>NW_021025121.1:441097-517301 GCF_004153795.1 Camellia sinensis
GGCCTAAGAAACCAAGTGTGCCATTTCAATGTCGAATGAAATGCACTTAAACAAACAAATGGCCCGACCTCTATCACTTGATCAAGAGGTAAGGCATGCATGCCAATGCAATGCAACCTAGGCGTGCGAATTAGGCATGCAATATGAACATGAAGACAATGATGCTAGGCACACAACCTAAGCTAGCAAGCATGCAAGCATGTAATAACTATGCTAATGATCAACATGCAAGATGTAACCTAATCATGCAAGTGTGTAAGGCATGCAACATGTTATTCAACCTAGTCAAGGAAATGCGTGCCAAATGCAAGTGTCACTTAAACATGCAACAACAATACGTGGTAAGTCAAGTATGAAATCAACACACAAGGTGAGCATGCCACAATATGCAAATGAGGGACTTACACTAATTTGGATAGCTCTCTATTAGGCCCAAAACAGTGGCCAAATGCTATGGAAATGAGAGGCAAAACGCACACAAGCATGCACATGTTAAGGCCTAAACACTTAAGTGTCAAGAAGTATCTTTTGAGCACACTTAAAAGGGAATAACCATGGACATGTGGCATACATAATAAGCTTTGATAACATGTAGGAAATGATGCCAAATCAACCTACCAATGCAAGCTAGGCATGCAACCAAGCCCAAGGACCTAAAACATGATCATATGACACATGAAGCAAATGACCAAAATGAATCAAAACAGTCCTAAATCATGCAAAAGTAAGCCCTAAGAACCACTTAGATGGCATCTAAATGACCTAATCCTAGAGGCATACACAATAGCACAAACATGATGCATGAAACACCAACCTCTTAACACATTAAAAGTGCATCAAATGTAAGCATTCAAACATACCATGAGGACTAAAATGACATGGCAAATGGTTCCAAACCACTGAAACAAAGCAAGTAAAGCATGCTCCACACTCACACACCCAAGGCTAACAAGCCAAAATGCAAGGTGGCTATACTAAGCATGTCATGGTCGACCAAGACAATCAAAAACAGAACTTGAGCATGCTAAAACAAGCACAAAAACTTCACAAAGCTAGGCCAAGACAAGTAAGCATAATAGGCAGAATGTTAGGCACATGTTAAGGCAAATCATGGCATTACAAGACATGTATGCAAGGCAAGCATGGTGTGTCTAAACCAAGTAAAAACAGTGCTATATTTATGACAAAATAAGCACAAATAACAACTAAGACATGGCCAAAATGCACTTAAAAATGGTGCTCACACATGAGGCTAAAATGGCCATTTTCAAGGACAACAAGGAGAGGGGGTGACCCTCTTCTTCTTAAGACCTTAAACCACCATCTTCACCACTGAAATCTCTCACCAAAATGGCACAAAATGGGGGCCAAACAAGCCTTAAGAGGGGTCAAACAACCCCAAAGCTCAAAGCAACCTTAAACAACTATTTTAGGTAGGTAAAAACATAACTTTTATATGTTATACACAAAGCCCAAAAACGGGTGCAAGATTGGTAAAAAGGCTATGCAAAAATGGGGAATAAAGGGGGAAAGTTGTTACCCTTGTAGACCCTCTTCAAAAATGGAAGACTAGTAGCCTCCTTAGGTTCAAAACAGCTCTAAACTCTGAAAATGACTCCTTAGCACCTCAATAGCCAAGGTAAGGTGTAACACTAGGTGTTTGAATGCAAAACTAAGAACAAACACACACTAAGGCAAAGAGAGGAAGATATAGAGATAGGATAGATACACTATGACCTAACCCTAGTTCAGAGCACTCTCTGGAAAAAATGTTGTAACCCTAATGGAGGGAGAAGAGGCTCCTTCTTATAGAGATCACTCTTGCAAAGCTTCTCAAGTAAGCTAGTCAAGAGGGAGATCCCTCCATACACGTGTATGAAGGGGAGCAAAGTGTATGCCAGCTAACATAGCTGGCATAAAAATATCTGCAAAAGTAGATGTACAGTGGTCGGCCAGCCAAAAATGCTATTTGACCGAAATAGATGGCCGACCGACTATCCAGAGTGCCGACCGACCAAATATTTGGCCGATGGCAACAAAACCCAGCCGGTGGCCTCAAGCCATGGCCGGTGATGTATGAGAATGGCCAACAAGCCATTTCCTGCCCCTCAAAGGCAAAACACAAGTTTTTGATGCAAAACCAAGCACAAAACAGTCGAGTCGAGAGATCTTGAGGTAGGGCGCGTGGTCGAGACCTCCGGGAACTCAAGACGAATACAAACATGGATGGTCACCGAGTGTTCAAACGGTGACGTCCAAGTCTTGAGGACGGTCAAAAATTAGGTGTCAACACCATGAAAGGGTTGCACCATTTCATTCAACGAGGAGGTTACATCCTTTTATTTAAATGAAGTCTATTTCAATTCAGTACTTTTAAATTTTTTAACAGAAAAATATCAAAGACAAGACAATTCAACTGAAACTAAGCCTTTGTTTGGCAACTTAGATTGGATTGGGTTTAGGATTATTTGTTACAAAAAAGACAAAATAAGTTTTTTAACTTAATAAGACAAAATATTACATTCAACTCATAATCATTACATTCTTTCTCTTATAAAAATAAAAAAAGTCAAAAAATTTATCCCAAACATAACTTTTTAAATCTAAATTAAAATAACTAAAAAATTAAAAAAATTAAAAAACGAACTCACTTTTCAAACGAATTCTTAAAACATTTGAAATCTTAACAAAAATGTCATAAATCGCTGTCTCTCTCACACAATAATTAAAGTCCCATCTAATTTCACTTTTAAAGACAACGGTGATTTGTGTAATGTGTTTAAACTTTATTATAACAAAAAAAAGAAAAGAGATTTAAAATAATTAAAAAATTAAAAAATCAATTCATTTCTCGAGCGAAATCTTAAAATATTTGAAAAGACATCTAAGTGAAATTTGACTAGGTGATGCAAGAATAAAATAAACTCGAGCATATTGACAATATTTTATAGTAACAAATAAAAAAAATTAAAATATTCGAAAAGACACCTAAATTAAGGCTAAGTTTGGTAATTTAAAAATAATTCATTTTTTTATCTTTTTTTCATCACATTATCTCTTTATTTTTTTTTACACCTTTTTATAAAAAAACAAAAAATATATTTATTTAGATCATTCTAAACAACCCTTTCAATTGACTGTGTGGTGCAAGAATAAGATAAACTTGAGCATATTGACAATATTTGATGCTAGTCAAATCAGAGAACCTCAACTAAAATTCCACAAGAACATGAATGCCAAGAGTCCTCCCATTGTTTGATAACATGGGTTGGTTCGGGGTGTGTTAAAAATAAAAATAATAAAAAAAATATATTTTTTAATTTTTTAAAAATATATTAAAAATAAAAAATATATATTTTTTAACTTTTTTAAAATAAATTATTTTTTTATATTTGTTTATACATTTTTTTATAAAAAAGTTAAAATTTATGTTTATTTAAATCATTTTAAATAATCCCTTAAAAAAGAAAAGAAATGCAAAATTTTATGAAGGACTGAAATAAACATTGAAAAAAGTTAAAAATTATATTTATTTAAATCATTCTAAATAATTCCTTAGAAAAGAAATGCAAAAAGTGATGAAGGACTGAAATAAACATTGAAAGTTAGGAGCTTGAGTGAACCATATGGGATTTATTATTTTATTTTTCTATTTAAAAAAAATTATCAATGCAAAAAATTATACAAAATAACTAAAAATAATAGTTATGTTAAACATATGAGCACAACAATAAAAAATAAATAAAATATTTAATAAAATTTTTATTTAATTATATGTTACATTTAAAATTTATTTGTGACTCAGGAGCAATATAAATGGTTTTATTTTAATAAAATTTTTATTTAATTATATGTTACATTTAAAATTTATTTGTGACTCAGGAGCAATATAAATGGTTTTATAAGTTTATGTATGTTAGTCATATATTGTTACACTTTGTTTTCATGAGTCATGCCAATCGTCCAAATGCTAAGATTGGGCATAAACGGCACCAAGGCATAACATTGTAAGATTTATGTTTTTAATTATTATAACCTCAAAGAATTGGCTTAGTGGGTACAACTTAAAATCTGGAGGTGTGTTCCCTTTAAATTTTAGATTCAATACTCACTAGTCTCAATATGTTTTTTTGAGTTAGTCCATACTGTGTGTTTACTCTAACTTTAAATGGAAGCCCTACAAGTAAACAGTGGAATTGATTCCCAAAATTAGTACAAGCCGATCCCGAACACCCGATTAGAATTGGTCCTATGAAATTAGTACAAACTGACCTAGAAATCCAATTATAAAATAAAAAAAAAAAAATCATTTGACTTGAAGTATATACAAGTAGCATGGCCCGATGGTCCAATATTCAGGCCTAAGCCTGGGTTACCATCAGTTAATTTTTTTTATCTATTATAAAAAGGTGTATAAAAAATAAAAATAATCAATATGTTTGGTTTGAGTTTTTTAAATTAAGATTTTTAAAAATTGAGTTTTTTTATTTTTACATATTTTTTGTTTTTAATGAATATTTTTAAAATTTTAAGCATTTTTTTTATGTTTTTAAATGCATCTTACTTAGATGTATTTAAATATATATTTTGTAAAAAATATTTTAAAAATTTAATAAATACACACAAATATAAAAAATATACTGAATTTTTGTATTTTTTTGTATTTTTTGTATTTAGTAAATTTTTTAAGGAAATTTTTTTTAAGGTCCCTGATATTAAGATTTTATATCATAAAGGACACCAAATATTTTCATAATGTTTATGGTCCCTCAACATCGTTCCAGAGAAAATTCGACCTAGAGAATTTCTCTAGGAATTTCTCTAGACTTCCCAGTGGATTTTCTCTCTAGAGAAATTCTGGGAATTTCTCTGAATTTCTATGGACTTCTTCAGAGAATTCTCTGTGTTTTTGACCAATTTTATCTAATTTGCTCATAATTTTCTCTGTGTTTTTTTATCAAACTAGAGAAAATTGAACAACCACCATTTTCATTTTGACTAATTTTCTCTAGACTGCAAGACATTCAGACAACAACAACTCAGAGAAAATTGAACATCAAACTTATCAACAGAGAAACACTTCAAAAGCATCAGCTAACAACTAAAGTATATTAGAACTAAATACTACTAATCCTCCAACACCATTGTTGTTTACGCACAAAAAAGAGCTACACAGAGAGAAATTTACAGATATACAAAATAATATACCTTCACTGGTGCTGGAATCAGATTTCTCCTCAAAACCAAGAGCACTATCAAAATTCTTCTCAATGTTCTTGACGCTCTCACTGATCCTATTCACAGCCTCAGCGAGATCAACGAAGTTTCCCAATGAGACTTTCCCACCGAACCAGGCCATCTCTTAGACCCAATTCAGAATAACTCAATTCAATGATCAAATTTCCAAATCAAATTCATTAAAAACCCTATAAAATCAACAAAAGTGAACACAGTTCATTAGTAAGGGAAAAATTAGTCTAAAGCGGGTATCGATTTTTGAAACGAGTTTCGAGAGAGAAGATAAAGAAGAGAGAAAGAGGGAGAGAGAGGAAGGAGATCGTTGACAGGAAAGTGAGAGAAGGACGATGGCAATAGGTAGTGGCCGGCGACGATGGCAGAAAAGGCATCGACAACAGATGAAGAGAAAGAGAGATGATGGCTCTGTTTGGTAGAGCTGTGGGAAAGTGCTTATAACTTATGCCTAAACAGCTTATAGCTTATAACTATGAACATAAGCTGATTTTTGACTTATAAATTAAGCATCTCCTGCCCCACTCAAAGAATAAGCTGATTTCTGACTTCCAAAAAGCTATAAGCTATAAGCTATAAGGTAAACTAAACACATCAAAATAGCTTAAATTAAGCTGAAAGCTGAAATAAGCTGCTTTTAAGTTCTGCCAAACAGGCACGATGTTTGATATGAAAGAATCAAATTTCTCTGTGATATATGAGTATAGGGGTTGAGTGACCTTAGATATCACAAAATAATATTGTGGATCTTTCCCATTACTAAAAGTGGAAGAGGGATGTTAGACTAATTTTGTTATTTTTTAAAGATTTTTTTACAAAAATTATACTTTTTAAGTGTATTTATGTTAAGTGTGTCTAAAAATTTAAAAGTTGCTTAAAATATTAAAAAAATTCAGTAAAAACAAAAAATACAAAAAATAAGAAAGTAAAATTTTCTAAAAAATATTTTTGAAAAACACAAACCCAACAAAATGAATATAATTTAAATAAATTAAAAAAATTAATAAACTCACTTATAAACTACTTTTCAAAAATTAAAACAGCAATGGTTGATGACTCAAAAATATGTGGCTCGAATGGCTCGAAACACTTAAAACGACATCGTTTTAGGTGTAAAACGAAGTCATTTTACCATTTTCAAATTATTCAAATCATATATTTTCGGGCCACCAAACATTTTTCAAATTAAAATTACTTGGTTATCTGATCGAGTTGTGCAAAGAAAAAGGCAATTGCTTGCTCAGGACAACCATAAGCTGACCAACCCATCAGTATAGGATCGACACGTGGCAAAGTCACGCTGATTGTCCTTACCTGTTACTTTTTTTTTTTTTTTTTTTTTTAATCGACAATCAGAAAGTTTATTAGATTAAAGAGAAAGTTAAAATAATTGAAATTAAGACCTGATTTGGATCTCTTAAATAATTCATTTATTTATTTATTTTTTATCACATCATCTCTCTACTTTTCTGTATAGTTTTTCGTAAAAAAATAAAAAGTACACTTATTTAAATCATCCCAAACAAATGATTGAAAATAATAGGGGTGGTTTGACATCCCTTATATAATCCATCTTTTTATCTTTTTTCCATCACATCACTTCTCTACTTTTCTACATATCTTTTTTATAAAAAGACAAAAAATATACTTATTTAGATCATCCCAAACAACCCCTTAGCAGTAGATAAATATCAAAATAAATATATATTATAGTAGAATAAAAAGATAATAATATCAATTTTTTTATATAATGAACATTATTAGTGAAAACTGACTTAAATGTTATATGAATTAAAATCTAGAGAAAAATTAATATAATTATGTCAAAAGTGTTAAGCTAAATAAATGTAATTTATTTTTTTAAGAAAAATTACAAAAAAGAAAACCCTAAGATTTGACCCTTGTTACAAAATAAACCCAAAATTTTAATTTTATTAATTTAAATCATAATTTTTTGATTTATTTTTAAAAGATTAGAGTTTAAATCGATAAGATTAAAAACTCATAATTTATTTTATTAAAAGGTCAAACTGTGGATTTTTTAATTTTTTTTTTGTAATTAACCCTTCTTTTTATTATTAGTTGATGTATCATGTATTTTAAAAAATAAAATAAAATAAGATAAATCACAAATACACCACTTGAGTTTTACTTAAAGCATGAATTATTTCTTGTTGTTCTAAAAATTACATCCAATCTCTTGAAATTTTTAATTTCACAACAAATGGATCTTTTATTAATAAATTATCAAATCAATTAATAGTATTTAACGATATTAGAAATATATTTCAATTAATAATTTAAGTAATTTTATTCTTATAACAATTAAAATTTTTATTTTTTCAGTTAAATCTGTTAAATAAAAAATTATGACAGTAGAGTATTTGTATTTTTTTAAAATTACAAATAATTTATATTTTATACAAATCTCAATAAGTATATTTATAATTTACCTAACAAAATTTGAAATAGAATCCAATTGATTAATAATTGTAACAATAATAAATAAATTTATTAATGTGGATAGTGTATTTGATTTAAAATTGTTACTAGTTTTAAATCCAACCAATTTTGTGACCTCGTATGTAACGTCAAGCCCATTTGGAGTCCTTTAAAGTTAGGTCACCCAAACAGCACATAAAACTAAAGAGACGAAATCATGGTACTTGCGTAAATAAGTCTAACTACGAAGGTGGAATCTGTACAATAAGCGTAACCAGAGAATACTTCGCGCCAAATGTGAACAAAACCAGAACCACGCGCGGGTATATACGCGTTGATCACATCGCCATGGATAATTGCGCAGTTTAAGGCTGTCTGTGGGACCCACATTGGCGAGTAGGGACAGCGCGTGGAATTAAGCAGCCTTTTCGCTTTTTTACTACATCCCCTAACCTTTACAGAATCACACATCATGACTTGGACCAATTTTTTTTGTTGGGAAAAATACATATGTGATTTTTTTTTTTAAAAAAAAATTACAAATATACTTTCTCAAATTTGTTTAAAGTGTAGATTATTTTCTTTGTTTAAAAAATTATAAATATTATATTGTTAAATTTTTTTATTTAATAGAATTAATTAAAAAAATAAAATTTATAATTGCTATCTTACATAATAATAAAATTACTTAAATTATTAATTAAAATATATTCTAACATTCTTAAAAATTATTAATTGACTTGATAATTTATTAATAAAATTGATGATATGTTATGAAATTAGAAATCTCACGGGTGGAATGTAACTTCCAAACGATTTGTATTTTATAATCAAACCTCAGGGGTGTATTTGTAATTTACTCTTAAAAAAATTATTACAAACTAATGAAAAAGTTTAAGATTTTAATTATTAATATTTATAAAATTTATTATTAATTTATAATATTTAAAAAAAAAATCCCACTTATATGTATTTTTTTTAGTTGGGAAAATATAGAATTATTATTATTAATTAATTTATTTTTCATAAAATAGCACTTAGTATGTTAATAGTTTGATTACAACTTAGGCCAATATCTTTTTATATACTTGAATTTGAAATTTCACTCACCACTTAAGTATGCCATGCATGATCACTTGAGCAATTACTAGAGTCAATTATTATTAAGTTTAAAATATCATATATAATGTGATATTGGTGACCTACTAGTTTATTACATGGCATTAGAATTTTTTTATAAATAATATCAATTAAATAAAATTAAATACATTTTCTTAATAAAAAATTTTAAATTATTTTTGCATAAAAAATGACAGAATCGTATGACAATTCCTTTTGGATTGTAAGGGAACAAAAGGAATAAAATTATTGTAATAAATAAAAGGAAATTTTTTTTAAAAATTTATTTAGTTTGCATTTATAGGAATAATTTAAATATTATAAATTTTTTGAAGAGTAATTTAGTTTCTCATTCTCACAAATTTTTTTCTTTTCTTAACATATTTCACATCATTAATTATTCATTGTGGACATTTAAGATTTACTTCTTTGTAACTTTTTGACCAATTTTATGACCTTTTTAATTAATGCATTTAAGAAGTTATTAAAAAAAATTAAGCAAAAAAATTGATATCACATCTAATTTTTTTTTTAATCTATATTAGAAATAATTTAGTGACATTTTTGCCTTTTCACTTTTAAAAAAATAAAATAAATTAAAAACTAGTTTTTTCCTTCCAAATAAGTGTAAGGTTTTTTTCCCACCAAACCTCTTAATCCGGATTTGGCGTGGGAGTGCCTTTTATTTATTTATTTATTTATTTTTCACAAAATTAATTTATAATTAAAAAAAACAATTGTGAAAACTAAAAGAGAGAGAGAGAGGGGGGCTGTACAGTGGTCTGGGGAGGGGGGAAGCTTTTCTTTTTCACTTTGCTTTACAAAAGCAGACCCCTCTCTCAGATTCTTCCTCTTCTTCTCACTTGTGTTATATCTCCTCTCTCTCTCTCTCTCTCTCTCTCTCATGAGAAGAACTGGTTGAAGAATATTTGTAGATGTAACCATATTTTTTGTGTTGTCTTCTCCACATTGTTTTATGATCTGTAAGTGCCATTTTTTTCACCTTCTTGGCTTCATTCTTGTTTTATGTTTATCTGGGTTTTCTCTTAATTTCTTTGGCTGCAAATTTTGAAGGGTTTGGGTTTTGGGTTCTGTATTGTTTGTTCTTTCCCCACCAAACCTCTTAATCCGGATTTGGCGTGGGAGTGCCTTTTATTTATTTATTTATTTATTTTTTACAAAATTAATTTATAATTAAAAAAACAATTGTGAAAACTAAAAGAGAGAGAGAGGGGGACTGTATGTATAGTGGTCTGGGGAGGGGGGAAGCTTTTCTTTTTTACTTTGCTTTACAAAAGCAGACCCCTCTCTCAGATTCTTCCTCTTCTTCTCACTTGTGTTATATCTCCTCTCTCTCTCTCTCTCTCTCTCTCTCTCTCATGAGAAGAACTGGTTGAAGAATATATGTAGATGTAACCATATTTTTTGTGTTGTCTTCTCCACATTGTTTTATGATCTGTAAGTGCCATTTTTTCACCTTCTTGGCTTCATTCTTGTTTTATGTTTATCTGGGTTTTCTCTTAATTTCTTTGGCTGCAAATTTTGAAGGGTTTGGGTTTTGGGTTCTGTATTGTTTGTTCTCTCAGTTAAATCGAGAGTTTCCTTTTTTTTTTTTGGATCAAAGAGTTTCCTTACTTTTGAGCTCGGTTTAATTTTAAGTTTTGGAATCTTATTTCTTTGAATGTTAATGTTATCCAGCTTTATAATGATGTATGAATATGCATATATATGTGTGTGTGTGTGTGTATTGTATATATTCACATAGATATCATGTTTGATGATGCTTCCTTTTTCTGTGGAGAAATTTTGGAATGTGGGTTGGAAATGCAGCTGAAAGAGTGGTGATTGATGACTAGGAACTTATTTATTTATTTTATGAATAATAGGAATGAATTTCCCTATTTGATTAATTTGTCCTAAAACTAGTTTATATTTTAAATGTTAGAATTTATTTATTTAATTATTTTTTATACCCCTTCTAGTTGTGCAATTATAAAGAACTTTTCCCCTCTCCCTTCTCTTTTTTTGATTTTTTTTTTTTCATCTGTGCAATTTGATTCTTCAATTCTTCATGTTTTATTTTGAAATACTTCATATTGATGAACATCCTGTTCTATAAGAAATTAGGTAATGTGGTAACAATAATGCAATGTAGTTGAAATCTGACAATTTGGCATTTAGCTGTAACAGCAGTTGTTAACAACAATCAAAATTGGAATGGAATGAGAGTACTTTTTTTACCCAAATGAGAGCATAGTTACTCGATGCAAGGGAACCTTGTTTGTCGAAGATCTTCGTCTTTCTCTATTGGGTGAATTTTCATCTTTGACAACATTTTCCACCCGGATGAGCTCGTCTTCATTCTTTTGTATGGCCTCTTACTAGTGTCTATCCTTGCTTCGAACAAGCAAAATAGTAATGAATCGGGAAAGTTCTAGCTCACTCCCTTCGTTCTATGATAGGCTTGGTTGATTTTGTTAGAAAAGTAGTAGTAGGTTTAGGGGGTCCATTGATTAGTACACCTCCACGGGTTCCACTCAATATCCTTGAAGGAATCCTTTAGCTGCTAATCTAGCTTTGTATCTCTCTACTGAGCCATCTTCTTTATGTTGGATCTTCTAAATCCACTTGCAACCAATGGCTTTGCACAAGCAAAGAAAGCTATTGAAAATCGAATGTTGAGTTGAGGAAGGAGAATGTGATGATTCCTACTTCAAAGTACAACTTGATATAGATGATCAATTATAGAATTCACTTGCAATGGTTTAGCAAATATCAATTACGAAAGGCTATAGTTGATCTCCGAGTAATAAAGATTTTGTGTAGCTAATAGTGACCTGTTAAAGAATATGTTGATTTTTCAAACTTTCCTGGTTTAGCGGATGCATGTTTCCATTGTTTATTTTATCATTTAATTTCATGATATCTGTAAAGTTATGGGATAACTATAACAAGAAACATCAATACACATATTAAAAATGATGATTTGTTTTCTCTCTAGACACTTAACAATAATTTATTGATTAGATGTGGAATGAATGAAATAACCTTTTTAATTTGGTTCTGATGATCAGGACATAAAATCTGGACAAATGACAAAGGTAAGTCCAGAATTCGGGGATCAGATGCAGATGGAGGCAGTTATGTCGGTGTCGGTTGATGTGAGCTTTGCTTCTAATCGGTTTCCGAAGTATAGAATAGGTGCTGATAATCAGATTTTGGACGAGGCAAAGGAGGATCCTAAGGGTCCACCCCTGAAGGAGGTTGTTATACAGGAAACTGCCCAGCTAGTAGAGCAGCAAAAGCGTCTCTCTGTTCGTGACCTTGCAAGTAAATTTGACAAGAACTTGGCTGCTGCTGCTAAGTTGTCAGATGAGGTATTAATTTGTTTTTATGAATAATCTGTCCTCTAATATATATTTCTCTCATCGATTATAATTATTTATTTGTTATGTGAAATGGTATGCTAAGAAATTTATATTTTTTTTTATTTTCATGTTCATTCTTTTCTCTTAGATGATTTCCGGTGAGATTGATGCAAAGGTGAACTGTACACAAGTTAATTTTCTGTTAATTGTTTTGGAATTTAGGCTAAGCTTAGAGAGGTGGCTTCTTTGGAGGGACATGTTCTTCTGAAGAAGCTCAGAGATGCACTGGAATCTTTGAGAGGCCGATTGGCAGGTCGAAATAAGGAAGATGTGGAGAAAGCTATTTCAATGGTTAGTTTTTATAAGTTATATGCCATTTTAGAACCCAATTAGTTGTTATGTTTCATTATTGATTTATTTGATCACATGCATTTTAACTGTATTAATATGCATTTTAACTACATCTGTGCATTACCAAGATTTTTTTTGAAGTTGGCTTTGGGAATGCCATACAAACTTAAAACTGAACATATATGGAAGATAAGTCATGAATGATATTGATTTCATTCCCTTGTACCAGAAGCTTTGGACTGTTTGCACTATGATTATTGAATCCCATGCAGTGTTTACTCCAATATATCAAGAAAGTCTTCTTTTTTGCTGATCCAAAAAAAAAAGAAAAACCCTACATTATGAGCTAAGAAGCACGGACACAGACATGCCAACACGCAAATTTTCAAAAATTATAGGACAAGACACATGGGGGACACGTGCAAAATACATAATTTCATATATTTATTATATGTCATATATAAGAATAAATAATTATTATATATCATATATATGAATATTTAAGTCGAAGGTAATTTTTTGAGAGTCTAAAAGAGGATAATAGGTTTATTTACATTTTTTTTTTTGGTTTTATCATTGGATTCCAAGTTGTTTTATTCAAACTTGCAATGCACTTCATGTGCCAATATATTTAAAATTGTAGAACAAATTAATCTTTCTTGAAGGATCTTAGGGAACTTACATTGAACTGCAAATCTTTGCTCCCTTGCTTTGTTGTGTATGCATTCTTGGTACATGTCCTAAAACCCATCTTTGGCTCACTAGAATGAAGTTAGAATTCCATCAGAATGTCCATTCTCACGTTTGAATATAAGAACATAATGTCATGTTTCAGTATATGCCAAAATAAAATTTAAGTGCTCGTAACATTTTACAGGTGGAGGCTTTGGCAGTAAAGTTGACTCAAAAAGAAGGGGAGTTGATTCAAGAGAAGTTTGAAGTGAAGAAGCTAGCGAACTTTCTCAAACAGGTTATATTTTCGTTTCTTCTTCTTTTCTTTTTCCATGTTGTATTTATGTTGTGCTTCATCCTAACAGTTTTTGGAGGAAAAAAATAAAATAAAATCATACTGTCTCTTAATCAAGGGTGCGCATGGGTTGGTTGTGCTTGGGTTTCTACCAAATCCATAACTAAACTGACTTTGGTTAATTTCAATAAATTAGAACAAGAACTGAATTGAAAGTCTTTCCAAACAGAATTAAACCAAACAGAAATTTGCAAGGTTTGTTCAATCTGCAGTTTTCAATGTAGCAAAGTTCTAGGGATTGTTGGCCTATGATTTCCAAATGCTCTTTGTTCTTTAGCAAGGTTCTGTTGGACTTCTTTATTCATTGGTAACTTCTTTGTCCATTCAAAAAGTAATAACACTTTCTCTTTGTTATTTGTACAGATGTACTAGCCATAAGCCCAGAAAGATAGACCCAAGTAATCAAGAAAAAATTTATCCTCCTTATTCCTTCAATTACCTTGATTCCTCTATAATGATGTTAATTCAATTATGAAGTGAGGCTATTGTCCTGTTTTCCATGATTGGAAGAAATTTATGCTGCCATAGTGAACATTTTAGTAATAGGGAGGACATGATGATGATGATAATGAGCAAGTCATTTTAAAGGATGTCACTGTTGATTTAAATAATTAACTGTGGGGCATGGTGGTGCACCAAAATTAATTTCTAAAACATGGTGGATGACTATATAATGTATTTCAAAATACTTATGATAATTAACCATTGTATATACTTTTTCCTAAATGAAAAGTTTCATTTCATATCCTTCTGATAATTTTTCTTATTTATTTGTGAGGAAGCATACCCTTATCTTTTCCTTTATTTGTCTTCAATTCAAATAGAACACATGAAAAGAGAATTCAGTTCATTTGATGTTCATCGTGAAATATAACCGTGGGCACATAGTTATGGTACTTATTGTACCCAAAGCACCTTGGAATCCTTCAATATCTTTTTGTAAGAGAATTTTTCTTTTTAAAGAACACACCCTGTACATCTGAATATTAATATAATGAACATACCCTGTACATCGGAATATTAATATAATAAACATACCCTGTACATCAGGTTATAATGATTATTAAAGTTATGATATGATATTAATTTATTTATTCTTAATAAATGTAGTATTGTGTTTGTTTTTGAATAAATATATATGGATATAATGAATATTATATCATTATCAAAATGATGATATGATTTTCGTTTATCTGATCTGATTATCTTTACATGTTTATTCATTGACAAACACATTCCTATATTAATAAAGTATGGAAATAATTATTGAATTTGTAAAAATATTATATTATTGAATGTGATTAATTTAATTTGTATTCAATAATTATTCTAAGAAGCACGAACACTTTGGTGGAGGAAGCATGTCATGTTCAGACACGCGAAACGACATAGATATGACCACGGCCATGCATGTCTGTACTACAATATATCCTTTACATTAAATAATTATACTATATATTTATTTAATTTGTATACAATAATTATTTTAAGAAGCATGAACACTTCTGCGGAGGAAGCGTGTCATATGCCTGGACAAGCAATATGACATAGATATGGACAAGCGTGTATGTGCTACAATAGATGCTTTATATTAAATAATTATATTGTATACAACGATTGTACAAAGGTTATGCTCCTTGTGATGTTTGTTTTATTTTCAATATAATTTTTTTCTTTTTTATTTTTATTTTTAATAAAAAACGTAAGCTCCAACTAAAGGATACCTTGTGATGAGTTTGTCCTAAATTAAAAAACAACTTTAACAACCAAAGGAGCTCAAGGATTATAGTGTAGTAACTGGTTCGGTTGGATGGGCATAGTTGAACGAAGTTAAATTTGTAGGATACAAGAAATTGATTGGTTTATTTATGAGTGGATGCAAATTAACAATCTGAAGAATGTGTAAATATCTCTCGTAGTTATTTTTGCATTGTGTGCCTATTTGCCAATGTGGGTGTGTGTTTTCTAGAATAATACTTCGTGCACCTAAATTGTAATGATGCATTAAAATCAACATAGAAACTTATTTGTGTAAATATGTGAGAAACCATGGAGCCATGTTGTTCATTGTAATAAAAAATTTACTGGCTACTAGTTTTTAAAATTTAATATTAATGATATATTGTAAATTTTATGGAATGAGATTTTGTTTCCTTTATTTACTTTTTAGCTGTGGCAACTTATTTTCTGTATTTTTTTTTTATGGTTCAATTACTTGTTGACTTCGCCACTAAAGTAACTCTAGTCTGTTCTTTATCCTATGTTTAACCATTCAGGTAGCCATGCTAGCACATACATAAACTTACAATTGAAGCAATTCTGAATGATGCAATTACAATAAATATTTTAGATTCCTCTTTCTCCTGTCTAGTTTGATAGTTGAAGTGCATTCATATTTCTTTGTTTTTGTGTTTATGGAAATATTCAATTTCTTCTTTCTTTATAGGCTTCAGAAGATGCTAAGAAATTGGTTAACCAAGAACGGTCCTTTGCTTGTGCGGAAATTGAGAGTGCTAGAGCAGTGGTGCAAAGATTTGGTGAGGCTCTTGAGGAAGAAGAAAGAATTTCCCAGACCTCAGGAAAGCAGGTGCTCACTGAGTTGTTTGATTTATATGCACATGTATACATGTATGTATGCATGTATAGGAAGTCACATTAGTGCATATGTATTTTTTTAATGCTAGGAAAGAAAACTGGTGCATGTTTTTAATGCTAAGGGCTTGTCCAAGCCTAGCTTTAAGAAGAGTTAAGGGATCTGCCAAACCCTGGTCTGATCACAACCCCAAGCCCGAATTGGTTGCCTAAGCCCAACCCAACCCAAGATTAACTCAAAGACCTTGGGTTAGTCCTGGGCTATCCTTTGACAAATAAACTATAAAATTTTAATTTATTGAGGTTTCTATGATTTTCTTCCTTAGAAACTTTGGAACCCTGATTGTTGCAATCATGGTTTTGGTGCATCTCTCAAAGAGTTTTTTGACTTGATGCTGCAGTGTTATAGTGGAAGTTGATTTTTATCTAATACATAGTCCATTCAACTATGTTTTTTTGGTTATATTCTTATGCTTGTTGCAGTGATTGATCATAAGTAGTAATTTTCTTAATCTGAGTTATGTCCACAGATATTCTTTGACATTATTGATTTCTTATGTGGCAATGTGCATGTTAGATGAGTAATATTTCATGAGGCAGTTCCTGATGTTAAATTGTTTGTAGAAGATGCTTGTTGCTTACTGTTGTTTGTCCAATATTGTTAGGAGCTCGACGAACTTCTGGAGGAGGTTCAAGAGGCTAGAAGAATTAAATTGTTGCATCAGCCCAGCAAGGTATGTTAAATGGAGTTCTTTGCCTTTTTCTTGTTTGGGTTGATGTAATTTTATCAAACATCCAATCATATTTTGCCTGATCAATTCAAACTATTTTTTGTACATCCAATAATATAAAAATATCTATAATGTATTGATGCTGTATATGCTGCTTTATTTTTCTTCTTTTGCTTGCTGAATTCTTTGCATCATCTATTGACAGTTCTGTGTTTTGCTTCTACAGTTCTGTGATTTTTAGTTTGCTGTGGTGTTAAATGACTGTATTCTTACAGTTGTTGGGTTTGCTTAATTCTTTTCTTTCATATTGTTGTCTTGGCTGCAGTAATGAATTATGTTTTGTTTGTATGCTATAAATACAAAGTTTATGATGAATATCCTGCTGCAACAAAATAATCACCTGTTTGAATTTGAGAAATTGTGGTATATTTTGTAGGTGATTGACATGGAACATGAACTCCAAGCTCTACGCATGCAGATTCGAGAAAAGTCTATAATTTCGGTTAAGCTCCAAAGAGAGGTTTGTGACTGTTTTGTTTTACCTTCCTCATTTTCCTTATAAACAAAGTTTTAATGCCTTATAAATTGAAGTTCTTAGAAGGCAACACTTGATATTGTGTTTGGTAAGTAGATTGTAAAAGGTAGGATTAAAAAATCCAATGTTGCTATACATGCAGCACAAGAATTTAAGTCGTCATGAATTTTCAGCTCTTGTTTGGTAAGTACCATTTTTTTTCCATGGGAACTGACTTTCCAGAGTAAGATTGGAGAGGAAAAATAATATGGCGTCTTGATCTCTTATTTCAAAAATGTGTGCTTAAATACAAACACAATAGGAGACAACCCTAATGAATAAAAGGAAGACAAGTGTCATTAACCCAAAAAGGAAATGTTAATGAATACCAAAATATATCTTCACATTTTTATTATGAAGGGATTTATCATTTATCACATAGGATATATTTGGAGGGTTCAAATATAAAAAAGTGTCGCTGCAGTGTCAAAGAAAATTGGTTTAGTGCTCGATATAGTAAATTTAATTTTTTAATTAAGACACTTTAAAGAAGTGTCGGACACACTTGCAGAAGTGTCGGACACACTTATAGAAGTGGCCAAAGAGTTTTAGTGTCTGACATGGGTGTCCAACACGACACACTTTCTCCTTAGAAGTGTTCATGCTTCTTAGGACCTATCTATGCTCTTCTCTCTCAAAGAAACTTAAGCCTTGTTTGGTTTGTTTTTCAAAAAAATTTTTGGGAAAAATTCTCTACAAACAAATTTTCAAGAGTAATCAAACCAAACAAATTTTTTTAAAAAAATCTCAAAATTTTGTTTGGTTACCTACTTTCCAAAATCATTCTCTCTCATACACATCAAATCAATCACTTTTTTTAAAACTCTCTCCCCAAAATAATTTTCCAAAACCATTTCTGAAAAAAAGCAAACCAAACAAGTTTTCGTACTTTTTATCTCAAAAACTACTCTACAAACACAAACCAAACACACCGTTAGTTTCTCTCATCTAAAACAATGGAAGTTATATTTTAAAGTGGGTAGAAGAAAATGGTTCAACCGTTTTTTTTAGTAACAACAAATAAACATATACAAAAAATTTAGAGCTTCAATAGCAAAGCCTACATAATGAAATAACATGTAACATAATGAAAAATCACATGGGAGATGGGGTCTGAGGGTTGTTAATAATGATGGTGAGGTTGGTGAGTTGAGGTGCAAATGGTGAGGTTGAGTTTCTAATTTGTTGTGCTTTCTTAATCTTCGCAGCTGGCAATGAGCAGGAGGGCTGAGGAGAACAAGTTCCGTGTATATGAGTTCGGTGGTTCTGAAACTTTAGGTTCAGCTTTGCGAGTTCAACCTTGCTCAGATGAAGCTCAAGACCTTTCAAAATGTTCAATCCAGTGGTATCGTATACCGACTGAAGGTAGCAGAAGGGAACTTATTTCAGGTATCCATTCTGTTTTCTTGAATGTGTGGTTGACTTTGTTACAGTGCTTATCTTGGACAACTTTTAAATTATGCAGCTTAAATGGAAAATCATATTTACTGCTGTGATGTATTTAGCACAGAGTGCAGTAGTATCAAGTTCTCTATTGATGTCTTTTGTTTTAAACTATAATATATATCTCAAAAAGTTTTGATTTCCTAAATAGTGAGTACCCAGTGCATAACTAAGGATGTATTTTAATAATGGTCATTAGGGTAGTGGGTTTAAACCCCTCACTTTACCTGCTCCTGCATGTTCTGACTCTGATACCATGTTACATGGTCTTGGATAAAACTCAACTCTAAAAGTTAGTTGTTGAGTTGAGGGTGCCCTTACATTTGTATACTACACATTACCTTTGTACCTAGGCGATGTGAGACGTCGCTTCACACACTTGAACCAGAGACCTTTTGTCTCAAAGGGTAGTGCTGAAGTGCCCCGTAATTTTTTTATTAACCCAAGGGTGTTGTTAGGCCTTGCTCCTGACCTAGACTGGCATAGTGCATTGGAGTATATCACGGAGAGGAGGCCAAAGCAATGGAGATAGAGGATATACTCAGAAGATATGTTTGGACAGAGGGTACTACTCAAATGGAGGCTATGCTTGGCTGAGCTCTTGGACCCGAGCATATAGCACCCGAGTATTTGAATTTTGGGATTAAATAACCTCTGGCCAGAGACTAACCTAAGTTTTGACACGATTCTTATCTGTCAGCCTATCCCTCTGAATGCCTATTGGTTAAATTACTACACTCTAAAATTCATTGGCTTCTTAAGTTGGACAATATGATGCCAATGGGTAACCTTTTGTGTTGAGTGGATCTGATTCCTTCATTGTTTCCTTAAATTGCGGTGGAGTCAAGTGGATCTGCAACATGTTTCAGTCAGCTGGCCACATACCTTTTGCTTCCTCTTAGAATATGCCGTGCTCATCTACTACTAGAAATGTAACTTAGACAGCATTACTTATGTTTGCATTCCAGTGTCTTTTTCTTGAAGCAGTTATTATTTATTTATTATTAGTTTTTTCACATTTAGCAGATGGGATGTTATATACGTATTGTTGATGATGTTCATCAATTCAGGAAAATAATTATTATGTCTAGAAGATATGGTTAGTTGAGACCAGTATTTCGAAATATATTTACTTTTCTGCAATTGAATTTCCACTAGGTATCTGTTTTCGTAATATAGGATTCACTTGCTTCTCTCTAATCACTTATATACTTGAGTGCATATACTTTCCAAAAATAGATTTATGTCTTAAGTTGGAATACATTTTAATGTTAAAATACACATTTTGGATTATATTCGGAGTTCATATGTTGTTTCCTTTTCTATTGGGTGCAACAAAAATATTAAGTTCTGAACTACCTTTGTTTCTCCGTGCTGCATTTGCTTTCTCCTCACTAGTTTGACTGTCCACATCTTCAGGTGCCAACAAATCAATCTATGCTCCAGAGCCCTTTGATGTTGGGCGATTTTTGGAAGTTGATGTTGTCTCAGCTGGCCAAAAGGTTGCTGTGACAACTTCTGGTCCCATAGGTCCAGGTCAGTACCTTTAATGTTCGATGTGATTTATGTAAATATAAATACTAACTCTCGTCAAGTCATCCTTTTCCCTTTTGTTATCTGTTTCTCATCCTTTGAGCTAAAATGGTCATGACCAAGCCGTCTAATTATAGTTTTTTTTTATGTTTGGTGCTTATCCCTAATTTGATGTGTACAGAAAGTTGAATATTGATCTGACTTTAAGTTGTTTCCAACAGCTGCGGGATTGGCCAGTTATGTGGAGACTCTTTTACGGAAACCCAACACTGAATTTAATGTATGTTACTTTATTTCTTTGTCATATTTCCACTTCTAACAAATTATTTCTATCACGTGCCAAAATTTTGCACCATGTATTTATAAGTTTATAGTTTCATGTGGACTGCTTGCTTTTCAGTCTTATTCTCTCTGGTTAGCATGTCACCAAGTCAGCACTGTTGGATCATATTTTTATACTCCTTCAGATTTTTGATTCTTGATGATTTTAATTACACTCCATCAATAGGGTCTCCGGTAATTTTTTGGAACTGATTGTCACGAGATTAGGGAGTAATGGTTTTGATGACATAGTTGTTCTGGAAAAGGACCAACTCGGGATTATTTCTTTCTTTCGTTTATTTGTCTTCTTTTGGGCAGTAGCTAAAATGCCTACATGGATACTTCAAAAATGTGTACAAGAAATGCTTTTTTTCTAACCCCTACTGCCAAACATGTTACCCCAAAGATCTAGTTTGCTGGAAGTTCTGTTGTATAGTTTATTATTCGATTACTACGTGATAACATTTCATAGACGAGTGAAGTATCAGTATCCTTGTGGAGACTTTATATAGCACTGTCCTCTCTTTGAGCCTAGTATATAGAAGAAAAAAATATACACCATTTTGACATTTTGGCTGTCTCGGTGTTGGAAAATATGAGATTTAGATGAATTTGATACCCAAACAAATCCTGCAGTTGATATTTGATGCAGATCCAGAAGTAGAAACTTGGGGTAACTAGCCTTGTATTGTATATAGAAGAAGCATATAGATACAGATATTTAAGCCTAGTATATTAAGGAGAGAGACTTGACCATTTTGGCACTTGAGCTGTATACTGCACCCCATTCATATCTGGCTTCATGTTACATGGAATACAAATCAAAGTGATAAAAGTATGATCTTTTATATTTTGATAAAATTCGTCCCTTCGCTAGTTATTTGCCTTTTTTATTTCATACACAGCCTTTTCCCAACAGCTTGGCATTCATAATATTGGATATGCTGTTAAATGCCTAGAATCCTTGAAAATTTTGAATCCTAAGAAATCCAACACTTGCCTTTGCTATCAAGTAATCATCAAAGATGTTTTGTTCTCATAATTTGGTGTTATTAACTGTGTGACTGCTTTTCCTTCACATCTCTGTGAAGTACATCTGAACCTATTCCACCTGTCCCCGAATTGAGAGCCAACACTAGGTGGTGTATGGTGGTTTTTTTTTTTCCTTCACTTGGTTTAATTTTGTAGAGCTTTAAATCTTGGCTTGATGTGCTATTAAGGGAACTTTTTATTTTATTTATTTCTTGTATAGCTTTATGTTATCAGTTTATTCAGGAGCATGAATCAACATTTTGTGCATTGAGCCTGGTGACCATTAGTCATTGTAAATTTATCAAAATGTTAATTGGTATAATGAGAACTTATTAAAGACAGATTACTATAGGTTACCATGAGAATATTGACAGTGTGTAAAGTACTGGTTACATATAATGAGAATATAAAACTTGGCTGCCAAGATTGGTTATTTGCAATGGGACATCTGATTCAAATTCTTGTATCTTTTAGATGTTATCATTCTAATATTCATTGTTCTACAGGTAGTTATTTCCCAGATGAATGGACAAAATTATTCATCACGTTCTGTTCACTTGTTTCATGTGGGGAAAATGAGGATGAAACTTTGTAAAGGATGGATTACAAAGGCTAGAGAATCATATTCCACATCAATGCAGGTACTTATTGTGGCTGTGCTCTGAATATTTTATTCAACAAAATTGATTAGGAGAATCATCAAACATTACACGAGGCATACTTGGATGCCCTGTAGGTTGAATTATTCACTCACATTTTTGTGATATTTGAGATGAATTTGGTTTTCCTTCACACAACTTCAAATAGTTTTAAATGGGAAAGTTATAAGATTAATTACATATTCACTACTGATATGATTTGTGGTGAGGTGCCATATCTTTTAAGGATTTGTTAATCAGTGCCCTAAGGCCCATGTTAACAAGACCCATATTTTAAATGCATCATTAGAGAGGATGAATTAGCACTTAACTGTGAAAACAAAATTGGTTCTTTTAAATTCCAAGCCATTCATTCTATAAATGAAAAAGGAAGAATGCAAAGGTAATTTCCCCACGAGTATGTTTCTGGAATAAAAGTTTTTCTAAATTTTCGTGCTCTAAGAAGGCTCTCTTCTCGTCCTCTAATCTACACAGCATAGAAAAGAAAGAAGTTGATGGAGAAGTTGTGTCTCTAATGGGAGTGACAATGAAGTTGCCATCACTTCAATATATTGTACTCATCATGGGAAACATATCAACACTTCGTATAAATGTCGTTACCTATTTAATTTCGTTTAGATTAGCCTTCCTTTTAAGCCAAAGTGATAGTATCTCTCCTTTAGCTTAAGATTTGTATTCTGTAAACTTCCTGTATAGGCTTTTGTATTTTTGTGGGCAAGCATTTCTTACTCGACTCTTTCTTTGCTCCAGCTATGTGGATTCAGAGGCGGTGGTAATTCTGCAGCTAAGTCATTGTTTTGGCAAGCAAGGAAAGGACAATCCTTTGTATTGGTATTTGAATCAGAGCGAGAAAGAAATGCGGCCGTTATGCTTGCAAGGAGATACGCTCTTGACTGCAATGTATGTAGCTTTTGCTTTCTTGGTGTTTTACTATATGCTGTTTTTGGCTCCCCATATGAGGAAAACATGTGCTAAATGTGGTGCAAAAAGTTCTGTTAAAAAAGAAAACCTGCAAATATTTACCAACTGTTCCTTTGAGTACTGCTAAATAACACCACATTTTTTTTCTTTGGTCCCCACCTCCTAATAACTTTTTATTACAGTTCTAACCTAATGTAAAATTCCAACCCTGCACGTATCTCTAACCTTCCAAACCCTAACTCTACACCACCTGAGCCACTACATCCTTCACCACCGGCTGCCACAACCGCCACCTCCTCCATCCCTTCCTCTCCCCAGCCCGTCTCCTCCCTCCCTGCCATTCCCCACCCCGGAAGGCCTTCCCATCCTCTCCTGCCCCTCCCCCGCCACCGCCCTCCTCTGGTGGCCCTTCCCCAGAAGAAAAGCACTAAAAGCCAGAAGTCAATGCTAAGAACAACTAATTTGAGCACGCCATATATTTTCTATATCTCTCGGTATATTTATAGTGATTTGTATTTATTTTGTATGTTTTATTTTTCCTCTTACATTATGGGTAAAAGAATGATAGATGATTTATGCTTAAACATGAATGTTCCTTTTGAAAAATACACCTCTTTATTATATACTAAAATGCAGGCTTCTGAATGGGCAGGTCATGCTTGTTGGGCCGGAAGATCAAGCGTTCATTTAAACCTAACTGATTTTGTGAGTTTTCAACTAATGTGAGTATTAACATTGTTTTCTGAGTGTGAGTATTCAATTTCTTGTGTGATTGTGATGATGAGGAATGTCTTCGCGTTTGTAATTGTGCTTCCTCTAATTTGGTCGCATCCTTTTATAGGCATCGTTTTTATTTGCCTAATCATTGGGTTGTAACAGGTTTGATCTATTGTAGTTAAATGATGATTCATTTGAAGCTGATTGTGATGATTTGCATGCTTACCACCTTTTGTGTATTAGATTCAGATCAATAATTCTAAAATGGGATAATGGTTAATTAACTGAAATTATGGTTTCAGAATATCCAAATATGGTATATTCATTGTTAGCAAAATTGAGTCTTAGCAGTCTTGTGTATATGATGTAGATTTATGCTGTTATTAGTTATAATGAGGGTAAGTTTGGGAACTAGTTTTTTTAGTAAAAAAGTCAAAGTCGCTACCAAAAAATCAACTATTCTCCCCACTTTTTTACATGGTTTTTTGTAAAAAAATAAAGAAGCTAAATAAAATAGTTAGTTCCCAAAACAACCCTGAATCTGAGTTAGGAAAAACCTGTCATCTTTTGAAGTACAGCAAAAAATCATTTATCTTAGAAAAAATATGATTAATGCAAGGAAAATACTTTTTCCAGTACATTTCAGAACATGGAAGAAATTAAATGGTGGAGCCGGGATTCGAAATCTAGACTTCTGAGTGGGCATGTAAGGTTGTGTTTGAATCTTGAAATTGTAGAGGAATACTTTTTCCAGTACAAGTCCAAAATCTGAATAGTCTTAAAAGCTTTTGTTCTTTATACATGCATGCCTAAATTGAATGTGTATGTACAGCCTTCCAATTGTTGGATCAACAGCTACATAAAATAATTTTTAGCAAAACAACTGAACTCAATGCTAAATCACAATATTCTGGTTTAGGGTTGCATGAATCTATATTTTTGGATTCAGTTGCCAAATCTCACTTGGGAGGGCCTCTTTCAAAACAAAATCTGATTTCCTTTCATTCTTGCAATGAAATGTGCACAGCGCCGATTCAAACATATATTTGAATCATAAATAGCCATCTATTTTTTATAATACAAATTTGATTCAAACATATAAACATCGATATTCGATCATCTTATTTTTTTGCATGAATATTCTACTCAGCGAGTTTTAAAAGGTGAACAGTTCGGATTACCAAAGTCGATCTCAAAATGGGTGTACAAAACATAAACGCTCTCTCAAGTTGTGATGGTCAACATGAGATAAGTTCAACCCTTTAATATATGGTTTGTTTTAATTTTTTTAAAAAAATTACACCGATATCAACTAAATCGTCTGAAATATTATATTTAAATACTTCTAGAAGATAAGTGACTAACGATAATTATTTTGTAATAAAGTTTAGGAAGAGAAATATTTATAGAGCAATCTCCACCGTTTTGTTTCATTTTTATTCTAGATATAGAATTCTAATGATTTCAGTAATATCTTTTACATCATGTGAGTCCCTTTTTTTTTTATATTAAATCAAAAAATATATGAGATCGTTTTAATTCTTCAATTAACGAAATCGAATAGTTCAGTTTGAAATGAAATTTTCCCTCAACCCGAATTGAATTGAACTATTTACACCAGAGTTGTCATCAGTAAATAACCAATCGTCTTAATTAATAAAGTGATTAAAGTCTTATTCTATTTGTTTCAAAATATTAGTCTCTTATTTTATTTTTTATTGTCTCAAAATATTAGTTCATTTTAAAAAATCAATGATTAAAATAATATGAATTTTCTATTTTATCATTCTTTTAAATTTATTAACACCATAAAAAATATAATTATGATAATTAATATTTTCAAAAATATGTATTATCAAAAGATGATTTAAAAAAATTAATTTTTTTAAAATGTAATGATTGCACAACTTAAAAAAAATCCAATTATCAAAAAGAATTATTATTTTAAGTCGAAAGAAGTATCAATTACTGTGGGCAATAAACCAAATATACAGGGAAATGGTCAAACAGAGTTTGTGGACCCAAGTTTTAAACATAACATAATCACATTATCAGAGCCAAAATACATACATCAAATAATCATAAATAAAAAAGCTTTTTATACAAACATGTCATGTCACAAAATTCATACATACGGAAACATATACATAAGTGTTTTAAGGGTAAATTACACTTTACCTCCTAAAGTTTCACTGATTTTTTATTTTGGTCTTTTAAATTTAATTTTTATTTTATTTTATTTTGCTTCTTTATGTTGGCAATCTTTTCTATTTTGGCTATTTAAGTTTAATTTTTCCACTTTGGCGTTTTATGTTTGTAATCCTTCCTACTTTGGACCTTCATGTTTGCAATTTTTCTTACTTTACTCTTAAACTAACTTTCATCTAAAAAACTAACAGAATCTACCACATCACCAACGCATCAGCTCCATGTGTGAAGTAAATTTTTTTATTAAAGTTATAAAAAATGAAAAATAGAAAACAAAAAAATTGAATTTTTTTTAGTTTTTAGTAAACTTTTTCTTTAAATTTATTCATAAACATTATTAAATTATAAATGCATCTAGATTAGATGCACTCAAAAAAATAAAAACAATTTAAACTAAAAGAAGAAAAAGTTTACTAAAGACAAAAAAAAAAAAAAAAAATTGAAAATATACCGACTCAAACACATGCATCGTCAATTTTGAAATGAAAAGTTTAATGTCCTTTTTTTTTTTTTGGGTTTTTTTCCGTCTTTAGTGAGCTTTATTTATTTAGTTAAATTTGTTTTTATCTTTTTAGGTGCATCTAAGTTAGATGCATGTATAATGTAATAATTTTTATGAATAAATTTGAAAAAAAGTTCACTAAAAACTTAAAAAAAAAATTCAATTTTTTTTATTTTCTATTTTTCATTTTTTGCATCTTTATTGAATTTTTTACGTCATACATGGAACTGATGTGTTGGTAATGTGACAAATTCTGTTAGTTTTTTAGATAAAAGTTAGTTTAGGAATAAAGTGGGAAGAATTGCAAATATGAAAGGCGAAAGTGAGAAGGATTGCAACACATGAATGATCAAAGTGAGAAAAATCAAACTTAAAAGACCAAAATGAGAAATAAGTGAAATTTTAGACAGACAAAGTGTAATTTACCCATGTTTTAATTACATCATAATTTAAAAAAATATTAAATTGTACAAGAAACAACGAGCTAAGAATACATATGTTAAACAAAATTTCAAATCCATGTTCATTTGTAAGTATATTAGTGCATAAGTAACTTTTTTTTTTTTTTTGGTATTAAATAACATGTTATGAGTTTAAAAATAAATCAAATATAAGTTCATAAGATAAAAAGTACAAACAAGATATCAAAATCAAATTACCAGTATAAATTTTATATGTGTGCGAATTTATAACCATGCTATAAAGACACTTGAGGTTGAGCATGTAACATTTGATTTGATTTAGAGTACAAATGAGAATGTTTTGTCAAAAGTATTGAATTTGTTAACAGTTTGATATTAAAGCAATAATTTTTCAAATTGATAGTTTAAGAAATAAAGTGGCACAATTATAATAATTTTTTTATTATTATAAAATTCGTATTAAAAAATTAGAATAATATTTTATCAAGAGAAAATTTTCCAACATATTTAGGAGAAAATCATTTCATCTCGAATAATTCAATAAATACTAACATTTTTCTTACTAAAAGTGCAAAATATCAAATATAAAAGTTAATTAAAGGAAATATTAATACTCAGTATATATTATAAAAATTAATTATTAATTGACGATAAAGTTTGTCACTTCATGCTTTAATGTACGTATAAAATCTACTATAAATTTATAAATGTTTTTTTTTTTAAACTTCTTACATATACACTAAAATAAAAATTTCTCGTAACTAAATATCTAATAATATTTAGACACAATTTTAGTAAAATATTTAATGAGAATTTTATTACCCTTGGTGTTGTACAAGTCACAACCAAAAGGGCATAATAGTCAAATAAGCTTCAATTGCATTCCACGTGTCACTCCATCACGGAATAAAAATACATGATACTGATAGTGCACGCATTTGAACCCTAAATTTTTTTAATTTAATACATTAGCATAAACGGTAACTTTCAACAGCGCAACGGCTAATAGCGCTCTAGCGAATATTGAAACCTAATCAAAGCCGTTGGATCTGCTTCTCCAAATCCAACGGTTAAAATTTCAAAAAAAAAAAAAGACCGTTGGGAGTGAGGTGTCGGTTCGTCAGCTTAAAAAAGGGGTGTGTTCTCAGTTCCCCAACTTCCTATTCCTTCTGAGAGAGAGAGAGAGAGAGTCGTCTTTGCTGTGGAGATTCAAGGTTCTGATAATGGCTTCAAGACCCATCGTTCAACACCAAAACAGAGGAGGTATTTTACATTGTCGTCTCTCTCTAAAAATTCGCTATCTTGATTTGTTTTTCTTGAGTTCTTTGTGTTTTGGTATCTTCATTTTCATTATTCTAATGTGGGTCATTGAGAATCCTGAGGTTTTTTTTAATCTTTTTTCAATCCATACGTTTTGGGTTCATAGATAGAGATAGTCTTGGACTTCTTGTTGTGCCTCCTCTGTGTTTCAATGTTCACATTTCCGTCTTTGTTTATATTATTCAACATATTTACTACGTTTCTTCAATCTTTGGTGCCTTTTTCATTCATTAATCTCTGGATCTACGCCCAATATTCATCGGCCTTACTGGGTTAGTCTACTTTGTTGAAATTTATCTGATTCAATGAAGCTTTTCTCTATATTTCAACTTTCAAATGAAAGCGTCTTTCTTGATATTTCTTTGTTCCTATTCTTTTTGGGAGTTTCATCTACTTGAATGTGTTTTCTTATATCTCTGATTTGAATTCTGGTTCTTAAGTTGTTATTGTCAATGTCCAAGATATGTTCTTCCATCCCTCTGGACTTTCTGGGTCCTTTCTTTTGTACCTTATTTTCTGATTTTATGGGGTTCCTGAAAAACCCTTTTGATTTTGGAGAATCATGATCATGATAAAAATGATTTTTTCTTGGATTTCATGAAATATTATTTTGATGGATTTGTTTTCATAGGTGAGGCAGTTGCAGGAGGTGGTAAGAAGAAGACCATGGAAGCCGACGGGAGAAACCGCCGTGCACTAGGTGACATTGGTAACCTTGTTACTGTCCGAGGAATTGACACAAAGCAGATCACTCGCCCGGTTACAAGGTTCCTCTCTCTCTCTCTCTCTCTCTCTCTCTCTCTCTCATTAGCCTTTGGAGTTCAAAATTGAATTTTTTTTTTCTCTCAATCTAATGTTTCAGGAGTTTCTGCGCACAATTACTTGCCAACGCACAAGCCGCAGCAGCAGCAGAAAACAACAAGGTTCATATCTCAGAAGAACCCTTTTCTTGTGCCATCTTTCCTCATGTTTGAATTTGATTGTTGTGCAATTGTTCTTATTGTGTTTGTGTGTTCTGGGTTTCTTTAATTTGCAGAAAGCAGTCCAAGTCAATGTGGTTGATGGAGCGGCTGCAGTGGGTAAAGAAGCTATTCTGTTGCCAAAGGCAGCTCAGAGGAAAGTTACTGTCAAACCAAAGCCTGAGCCAGTGACTGAGATTAGTCCTGAAGATGAGGAGGTCAAGAAGGAGGAGAAGCCAGTGATCAGGAAAAAGGCTGGACAAGAAGGGTCATCAAGAAAGAAGTCCCAAACCCTCACTTCAGTCCTCACTGCCCGAAGCAAGGTGACTTTTTTTGTGCACATTTTTCACCTAACCCGGTGTCCGGTTTTGTGGGTTATTCCCAAAAATCGGTGGGGAATTTTGCTATTTGGTTGCTCTTGCCTTGTGTTGTTCCTAATTCAATCCCAAATTGCAGGCTGCTTGTGGCCTGACTGACAAGCCAAAGCCAAAGGAGCAGATTGTGGACATCGACGCTGCAGATATCGATAACGAGTTGGCAGTTGTTGAATACGTCGAAGATATATACAAGTTCTACAAGCAGGTCGAGGTACGTTCAGTTTTCCCATTTAATTTATGTGTTATCTTATATGTATATGTGTTGTGTTGTTGTTCTGAGAAGAGTGTGGATGTATCAAAACTGTGATGTTGTAGAATGAGAGCAGAGTTCACGACTACATGGACTCGCAGCCTGAGATAAATGAGAAGATGAGAGCAATCCTGGTGGATTGGTTGATCGAAGTTCACAACAAATTTGAACTCATGCCAGAGACTCTATACCTCACTATCAACATTGTTGATCGCTACCTCGCTTCAAAGTCGGTGTTGAGGAGGGAACTGCAATTAGTAGGCATCAGTGCCATGCTCATGGCCTCCAAATATGAAGAAATCTGGGCCCCAGAGGTCAATGACTTTGTGTGCATCTCAGACAGGGCTTATACAAATGAGCAAGTGCTGATTACCGAGAAACGCATACTGGGAGAGCTCGAATGGAGCTTAACAGTTCCTACACCTTATGTTTTCCTCGCGCGCTTCATCAAAGCCGCTGTTGCTGATCAGCATGTTTGTATTTTTTGCTCTCTGCTGTTTCAAAATTGTTGTGATTGATGATGATTATTGTCATTCTTGGATGCTAATTGTTCATTTTTTGTTTTTGTTTTTTGTACATTTAGATGGAGAACATGGTGTATTTTCTGGCTGAGCTAGGGATAATGAATTATGCCACCATTATATACTGTCCATCAATGCTTGCTGCCTCAGCAGTCTACACTGCCCGTTGCACCCTCAACAAAAGCCCTGCTTGGAACGACACACTAAAACTGCACACTGGTTTCTCAGAGACACAGCTTATGTAAGTCTTTTCAATCTTCATTTTGTGACTGTTTTAAGAATGAAATTAATATAATTACATGTGTTTCTGATTAATTTTTGTTTATTTATTTATGTTCCAAACAGGGATTGTGCTAAACTACTGGTTAGCTTCCACTTGGTGGCCGCAGAAAACAAGCTGAAGGTGATCTATAGGAAATACTCCAATCCCGAGAGAGGCGCCGTTGCCCTGCTCCCACCGGCCAAAAGTCTATTGGCTGTTGCTACATCATGACTAACAACAACATTAAGCAATTACTGTGTCTTGGATTTTGCTTCTGATAACAGTTGTGGAGCAATTTTTTTTTTAAATTTTTTTTCTTTAATTTTAAATTTGTAGTATTTTTGCTACAGAAAACTTGAGTACTAATTCAATTCATTTTATTCAATTACTAGAGTATTTTTATGTGCTTTGCAAAATTGGTGGAATTTTGTGTTTAGAAATTGAAAGAAAATTCTAAATGAAAAAATAGGCTATATTCAATTCATCGCGTTAAAAACTGAATGGTATATTTTTAAAAACACAATTATCATCTATTTTTTTTTGGTGACAAACGATGAATATAATTATTGGACCGACTTAATTTTTTGAGTAAATAAAATACACAAAATGTCTGAAAAGGACTATAGGGATAAAAGTAGCAAAAATACTTTAGAAACTACGGTTTGGATAAAATTTTTTTCTTTCATTGGAAAAATCGGTAGAAATAAAAAATCAATCAAATTTTAATAATATTTGGAAGAGGAGGAGTTTGGCAAGACATAGCAAATCAAGACCCAAACTGACCTAAAGGTCCAAACCCAACATATCCCAAAACAAATTTTTTAGACCCAAAACAAATTCAATATACTCAATCAGACGAAAATACTCTCACATATCCCCCAATTTACACGCACGTAATCTCTATCCACGATCATGTCACACCACTTTGACCCTCCCACTGTTACACCTCCATCGTTCAATTCTGCATTCCCAGTCCTCCATTGCTGCACCGTTCTCTGAAACCCTAACCACAACACAAACCCTTCACCTTCTCTAATTGGTTCTCAACAACACGAAGAACGTTCAAGCACAATCACCACACTAAAGAAGTAATCGGTTCTCAACAACACGAAGAACCATCACGTTCAAGCACAATCACCACACTAAAGAAGTTTCATAGTTTCTCACTTCTAATTCAAAAAAATGAAGAAAAAAAAGTAAGATCTCACTTCGAAACGCTTAGATTTTATTTTTCATTCAAATTTGTAGATTATTCTTTAATATTTTGCATATATCATACCGTTTCAACAATACTTTCATAAACAAACCCTTGTTTGGTATAAACCCTATTTTACACATTCTACATACGATTCTACATCTCTTTTTCATTTTATTCTTGCCTAGATTGTACGGTTTCCCCAAATGTTAGAGAACACAACCCTTGTTTTTATACATTTTAGTTATATAATCCCCTATTTTTTTACATCGTACCCTTTTGCTAGACATTCAACTTCTTATTCTTGTTGTTGTTGCTAGTTCTTGTTGTTAAATATTGTTCTTATTGTTGTTACAGTTTCATTGAATACTTCATCTTCTTGTTGTTATTGTTGTTTGTTTTTTTCTTTGATTACAAAATACAATGGACAACAACCCTATTTTTAAACATTCTACCTACAATTCTAGATGTCTTTCATTTTATTCTTGCCTAGATTATACTCTTTCACCAAATGCTACAAAACACAATCCTTTGTTTTTACACATTCTAGTAATATAATCCCCTATTTTTACACATTCAACTCTCTTATTCTTGTTGTTGTTGCTGCTTATTTTTGTTGTTAAATATTCTTCTTATTGTTGTTACATTTCATTGAATACTTCATCTTGTTGTTGTTATCGCTGTTGTTTCTTTTTTTTTTCTCTGATTACAAAATACAATGGACTATTCTTGTTGTCCATTGATTCTCAACTAGTGTTTATAAAATTGAAACATTATACAGTTTCATCACTTTAAAATTAAATATATAAATTTATTCAAACCACAAATGAAACTGCAAAATTACACAGTTTAATCACTATTCACAACAATTAGGTAAACTTATTATAAAGTGCAAATCAAACTGCCAAATTATACAGTTTTGTAACTATTAACAACAAATACATAAACTTAGGGGTTGTTTGAGATGTTCTAAATAAATGCACTTTTTGTCTTTTTGGACTAAAAAGTTGAGGAAAAAAAGATGGATGCTTGGGTTAACTTTTTTGACTTTTTACGAAAAAATGTGTATTAAAAAATTGTATAAGTAAGTGTATAGGAGAAGTTTTAGTGAAGTAGACAGTACGGCCTGTATAGTCTGGGTAGAGTAGTGGGCTGAGTAGGAGATATGAAATGGTTGCCTCCTTTTCGGGCTTGAATTGAACGGTGCTGTTCGGCCTGTAGGGGCCCACCACGGGTCCCATTTTGCTAATTGCAACCGTTCAATGTGTAGAACTCGTCGAGTACTATATGCTTGTAAAAAATCACATTGATTGGATATTGATAGCTATCTGATCGTATTAATTTTTTTGTCAACCGTTAACTATAACACTATCCATTTTTTATACAAAACGGATTTGATCAGGTAGCTAGTGATATCCGATCAATGTGATTTTTTATAGACGTATAGTACTCGACGAGTTCTACACATTGAACGGTTGCAATTAGCAAAATGGGACCCGTGGTGGGCCCCTACAGGCCGAACAGCACCGTTCAATTCAAGCCCGAAAAGGAGGCAACCATTTCATATCTCCTACTCAGCCCACTACTCTACCCAGACTATACAGGCCGTACTGTCTACTTCACTAAAACTTCTCCTATACACTTACTTATACAATTTTTTAATACACATTTTTTCGTAAAAAGTCAAAAAGTTAACCCAAGCATCCATCTTTTTTTCCTCAACTTTTTAGTCCAAAAAGACAAAAAGTGCATTTATTTAGAACATCTCAAACAACCCCTAAGTTTAAAAAAAAAAAAAAAAAAAAACAAACAAACAAACAAAAGAAAACCAACACAAAAATAAAAAGCTTCTCCAACAAAAAAAAGAAAGCTCCAAGAAAGCACATCAACTCCCAAAACACAAAACCAAGACATCCAAAGGAAAAAAAATGAGCAGTCCCCAAAACAAAGGCAGCCAAAGAACACAAACAAATTGTCCCCGCAAAGAGAGTCCAACAGTTTAATTATCGTTTCAACATTAGAACAGTAATCAAACTGGGGTCAAATTCATAAAAAGCCCAAAAGACTAAGCTACAAAAAAACCCTTTTTGGGGCTATCATAAATGCTCTTTGCTCAACACAAAAACTGAAGGCCTCTTGGTGCAGATGTTACAATTCCATTCTGGCAGAATGACAACACTCTACAATAAAAAAAGAAGAAGAAAGCATTCATACTTGGAAACAAGGAAATGAAAGTCAGAAATAGTGATGTGAGGCTCATATTTGGTATCGACTGTGTACAAGACATCATCAATACCAAATCCTATGTAAGGCCAAACAACTTTAAGCTCGAATGTTACAAAAGAAGATGCAAATCATTCAAGAGATTGGATGGCAAATCATTGACCAAAATTGTAACGCCTCGAAACAATTATAATGAAACCATCCACAATATTAATGAATAATCATACCATTCTAAATACATCGTCCCTTCCATTCCATATGATCTCATAATACAAAAGATAACACATGCAGTTATACATTCATAAGCCCTAACCCTAAATCTGTAACATGTGTGACATGTTAAAGATATGAAACACAAGATAATCAATTAACAAATGCCCTAAAGGCTTATAACTTTCCAAGAAAATACTTAGTTACAACAAAAGTGAGTTTAAACTCAATACAAATAAAGTCCTAGGCTTGTACAAAAGTAAATAAACATATGAACAAAATGAAGCTCTTGTTCCAAGTCCTTAGAAGTTATTGCATTTGTGGAGGCATGTCACTAGCACTTGAAATGGTTTTCCCACATAGGGTGAGCGCCTCGTAGAAATAATCCAACAAAGTATATGAATCTTAACTGAGTTATAAGATGAATGCATATGCAATGCTTGTGTCATGACCCGAACTCGCCCCTAAAAGTTTGGGTCATAACCTGCCTGTAATCACTTGATTATCTTCGGCCTCAAACAAACATATAGAGTAATTACAGTAATGGGGCCAAAAGCAGAAGTATACAACAAAAGAATGAGTCCATTGAGCTATACCAATATGCAAAAAGTAAAACATCCACGTCATTTACATGGCCATGCGAAAAGAATATAAGTATTGAAAGAAATTTGTGCATAACATTTACAAACCCAAGACCACATTAGCAAAACAAAGTAAAGTCAAAGTATGATGTGAGTCAAAGATAAAACTCCATCTCTGAGACATTACTCGATTGGGTCTAAAAAAGAATGTCTCCTGAAGTTGACTTTAATGGTGTGCTCCATACTGTGGATTACCTACATGTGCATACGTAAAATTGGGTGAGCGAAACTCAATGAGTAATAATACAGTAAAACAGTGTAAAACAGTCATAAGATTCTCACAATACCCAAAATCGTATAAAGAAAATGGCCTTAGGCCCAATCATATTTCAAAACGTCCTCAGGCCCAACATATAACAAAATGTCATCGGGCCCAACGTATATCAAAACAGCTTCGGGCCCAACATATAACAAAATGGCCTCGGGCCCAACGTATATCAAAACAGCTTCGGGCCCAACATATAACAAAATGGCCTCGGGCCCAATTGTATATCAAAATGGTCTCGGGCCCAACATTTAACAAAACAGCCTCGGGCCCAACATATAACAAAACGGCCTCGGGCTCAATCATATATCAAAATGGCCTTGGGCCTAATCATATATCAAAACGGCCTTGGGCCCAACATATAACAAAATGGCCTTGGGCCTAACATTGCGTATGTCATATGATATTAATGAGGTTTCTCATTTCAAACAAATCACAATGTCGGCACCAATCACTGTTCATGGCTTGAGGTACACAATAACAAACATATGAATATGGTATTATTACTGATAGTGGGATCGATCTTGTAACATTTCCTCCGGCACACGACCTACACGAAACATGTTACACACATATTCAATAAGTAATTCACTTCAATTGTACTCTTTTCTTTCATTATTCATAACCTTCTTTAATGAGTTTCTATTCATCATTTCACTCTCAAAAGGGGCTAAATAAGGTTGGGAATGCATTCCAGATGTCGGGGGTAGCAAGACAAAACAACGCAATTTTTTTTCTTATTGGGCCGTATATGCTGCTGGTCCAGCCGCTTGAGCGGTCTGGTTCCGCACGTGCGGAAATGGACGCTGCTTGAGCGTACAGCGAGGAGTGGGTTTAGGCTTAAATCTTGGGCACTCGTGCGGAGCCCGAGGCCGCACGAGCGGTTTGGGCTCGCTCAGGCAGTCCGAAAATGGCTCCAAGATGCAAATGTTTTCCCCTCATTCCCAAGCCCAAATCTATGTAAAAACAACTCAAAAACATGATATCTAAGCATGATACAAGTGTAATTCCACCTTAAGCATATCAATCTTGCATCAACAACAATTTCATGGTCTCATCTTTTCACAATTTCATAGTTTACATACACTAGTTCAAAATACATATATTCATGAATGATTTTCTCACAAATCTTGTTTATATGAACAATCTAGGGTTTGTTTCATGGATCAATCATAAAAATGAACACAAATCAAACAATGGTGTAGAGATTAAGGTCCAATTTCATGCCTTTAGCCTTAGTCACTACACAACTCAAAACTCTAGCTCAAAATTCCTAATTTCTTCATGATTTCTTGACAAAGATGAGTTAGAGACAAAGTTTGTAAATAAATTTCCATACCTTAACTCAAATCTATGGTTTGCTCGTTGATTTCATTCAAATCCCTAGCTTTCTCCTTTTCCTCTCTCTCTAACTCACACTTTGGAGCTCTCTTTCAACAAATGAAGAACAAAAGAGGCTAAACATATACAACTTAACTCAAAAATCTTAATTTATTCATTACAAATCATAATTTTTTCAAAATCTTACCAAAGCTCTAAAAATCATGCTAATCATAGCTATGAAGTCGATTTTTGTTTATCGCGCCTCTACGGCCTTCAATTTCAGTTCAAAGTTTCAATTGCAATAGATATTTCTACTTTCGACATATATTTTTCCAAATTCACATATTTTCCATACTCAAACTTGGAATTTCATATCAAATACATAATCACATACATAATTAAGCATAGTACGGGTTGGGTTATCACAGTCTTCCTCCCTTTAGGAAGTTTGGTCCTCTAAACTTGTTTACCTCAAGTTGAAAACAATTTCGGGTATCGTTGCCTTATTTATTCTTCCCGTTCCCAAGTGGCTTCGTTTCCTTGATGTTCCCTCCATCCTACTTTTACCATTGGGATAGTCTTGTTCCATAGTTGCTTGACTTGTCGATCAAGGATGTGAAGGGGTTTCTCCTCATAAACCATGTCGTCATCTAGCACAATTTGATGATAGTCAATAACATGAGAAAGGTCTTGAAGGTAGCCTCGCAACATTGATACATGAAACACATTGTGCACGTGCTCTATGCCCGGTGGTAAAGCAATCCGATAGGCAACCGGACCCAATCTTTCCACAATCTGAAACGGCCCTATGTACCGAGGTGATAATTTTCCTCTTTTCCCAAATCTTGCGTGCCTTTTCATTGAAGTGACTTTGACAGAAACATGATCCCCAACTTCAAACTCCAAGTCTCTCATTCTTTGATCTGCATAGCTCTTTTGTCGGCTTTGAGCAGTTTTCAATCTCTGTAGAATGATTTGAATATTTTTCTTAGTAACTTATACAATTTCAGGCCCAATCAATGATCTATCCCCAACCTCAGTCCAACAAATCGAAGTTCGACATTTTCTCCCATACAAAGCTTCATATGTTGCCATTCCAATACTGGAGTGGGAACTGTTGTTATAAGCAAATTCTGCCAAAGGTAAATGAGTTTCCCAACTTTTACGGAAATTCAAAACACACATTCGGAGTATGTCCTCCAACATTAGTATAGTTCTTTCAGATTGTCCATCGGTTTGTGGATGAAATGCGGTACTAAACCTCAACTCCGTCCCCAATGCTTTTTGTAAGCTTTGCCAAAACCTTGACACAAACTTAGAATCTTTATCTGACACAATGGAAACCGGAACACCTTGCAATCGAATAATCTTAGCAATGTACACAGTAGCAAGTCGATTAGCATTATAAATAGTCTTTACAGGAAAAAAATGAGCAGACTTAGTTAATCTATCCACAACAACCCATATAGAATTCATACCTCGGGTTGTTCGGGGTAAGCCCACAACAAAATCCATAGTTATATGCTCCCACTTCCATTCTGGAATAGGGAGAGGTTGAAGTAACCTCGCCGGTCTTTGGTGCACCACTTTCATTTGTTGACATTGAAGGCACTTTGAAATGAATTCTGCATTTCTCTCTTCATATTAGGCCACCAAAAAGCTTGCTTGAGGTCTTGGTACATTTTGGTATTCCTGGGATGCATAGCAAACCTGGACTTGTGAGCTTCTTCCAAGACTTTTCCTTTAATTTCAAGGACATTAGGAACACACAATCTTTCCTTGAACTTCAACACTTGAGCTTCCAAAGAAAATCCCGGTCTCGGTTTTGCTTCCATCTTATCATATATTTTCTTAAGGAATTCATCCTCCAATTGCCTTTGTTTAATTTCCTCAATAATAGCCGGTTGTGCGGTCATTGTGGCCAACATTCCACCCCGTTTATGTAGCACAATTTCCACCTCCATTCTTTCCAAGTCAAGTAATAGTTCATTCCGCTCCGTAAGCAAACATGCTAAGTTTCCTATTGACTTTCTACTAAGAGCATTGTAGCTTGCTTTTCGTGCTCCTTTCGGATATGATAGCCCTATAGTTTGGACTCTCGTGGTTCTGAATCTGATTTCATAAGTGCAATGTGAAATAGATAAACACAAATGAGTCCAAATCCGACAAATCTTTTGGAAAATCAAATTTTGAATCAAAATGCCAAAAATGGCCTGCTTTGCCAGATTACACAGTCGCCACCTAAATATTTTTGGAAAATTTAGGAAACCCATGACTCGTGCCAAAGGCCACTTATCCGTCATCACCAAAGTGTCTCGACTTGGGAACTTAGGTATGAAAGGGGAAGGTCATGAATTGAGCACCCCTCTCATCTGATCAAAGATCAGCCTCTACTAATCATGATGTGATTTTTATTTACATTATATGCTCTTGTCCCGATTATCTAGCTAACATTATTGAATGATGCACGCAAGTATAGATTAATTTGCAAAAGTTGGAACATTTGATTTCACGTTTGTTTTAAGAATTGTTTTTAATATGCGTCACTTAAAAAACAGTGAGTTTGCATGTGCATTAATCAATTTATTCCAATTTTAGCAATTAGCCTTCATCCACAGACATTCAAACAAGTATATCACTTAAGAACTTAGCTTTATGGAATATGCTCGATATGGCAACACAAACATTCAATGCAAGATGCTAAAACAACAAACGCTCACCTAGTACTCCAAGGCAAGCCAAACAAAGCAAAATGATTAGAAAACATGCATGCTCCTAACTTATGCAAAATGACTAATGTGACACATACAATCCTGCAATTAATAGGCTCGGCCACTAGCATGGTATATGATTCAATTCAAGACGTGATAAATCACGCATTCAAGCAATGAATTTGAAATCCACATTGGTTAGTATAATGAGCAAAACCCAAATGCATGTGAGACAAGTGTATGCGAACATGAGAAATGCTAAAGAAACATGATGCTCTACACAACCATTATAAGCAAGTAAATAAAAAGGAGAAAGAAATAGGGTTGGAAGACATACACTGTTATTACATATTTGCTCTCATGCAAGAGGGTCCAAATGAGTGTCCAATTATCCGGATTAACTAATTATTACAAATTCGAATAAATGAATTTCATAAACTAAACTAACTACTAACTAGATATCTAAATTATCAACTAGTTAAACAATAAAAATTATTACAACAATGCCAATAAGAAATTTAATCCAAGCAACCATGAGACACAATGATCGCATGCACAGTGCCCAGAAGCTGTTTTGTCTGCCCATATTGCTTTGCCTCACCCTCAGCCACTGTCCTTTGTTTCTGCCAAAAGGTCGCTGTTTACCAAACATTGGGAGCTAGCTGGCCCTAAATGAGATTCAGCCAGGCCAAAAAAGTGCTGGCCGACTCTAAATTTCAGGCCAAAAAAAGTTTTGTGCTCTGAGGTGAGAACAGTACAGACAGAGCGTCCCTTTTGACCCTATGTCATGGGAAACTCAAGAGAAGAGTGAGTTCGAGTCCGAAACCACCCACAAGTATAATTGGATGGCTTGATGATTTCGAACAAGTTTGGACAAAATTGAATAAATGTAATCGAATACCAATCCTCTTTTTTATCATGAAGGCTCAAAGAGGGAAGTAGACACGCTATAAGTCTCATCAACATATCATGGATTGATATATGCCAATTCTCGAAATGATGGACTTAGCATAACGTCTGGCCGAATCCAACCAACTCTAAACATTTTCTTTACATTGGTTTAGTTCATTTTGAGCCGATTTTATTAGTCTTTGCCATTCTTTAATCAATTTATCCAAAGTGATGGTTAAGTTCACTAAATGAGAAGATATGTCAAACAAGAAGTGATCCTAAGTATAAAAGAGAGCCTATGCCTTGATGATGAACCTTCATAGAGATTAAGCCATTAAGCATAGGTTTCTTTCTCATGCTTGGAATAACCGTCGATCGATTGAAATGACTCTCAAACAAAAGAAGAGAAGAAAAGAGGGAGATTGCATAAATGATTGCGGGATCAATTATTAGAATGAGACTCTTCAACACAAAAAATTAACCAAAGAAAAGCTATCAAAGCATGGGTAACACAACACAACAAGCTAGATATGAGGATTTACAACACAACAAGCTAGATATTCAAAGCATACACTAATTGAATAAATTAGGACAGCCCTAAAACAACCTCTAATATGCTAAAAATAGTGGCCCAAAAATCAAGTTAAAGAGCATAAAAAAAGTAGGAAATAACAACGAAATGAAAGGCTAGTGAACAATAGTAAGGAGAGGTGGCTAACCTCTCCATTTTTGAGACCTCAAACCATGTTTTTTAACCTTTTTCAAACTCTAAAAATTAGTTTAAAAGGCAAAGAAAAGAGTGTAAGACAAGGGTGTGAGCTTTGAAGTAGAATGCAAGAAAGGGGTTTAACCCTCTCTACCCTTTGGTAACTATTCAAACTCAAGTTCCAACACTTGAAATAGGATCAAAACAATACAAAAACACAAGAAATAGAGAAAGACAGAAATGAAAGCAATTGAAAGATGGTAAGCTTATACCTCTTGAAGAAGGTAAGCTCTTGTTTGTGAACCAAACTTGGTCCAAGCACACTCTCAAGCTTGAATTGTGATTTACAAAACTCGACCAAGGTTCTAAATTATGGCTCCAAGGTTGTGTATAGTATATGGATATAGTATAAAGATGATATAATATCTCAAAGTGGCTTGCACAAGAAGAAGGAGCTCTTAAGGGTTATTTTACTTTTTTGAAATTTTTCCAACCTCTAACACTAAGATATATGCTCGTATTCATAAAATTTGAGAATAAATAGTCGAAAATATCTTCAAAAATGGACAGCTGGTTGATTCCTGCCTATAACAGTGTTTCTCGCTAAAGAAAGCCAGCCGGCTCCTAATGGCCATGGCTGACTCCCAACATGGTATGGCTAGCTCCCAATGTATTCCCTTGTGCCTCTGTTTCAAACTCAGGATAGGGTGGTACAATGTTCAAAAATGAATTTTTGGGGTAAGAATAGTATGAATATGAAAGGTTTGGGATTGGTTTTGGAGCGCGAGCTTATGTTCCTTCGTTGAGAACTCGAACCACACTCAATGCAATTTTCATCATCGAGTGCGCATGACAAAGGATCCAAGTCTTGTGGGCGGTCAAAAAATGGGGTGTCTATAGTTGCCCTTTTTTGACAGAGCTTGAAGTCATGGAATGATGTGAGTGAATGTCAAAGCCCAGAGATGACCTATTTGACGAGGCCATAAGACTTGGGCAAGAAAATAAATCAAAATACAATTGCCAAAGGTTGAACTCGAAGGTTGACTACGTATCCCTTTGCAAGGGATCAAACCAACGCAGTTCAAAGGCATGGTACACAATGATATGCAGAAAATAACTTATGATCATGCAATGAAACAACACAATGAAATACTTGAATAAAAACAACAAGCGATGAAACAACGCCACAATCCATAACACGAATGCAACGTTTGAATGAAAGCATAAATTAAAGCAAAACAAGTCAAGCCATGTCTCACACGGAAAGAAGTAAGTAAATACGCACATCTTAAGTGAAAGGGGCAAAGAAAGTACAACGTCTTACGTAGAAAGGATGTAAGAAAAATGCAGGCCTAACTACGTCTCACGTAGGAAGGATGAAAAGCTCCATGCCAAACTATGTCTCACGCAGAGGGGGTGGAGGATGGTGTGAACACCAGGTGCACCTGATGTTTTTAACCAAGGAAACAATAACCTAACGTGTCTCACACGAAAGGAGGCAAGGTGGTGTGAACAAATAGGCACACCTGTTGCTTTTAACCGGTTTAAACAATCCTAATGTGTCTCATGAGAGAGAAGGAAGGGATGGTGTGAACAAGCAGGTGCACCTATTATTTTTAAGCGATTTGAACAATCCTAACGCATCTCATGCGAGAGGAGGAAAGGATGGTGTGAACAAACAGGCGCACCTACTGTTTTTAACCGATTTGAATAATCCTAACGCGTCGCATGCGAGAGGAGGAAAGATGGTGTGAACATCGGGCACACTCAATGTTTTTAATCGATTTGCACAATCCTAACATGTCTCACACGAGAGGAGGAAAGATGGTGTAAACACCAGGCACACCCGATGTTTTTAACCGATTTGAACAATCCTAACGGGTCACACGCGAGAGGAGGAAAGGTGTGAACATCGAGGAAAACAACAATCCTGATGCGTCTAATGTGAACGGAGGAGGTCAAATCAATGAAAAAATAGACAAATTCCAAATAGAGTGAGATTATCTTATCCCTGGGAAGGCCTCGGAAAACGAAGTCATGAAGTCCTCGGAGATAACAGGACAAAGCATAAACACAAGTTTCCATAATTCAAAAAGAAATGCACAAATCCAAAACCAGGCTCGAAATAGCAAAGTTTACGAGCAAGTTTGCCAATTTTGAAAATAGCCTTAGCTTGAATAATGGAACACATTACAAATTCCCAAAACAACGATATAATGGACCAAAGCATGAATTAACGAAGCGAGTAACGAAATAATTATGACCTCGGAACAATTTTAAACAAAACAAATTATGAGGTCAAACTAATTAAGAACTTACCCAACTACGAATTAATAAAATATGAATTAAACATTTCCTTTTTTCTCATTTTTCTTCCCTTTTTAATTTTTTTTAATTTTTTTTACACCTTCCCTAAACCAAATTGAAACCCAACACTGAAACACATTAAAAGAAATAAAAACCAAAACTGGGTTTACATTTGAATCCGGCTGGCTCTCAACAAAGTACGGCCGGGCTCAAATAGAGTCGGTCGGCTCACGATGGCGGTAGTGACAGATTCGATAAAACCATGCACCGTGGTTGCTTTAAACACATTCCAACCCTCATTTCTCCCACACCTAAAGCCGAAAACAAAACCTCTCTCTCTCTAGGATTCTCTTCTCTCTAGATTTCTCCTCCATTTGCAATACCCAACAACCCTTGTGAATTTTTCTTGGAAAACCCTCTCATTTCTCTACAATTTGAACTGATTGAAATTGATTTTGGTAGAGTTTTGGATTTTTCTTTGTTTTTCTTGATTTCTCACGTGATTGTTTGGGGTTTTTACCTACCTTCTCTTGATTTTCCCATTCTCTCTTACTTTTCTCTCTCCTAGGGTTTAGATTTGGGGTTTTTCACTTAAGTTCACTCACCCATAGATCTTTCTTAATTTTTTTCCTTATTTCCCTCACTTTCTCTCCATGGCTAGTGATGAGGTTCCCATCCCTGACCCCATCGTGGGTATTGGTGCTGCCTTAGGTGAGGGTATGGAGGCCGAGGATGTCCTCCCTCTCATTCTTGAACCGGAGTTGCCTCCTCTTGCTGATAGACCATTTGATATGGCCACCTACCAGCCATGTACACACGCTCTGACCCCAGGAGGTATCCTACAATTTGAGGGCCTTATTCCAGGGATTGACGAGGCCATCTTACTGCGGGAGCCCACCGAGCACTTGTCTGCTGATGCCTTCATAGTAAGCACTATTCTTTTCTTGTTTGAGCATACTTGAATTCCTTTCAAGGTACTATAGATACTGACAACATTCCCATACTACAGGTGATGGCTAGGAGGATTAGAGGTTACGGGTCTATTTCTGGTCCCAGGCACTGGTACGAGAGGCTTCCTGTGGAGGTTCATGCATTAGTCAACGCGGCTGGCTTTGGGCCTTTCTGCTTAGGACTGGTGTAGATGAGGACTTAGTGGAGCGATGGTGGGACACCATGGACTCGTTCCACTTCTCATTGATCGGGGAACTGATTTTGACCTCGTACAACTTCTCGATGCTCACTGGCCTACGGGTTAAGGTTGGCGGCCTAATCCCTTTTGATCCAGACATGGCGTAGTGGAGAGTTGTCCACCTCCATCTCCTCGGAGTGATCTCAAACGTTGTCGGTCCTGGGATGGTGAGATACAGTTGGTTCTTAGAGCATTTCTCTGATCTTTATCCAGCTAATCCGTAGGAGGTCGCCAAGTACACTCATGGATTTCTTATGTATCTCCTTGGCACTACCCTATTTGCGAACAGGGAAAATACTGTGGGGCTATATCTCTTGGGAGCACTGGTGCATCTGCAGCGGATGGGAGAGTATGACTGGGGTGGCGCCGGCCTGGCCACCCTGTACTACTACATGAGCTCCACATCCCGTCGCAAGGTGGACTTGCTAGGCAACTATTGGTGAGTTTGGGAAGTACACCTCACACTTCTTCTTTCTATTTTGCTTTCCATTCCCTATTTATCTCATCTGCTTTTCTCATTCATTAGCATGTCCCATTATTGCAGCTGTGGGTTTATACGTATTTCACTTCCCTTGTTCTGGTTCTAGTACGATCGCTTGAGCTGTTAGTACCCCACTCTCGGTACTACAACTCTCAGTTCAAGCGTCGTCGGCGCATGGATTGAGACTTTCTTTATGTCTGCCGCTTCTTTGATATTGTCACCTCGGACAGGGTAACAACACTAGCCTTTAACTTTTACATATTGTGTGCATACTACACTGTTTCCATACGCCTTTGACATCTGACACTTGCTTCCATAGATTGACTGGTGCTCCTGGACTGGTATCCCTCAGGCAGCGAGGACGACCTATGTTGCTGCATTGCACGCCTCTATTATGAGGATTTTGTTTGAGGGTCCGTTTGGCCGAGCTTATTACTTGGAAGAGAGGTTCATTCGTTAGATGCGAGGCGTAGTGGATCTTGACATTCCACATCGTCTTTCTTCAGGCATGAGGATAGTTGATGACCTCCACGACGGATCCCAAATTGACTTCCTTATGTTGGGAGAAGACGGTGATCGGCACCATGAGCCCGACTACTTTATCGCATTCTTACAGACTCGGGTGATGGCTCCGCTTACCTGGGGTGTGGCCCGTGTACTTCCCGAGGCTGTTGCCATCGTTGCCGAAGGCGCTCCCGCTGCAACTCCTATTCTTAGACTTCCTGCGATTCCTACCGAGGTCGTATACATGCGACCCGACAGGGTGATTGAGCAGATCCTCCTTGAGCACATCGAGGAGAGGGATTGTAGACTGGTGATTGCCCCCGGTGTCAAGCAGGTACATGTTTCTTCATACTTCTACCCACTGCACTGCACTGCACTGCACTTCATTTCATTTTTTCTTTTCTGTCTTCTGTTATTTTTGTTCACTATGCCCTATTATTTCTATTCACTGTTCTCAAATTCTTTTCCTTTTGTAGGTACCTGCAGTGTATGCTGATGACCTCCTTCTGATGATTGACCAATCGCTCCTCATGGTGCGGAGGAGACAGACTGCTCTGGCTACTCACGGGATTGAGGTATACTCTATCTATGGTTTATTGTTGTTGCCATCTTGTCCATAATTCTGTTGACTCCATTCTGATATCGGTACTATTTTCAGCTGGAGTTGGCGCCAGCTGCACTTGTAGGATCTCCTCCAACTACAAGTATGGGGAGATGGGGCCCAGCGAGAGGCAGAGGATGGGCTGACTGAGGGAGAGGCAGAGCGAGGCAGCACTCACTTTCTGAGGAGTCCTTTGACGGGTATACGACTCCCGAGGACGAGGGAGATGAGGTCGACATATAGTCTAGTAGCCCCAGTGATGATAATGATGCACCTTCTCTGTAGCCGAGGAGGAAGAGGGTGAGGATGGGTTGATTTTGTATTTTGCTTTTCTTTTCTTTTGCTTTGCAGTTAGGAATCAGCTTCAGATAGACCCTTGTATTTTATTTTTGAACACTTTTGTTTTGTTTTGTTTTTTTTAAAACAATGATCGGGGTTGAACCCTCTTATTTATGAAAATGTTACTTTGGATGATTTCTCTTGCATTACATGGCATGTAATGACTGTATGGCACAACCGTTGCATGATAATCTTGTACAAAGTGTGAGAACTGTGAATGCTTGCTTTTGCTCTTGCATTGATTCTTGAATCAGATAACAACTTACAACCGATCAAAATACAAAATACAACTCGATGACAGAAAAACAAAATGAAAACAACCTAAAAACACTAAACAACACTTGATGCAAACAAGACAAGACTCAAAACACAACTCCGGTACACCAAGGTGAGAACCTGCCCTCTCTGCAACTGCTCTGATCTAGGCAGTCATTGAGAACCGACTGGCTCCAAGTAGGTACGGCCCACCCCCAATGGGGTATGGCCGACCCTAAAAGTGATGTCAGTCAGTGCAGTCCAGCTGTCATACACAGCTCTTTCTCAAAGTCCATAAAAAGTGATCCCAAGCTGTTTTCCTGGCAGAACAACAAAATTTGGATATTTTGCTCTCAAGATGGAGATTCTTCTCAATAATAGGCTCCAAGATTGGATTGCCACTTTAGACGGCTCGGAAAAAGTGAATTTTTGTGGTTTCGGCCTAAACGCTATTTTCCCTTGGAGCCGCACCCTGGTTTATTTTCTGTTCCTCCATGCCGCGGTTCGATGCTGGGACCCAAGAAAAGCCGGATATGTACCATAGGATCTCCAGACCCGTTGAAACGGTAAATATGTGGCATTTTGAATCTATTTGGGAGCCTTACGGCACCCTCTATATACCCATTCTTAATGTCGGGAATAGAGTTAAGTCCCTGTGCCTTTTTGAATTGCTTTTCAAGGTTAGCGATTTTTAATGTGATCGGGTCGAGATCATCAATATCAAAGGGATAAAACCCCTTATTAGGCTACACTAGGGGTCTAAAAACTCGAGCTTGAGCCAACCCTTCTCGGGGATCCAAACCTTGCAAATCTTCAGTTGGCGGAAGTAGGTCAAAGTTCGGCTGGGGGCCCAGGATTGGATGTGTAGTAGATGCCCCAGATGGGCGTTGCATTTCAGCATAGGTCTCATCCTACATAGTAATTCCCTGGTTTAACGCTGCTATCATGGCCACAACTTCTTCCGAACTTTATGTCATCACGGGTCTGCTGAGTTGGCAATCAGGGAAATGGATAGGTGTAAGTTGAGGGCTGACTGACAAGGATTTCAACCCCGGTTATACTTAACGTATCTGAACTGGATTAGTCTAGACAGGTTTGACTAGATTGGGCTTGTTTAGAGTGGGCCTTTTGACATTGGCTGGATCTTTTCTAAGTTGGCTTTTTGCGGATCAGATGGACTGGGCCTTTGCCGAATAGTTTTTTTTTTTGGGATTAAATGGATTTGTGATGGGTTGAGGCTTTCCGGGTTGGATTAGGTTTGGCTTTTGCTGAGTTGGGTACTGCTCTTCTCTGGTTGAGACAAACCCGACATTAAAAACAAAATTCTCCATCAGAGTAGGATACCCGGGCACGCTGGTCAAAACAAAGCAAGATACAATTTTGGCCTTGGTTTTGGTTCTGGTATGTTTCCACCATATCAAACACAAACCCATGGATTTTGACCCAAATTCTGATTCTGATATAACCCTCAAGGTTCGAATGGAACCTCCTCAAGATTAAGACTCCCCAAGGATTGAATCATACATTCCCAAAGAGTTCACATTTTGCACAAAAGCATTTCAAACATCCCTATGAGAGGTTGGGGTTACCCTGTCCTAGTATCGTCAAGAACTAGGGTTCACTAATCAAACAAAGCGGTTTCACACAATCCAGCATTCGGGTAAGCAACCTGTCCTAGTGTGGAACAGTCTCTATGGTTTCCGATATGCAACTAGGTCAATTTGTCAAAAAGGATACCTTAGCAAGATTACCTAATATACCTCTCACACCTAAGACCGAGAAGTGAAAGGAGGATCAAACGGTACAGCGGTAGTCCAGATCCAAGGGTTGTGTTCCCATCGTGGCAGAGCCCGCGACCGGTCAGCCTTTTGGCAAGTTTTTCCAAGCAAGCCTCCAGCAAACCATTCAGGAATAGCATATAGCAAACACTGTGACTTAGGCGCACCGATGCAAATGCAATGCAAAGAAATACATAAGTGTAAATAAAACAACATATCATGAGTTTGAGTCAAGTTCTCTAAATCCCCAGCGGAGTCGCCGGAAACTGTGGACTCACCTTTTTCTCGTGCCCCGCCTTTCAGAAAGGTTTGAAAAGAACAGCCTCATAGTTCAGAATCTACCTGTGGTTTTGAATCTAGTCTCACAAGTGCAATGTGAAATAGATAAACACCAAAGAGTCTAATTCGACAAACTTTTTTTGGAAAATCGATTTTAAATCAAATAATGCCAAAATTGGATTGCTTTGCTAGATATAGAGTCGCCACCTAAATATTTTTATTTTTGGGAAAATTTAGGAAACCCTGACTTGTGCCAAAGGCCACGTGTCTGTTATCACCAAAGTTGCCTCGGCTCGGGAACTTAGGTACGAGAGGGGAAGGTCTTGAAATGAGCACCCCTGCTTGCCCGATCAAAGATCGGCCTCTACTAATCATGATATGAATTTTTATAAACATTATGTGTTCTTATTCCGATTATTAAACTAGCTTTACTATGTGACGCGCACAGGAAACTATAGACTAGTCGCGAGACTTGGAACAATTCAACTCATGTTTGTTTTGTGAAAATGGTTTGAATTTGCACCCTCAAGTGGGCTTAAAGATGTGGGTTTTGCCACCAAACATAGTGGGCTTAAAACAGGATTTTGCCACGACAAAGTGGGCTTAAAACACACATTCGTTGAATCGTTCCAATTCAAACAATAAGCCTTTATCCACAGGCATTCATGCAGTTTAGCATTTAAGCACATGGCCCCATGGCAAGCATTCAAAACATGGCAATATGGCAATCACACTCGTGCAAGTATGCTAAGGCGTAAAGCTTACCGAGTACTCCAAACCAAAACAAAAAACTAGTTAGAAAAATGCATGATCCTAACTATACAAGATGCCTAATGCAACGCATGCAATATGAAATTAATAGGCTCGGCTACTAATATGGCATTTGAATTGATTTGAACAACATGCAGTTTGAATGATGCGCCGAGCCTCGGTGCATGCAAGACAAATGAATGGATGCAAACATGCAAGCATAAGGTATGCTAATCGAAAATGTCCCTAATCTAACGATCAAAAGCTATTAAATAAAAGAGAGAAAGACGTGGGGTTGAAAGACTTACACACATGCACGCACACTTATTACAACATTATGCCCTTACGAAGGAGGGTCCAAATGAATAAGCTAACTAGCTACGCTATTTAAGCTAACTATTACAACACAATTGAAACTAATTAACTATTTTAGTTAACTTATTACAAACCGAATTAAGCTAATTAATTACAAAACAAATTAATTAACTAAATAGTTACAACACTTGTATGAATGAATTAGCTACAACTAACTAATTAAGCAAAGCAAGTAAATGGCCTCAAGGGGCGAGGGATGCATGCATGCTCAGCTTCTCCACTCGAAAATGCCACCGCCTTGCCATTGCAGCCTTTGTTTGCACATTTTTGATCACCGAAAATTGCACCAACTTCCAGAACACCTCTGCTCCACCTCAGGAACACATTGTGCAAAACTCTTCATTGATGGCCAGTTGGCTACCCATGGTGGCCATTGTCTACTATTGGTGGCTGGTCGGCCACTGCTGGTGGCCCGTTGGCTACCCCTGCCCTGGACTTCCTTTTTTGCTGCAACAAAGAGCAAACAGAGGCAAAGCAGTGTATTCACAAGAGTTATTTGTACTGTTACCCTCCTTATTATCACACAAGCTCAAAGGAGTGTAACTCTTGGCCCTCAAACCATCAACCAAGCATTTTCCATGCATGATGGCTAAGGAACCAAGCTTGTACAAGCTTAATGAGTGCAAAACAAGACTTAACAGGACCACCACCCTATCATGCATGATCAAGGGTGATAGTGACCAAGGAAAGTGGCACATTTCATCACTTTGAGTATGAAATGTCCCATTTTTCTCATGTTCGGATTAACGTCCGATCCGAACACATGCAATGCAACATGAAAGATGCTTATCTTGCCTCTCTTACTTGTTCATTATGTTTATTCATTTTAAATTACCAATTCATTCTTTAGTCAATTAGTCCATTGGTGAGTGTCTTCTAAAGCGAAAGAAGTGTCAACCAATGGGTAGTTCAAGGCATGAGGGAAACTTCATGTTGTTGGTAATGAACCCTCAAAAGAGGATTAAACCATTAAGCATGAGCCTCAACCTCAAGCTTAAACAACCCTAAGGTTGAAACAACCCTCAAAACAAATGAAAGAGTAAAGAAATGAGGGGGATTACAGAGATTAAGGTGCTGAAATTACATGCAAAATAATACTAAAACATGCAATCAACTCAAGGAAATGATGTTTAAAGGCCTAAAACACCAAACTAGTGAAGCCCTTTACACTACAACCATGCAAAACAAGACTCATATGACCCAACCAGCCCAAAACAGAGCCTAAGCAATCCAAATCAGAGTCAAAAACATGCTGGAATTAAGCTAAGTTAAGCTAGAAAAACATGCTAACACATAGAGCTAACTAGGCATGCAAGCAAGATACAAGGAGGGGAGGCTAACCCCTCCAATTTTGGACTTTAAAACAAGATTTTTGTCATTGAAAAAACTTTGAATTTTAGTGGTTAAAAGGCCCAAAAAGTTTGATTTGAAGGTGATGAAAGATGGCACAAAAAGCCAAACAATTAAGCAACAAGAAAGGTGCACTACCCCTTAACACAAAATAGCCGCAAACCACCATTTTAAACCATAAAAACAGAGTTTTTTGGAGTCCAAAACCAGCTCAAAAATTGTGTAAAAAGATGGCAAAACAAGTATTTAAAACAAGCTTAAAATACAAATGTTATACCTCTTGAAGACAAGATGCAATTTAGAGCAATAAAACAAGCCAAATTCAAGCTAAAATTACCTTCTATAGCTCAAAGAGGGCCTCAAGTAACCTCAGCCCAAAGATGAACGACTTTGGTTAAGGGTTGATAGGTTAAAGTAGAAGTATATCTCTAATTGTATGCACAAAAGGGGAAGAGAGAGAGAAATCTAGAGAGAGAGGCTCCCAAATTTTTCAACCTTAAAAACAATAGAGAATGGCCTATATATATAGAGAAATGAGAGCTCAGGTCGAAATATTAACAAAACAGATAGCTGGAGCATTTGGGAGACAGCTTGAGGAAAATATCTGCAAAATCTGACCTTTTTGACACCTGTGGCTGGTCGGCCATCATTGGTGGATGTCGGCCATCACTGGTGGCCGACAAAATGCATCTCTGGATGACACTTGGCCGACAAGCTTCACTGGTGGCCGACAAACAAAAACTAGTTTCTGGCCCCAACTTCAAACAGGCATATCTCCTTCATTTGGACTATTTTGCAGGTCATTATTGATCCTAAATTGAAGCCCTGGAAGTCTTTTTTCCAATGGTGGAAGCCTCACATCAAAATTCCAAGTTTGAAAAAAGATATGCCTCTTTTAGTGAAGACTGCTCAGTTTCAGTCCTATCCGGATTCATGCCCAACTTCTTCTCCAACTAGTTTTCTTCCATTCTCTCCAATTTTCTTCAACTCCAAACCTCTAAACACGATGTTTTGAAATATTTTTTCAAAGAGTTCACCTCTTTTTCATTCACTTCCACTTTGTCCTTGCTCGGTTTACCGAAAAGCGTAACATTTAACGAAATGCGAGCCTCGGAACATCGTAGAAACTTTTTTTCCAAAAATATTTTGAAAGAGTGGGTTTTAAGGTCCAAAATCATATTGGTCAAAATATTTTTGGTCCAAAAATAGGGTGTAAGGTTAGGATTTGAAGCTCCTCTTGCTGAAGAAATCGAACCTTTGCACTGAGGCCTCCAAGTCTTAAGGGCGGTCAAAACTGGGGTGTCTACAGTGTTGAAGTCAATAAAATTAAAGTTGCGAGCACTGAAAATTTTCCTTTTGGTCCCAAAATGGTCCACATTGTAAAAGGTAAATTTTGAGAAAAATCAATTCATTAAAACTTTTTAAAACCATTTTTGGGAATGATCACCACCTGACACACATAGAATCCATCCTCAAGATATACAACCCCAAATCAGAAGATCATAACTGCCCACAACTACATTATCATTGTTGCCTTATCCTGCAACTGACCTTTTTGCCAAATGGCTCGGAGATATCACAACCCAGAAAACAAACGATGCAAAGAGATGACTCGATCGTACAAACAAGATAGTTGAATTGGAGATGGTTATGGCCGAACTTCAGGGTGAAGTTGCCTACGTATCCTAAAAACGGGAATCAGGCCTTACATAGTTCAGCTAGGGTTCACTCGAGTATTAATGCTCTCATTTTGTGCTCTAACTTTTACCAAAGCCGCCCTTTCAGGTTTTCAACCTTACGAGGTCAGTTTTTCTTTATTTCTAATTTTTCATACTCTAACTTTTGCCTAGGTCGCCCTTTCGGGTTTTCGTCCCAGCGAGCCTCTCAAGGGTAATATTTCTTTTACTTATCCACGTTGATCTGCTATGAAAACTCCAAGCCATCCAAATCCATGAGAATAACGCCTCTCCTAACCAGATTGACTTAATGATATAAGGACTAGTCCAATTGGGTCTGAACTTGCCCCTAGGGCCATGGATGGGAGCTCGGTTATCTTTCAGTACCATATCCCTTTCCTTGAGATTCCTGGACTTAACTTTGTTGTTACAAGCCCTAGCAATTCTACGTTGGTAGCCCTGGATATGATATAATGCCCTCAACCTCCTTTCGTCAAATAGCATCAGTTCCTCAAACTTGCTCTGTTGCCAGTCCGCCTCCTCTATCTTACACTCGGCCATAACTCGCAGCGACGACACTTCAATTTCGACGGGCAAAATAGTCTTCATTCTATAGACGAGAGAATAGGGGGTTGCCCTATAGATGTTTGGATTAAGGTTTTGTAGCCCTAGAGCGCGATCGATAGTTTATCTAGCTAGTCCCAATACGTTTCCACCATCTTCCGCAATATGTTCTTGATATTCTTATTAGTGGCCTCAATAGCTCCATTAGTCTGTGGTCTGTATGTTGATGACTTATGAAAAGTCACGTTGTATTTCTCAAGTAGATCCAGCACCTCTTTCTAGAAGTGTGAGCCATTATCGAAGATGATCTTGTTCGAAACCCTATATCGGCAGATGATGTTGTTTCTGATGAACTTGGCTTGAACACTAGGTGATCATCCATGTTCGTGTTCGTCTTGAGTTCTCGGAGGTTTCGGTCGCACGCCTTGCCTCAAGACCTCTCGACTTGTTGGTTTTGTGCTTGGTTGTACACCAAACACTTGTGTTTTTGCTTATGAGGGTAGGCAATGGCTTGTTGGCCATCCCCACACCTCACTGGCCTTGGATTAAGGCCACCGGCTCTGTTTTCATGCTATTGGCCAAATATTTTGGTCGGTCGGCAAGGTTTTTGGTTGGCCGGCCATTTTTGTTGGTCAATCGGCCATATTTTCCAGCTGACCCCTTTCCATCTGCTTTTGGCAAATATTTTATGCCAGCTGGCATCCACAATACACCCCCTCCATACACGTGTATGGAGGGATTTGCTCCCTTATGTTAGCTTCTCCAAGAAGCTTAAGAATTGGATTCCTATAAGAGGAGGCCCTCTCCTCCCTTTCCAGAGGTTGAAGAACTCTGATATATATGATATATATCACTCTCTCTATATCTCCCTCTCTCTCTTGATTTGTGTGTGTAAAAGTGTTCCAAAGGGATTTTTGTTCTTAGTTTTGCACTAAGACACCTAGTGTTACACCATACTTCGGTTACTGAGGTCTTGAGGGGTCGATTTCAGAGTTTTTGAGTTAGTTTTGATCAAAAGGAAGTGCTGAGGTTGGTGTTCTTGAAGTGTTCTTCAAGGGTGAGAACTACCTCTTTTATTCCCCATTTCTTCTTAAGCTTTTAACTTATCTTGCATGCTGTTTTGAGCTTAGTGTATAACTGATAAAAGTTCTGTATTTGCATGCTTAAGATGTTTGTTTAAGGTTTCTTTTGGGTTGGGGGTTGTTTACACCCTCTTAGGCCTTGTTTGGCCTCTTTTTGTGCCTTTCTCTTAGGGCTTTGGAACCCCTTTATTTTGACCTTCTCACCACTGAAATCTGGAGGATTTTCAGTGGTGGAGAAATGGTTTTGAAGTCATGTATAGGGGAGGGACACCCCTCTCCCTTTGTGCCTCATTTACTTGCATTTAGGGCTCATAAAGGTAGCATGTTTGCTTAGCTTTATTTGGCTTCATTTCAGTGGGTATTTGGTATTAGTTTATCATATTATACCTCTGTTTTTGGTCGGATTGATAGCCTATTGCATGCATCATGCACTTGCTTTGTAATCCCTTCTATTGTCATAACATGTAGCATGAATTTAGACCATCATGCTTGCATGTTTTAGCTTGACTTCATGAAGCTTTTAGCCATGTTATGACATGTTTAAGCTCTGTTTATTGTTGATTTGGTCATGTTTTCCATGCTTTGTATAGCCACCATGCATTTTAGCTTGTTAGCTTTGGGTGTGTGAGCCATGAGCATGCTTTATTTGGGCTATTTCAGTATTTGGAATCACTTATCATGCTATTTCAGTCCATGTTCCATGCTTGTATACTTGCATTTACCATCCTTTCAGTGTTTTGAAGAGTTGTTGTTTTATGCTTTGAAAAGGGGTCATTGTGCATGCCTCTTTGTTTAAGTCTTTGGGCTGCCATATCAGTGGGTTTTGGGACTCATTTTGGCATATTATAGCTCTATTTTTCATTGCCTAACCCATGCCATGTTTGGTTGAGGTGTTTGTAGTGGAATACTCTCTTTGTAGTCTTGGATGCCCTCGTTTTGGTGCCTATTTCTTAGCATGTTTTGGTCATGTTCCATGCATGTTCTAGCCTTATTTTGGTCTGCCCTAGGACTGATTTAAGTCATTTTGGTTCTTTGAGGCTTGGTTGGTATGACCATAGCTTGACCCCCTTTTGTTAGCCTCAAGTTTCGGCCTTCATTGCATGCTTTACTGACATGGCTTGGTTGATTTGGCATCATCCTTTACACATTTTCAGAGCTTAGCATGCATGTCATTTGTCTACATTAGTCTCTTTTAAAATGTGTTTAAAAAGTTCCCCTTTCCATGCTCAAGTGATAGGCTAGTTAGCATACATGTTTGCTTTGCATTTTGGTGCCTTCATCCATCACTTTTGGCCACTGTTTTGGGGCATGGCTGAGGTCTCCCATTCCGGTTTAAGCCCATCCTTGTATATATTTGCATGTTTGACATGTTGCATCTTGTTACATGCTTGCTAGTTTACACTTTGTTACATGCTTGTGCAAGTTACATTGAGTAGGCACACTCTGGCAGGCCGACTGTAGACACCCCATTTTTGACCGTCCTCAAGACTTCCGTTGGTAGGCATCCAAGGTTACTTCTGTAACAAAGCAGCAAAAGGGGAAGTTCCGAATAGTCCAGTGACCAATTCTTGTGGTTGGGAGGATGAAATCTCTGCTTAGGTAGCATTGGGTTACATTGAGTTAACATGCTCATATTGCATTGCATTAGTTACATGCCTTGCATTGTATAAGGCATACATACATTGCATTATGTTTGGTTTGGGGTGTCAAACTAAACATGAGGAATGAGGGACGTTCGTACTTGAAGTGACGAAAAGTACCTCAATCCTCAGTCGCCAACGCTCTTGATCTCAACATGATAGGGTGTCTAGCATTCATTTGTTTTGTTGCATTCATTTTTTACATTGATTTGCAAACTTGGCACCTTTGGCCATCATGCATTGAAATGCGTGATTGGTGGCCTGAGGGTCGAAAGCTATATCCCCTTGAGTTCACAGCATGATAGGGAGAGTGGCTATGCACACATTGTCTTGTAAATGCCTTGCCATGCACTGTCTGTCCTCTGCTGCAGCAAAACCAGTGTTCTACAGAAAGAAATGGCCGGTCGACTACACTCAGTGCCGGCCGACCACAAAAGTCCAACCGATGGCCCAACTTCTGGTCAATGACCATATTTCCATAGCCGATAGTCCTGTATCTTGGCCAGTGATATCCTATAATGATCAGGGAGTAATTCAGAAGCATCCCAAGAATTTTCACAGTTCTCAGAGGTGTAGAATAGTGCAAACAGAGGCAACATGCGGCATGGCAATGGGTTTTCGAACGAGGCAATTCGAGCATGCATCATTTAATCATTTCGAGGTGGAGCTGCGGCGGCCTCTTGAATTTCATACTTAGATTTATTTTGTAATTAATTTGTTAATTAATTAGAGGTTTTGTAATATTTAATTAGCTAGAGTAGTTAAATATTTATTTGGATTGTATTATTTGGTCCCTCCGAGAGAGGGTGTAATTGTGTAATAAGCGTGTGTGTGTGCGATGCATGTCTTCCAACCTCATTTCTTTCTCCTTTTTATTTAACCGCTTACGATGGTTAGTTTTTGGGTATATTTAATTTAGCATCCTTATGCCATGCATGTTTGCATCATTCATCTGTATTGCATGCACCGGGTTCGGCGCATCATACTAACCGCATTGTATTCCAAATCCAAATTGAAAACATGTATCGAGTTGTCGCATTTCATATGCCATCCTTAGGTTAGCCGAGCCTATTTTAGCTACATTTTTCATGTGTTGCATTAGCCATTGCTAACATGAACTAGGATCATGCATTGATTACTAACTAGTTTCATGTTTTGGCTCGGAGTACTAAGTAAGCGTTTATGCTTTAGCATACTGCATGAGTGTAAGTGTTGCCATGATAGCATGTTTACCATGAGGCTATGTGCTTATGTGATATAACTGCCTGAATGCCCGTGGGTGAAGGTTGGGTTACTTGAATTGAGATAATTCATTGAAATCCGTATTTTAGCCTACTTGCGAGTAGCAAACTTCAAACCATTTCCAAACAAACGGATATGCGATGCTTTGTTCCAAATTAGGCGACCTAGTCTATACTTGTTTTGCTGTGCGCATCACATAGTAATTCTAGCTAATTAACCGGAATAAGAACGCATGTGTTTTCGAAAACTAGATATCATGTTTAGTAGTGGCCGATCTTTGATCGGGCGAGTGGGGGTGCTCATAGGTAGCATGAGGCCCATGGGGTGCGTCTACAAGTAGGACTGGGCCTCCACCCATTTCATGAAGTAGTTAATCGCCACCAGGATAAACTTATGCCCATTTGAGCCCTTTGGCGTGACTGCCCCAATTACATTGATTCCCCAAACGGAAAAAGGCCACGGTGAAGTCATATTGTAGAGCTTTGATGGTGGAATGTTTATGCGATTAGCATGGACTTGACATTGTGGCATCACCGAACAAAACCAATGCAATTTTCCTCCATAGTTGACCAGTAATAGCCCTGTCTGAGAATCTTTCGGGCCAGTATCACACCATTCATGTGCGTTCCACACTTTCCTCCGTGGATGGCTTCCATTAGACGCTTCGATTCTTCTTCTTCAACACATAACTTGTGCATTCCCAGATGACCTCTCTTGTACAACTTCCCCCCGCAGATGATAAATTTGACGGCCAGGCACCGTATCCCCCATTTATCTTTGGCATTTGCCCCCGGTGGATATGTCTCTTTTTCTAGGAAATTCCAAATGTCGTAATACCAAGGATTCTTGTCTTGAACCTCATCTATTGTGGTGATGGTCTGGTAAGTAGGCGTGTACTTCTGCTCAATGATGATTGGACGTATTTTCACTCCTAGCGGGATGTCTGCCATGGAAGATAGAGTTGCTAACGCATCAGCGAATCGGTTGCTCTCTCTCAAGAAATGTGTAAACGTCAGTTTTTCAAACCTAGGAATCATAATATCCAAGGCCTGATGAAACATCTTCATGTTCTCTTCTTTGACCTTCTAATCCCTGTTAGCTTGAGAGACAACCAAATTCGAGCCCCCAACAAACTCCAACCTAATTGCCCCTAGTTCTAGGGTAACTTCCAAACCAGCAATGCACGCATCATATTCCGCTTCATTGCTGGACACTCTGAATTGGAGTTTGAACGCTAAGGGTATATGGGAATCATTGGGTGCTATGAGCAACACACCTATCCCATAACCGTACTGATTAGCCGCCTCGTCAAAATACATCGTTTATATTTCTTCTTCTACATGCAAAATGTTTTCATCTGGGAACAGGTATTCCACTGCTTTATTTCTTTCTACCAGGTGGTTTGCAAGGAATTCCGCTACAGCTCTCCCTTTAACAGATTTGCGAGTGACATATTTGAGATCAAACTCAGAAAGAAGAAGCAACCAACGAGCTAGCTTACCCGTAAGTGTTGGTTTCTCGAAGAGATATTTAATGGGATCTAATCTCGAAACCAAGATTACAGAATGAGCTAACAAGTAGTGCCTCAACTTCCTGGTAGCCCATACCAAGGCTAGGTAAGCTTTCTCTAGAAGAGTGTAGCAAGTCTCATAGTCTAGCATTTTTTTGCTCAAGTAGTAGATGGCCTTCCTCACTTTGGCTTCAGATTCTTGAGCTAGTATGCACCCAATAGTCGAATTCGTCATTGACAGGTACAAGATCAATGGTTTCTCCGATTTTGGTGGTGATAACACAGGCGGATTCTGCAGGTACTGCTTAACCTGTTCAAAGGCATGTTGATAGCGATCGTCTCATTGAAACTTCTTTCCCTTCTTCAGGAGACCAAATAGTGGTTCATAAGTTAAGGTTAGTTTTGAAATAAATCGCCTTATGAATTGCACTTTACCCAGAAAGCCGAGCACCTCTTTTTTAGTCCTTGGTGGTGGCATTCTAAGATGGCCTTGATTTTAGAAGGATCTATCTCAATTCCCCTCTGTGTGATCAGAAATCCCAGCACCTGGTCTTTGTTTCCTTGTCAAACTAGGGCTCTGGAAATCCACAAAAGTGGAAATCTTCCCTTTAGCAGACAAAGTGTCCGTTGAGGGTTCCCTGTATTGGTTTGTGGACTAACTCATATTGCCTCTCAGTCCTCTTTGCTTTCAACTTTCCTCGTAACTCCTTCCCCTTTCTTTGCTAATCTGTAGCAGTAGGTTTGTATCTAGGAATATGTCCCTATTTGTTCATCATGTAAATAGACTGAGCGCTCACGTAATTCCCATCATCCTCCATCATGATAGTTTGGACCAACCGGGCCTTTGCCAGAGAGAAGCTAGAAAGGAACACCTCCTCTTCCCCATGTATGATTTCCAATAATGGCGCGGTAGTTCCCTGGGGAGGATGGATCGTAGAATTACCGTACATAGTAGCAATCCCGTCTTTAAAGGGGTACTTTACCAACTGATGGACCGTTGATGACACAACCCTCATCTGATGTAGCCATGGCCTTCCCAATAGTAGATTGAAAGTGGCCCGAACATCCATGACATGGAATTCCACCTCATGCTCAGACGGGCCAATTAGAATATGGCTCTTGAACGTTCCCATAACATCTCAGCTCGTATTGTCATAAGCTCGGACGGCCTGGGTCGTGGGTGTAAAGTCAGCCGGCCTCAACCCGATGGTATAGGCGGTCCTTACCGGGCATACATTAATTGCCGATCTGGTATCTACTAGCACTATCAAAATCCACTTATTCCGGCTTTCCAGGGTTACATAAAAGGGTCGGTTGTGGTTGGCACCCTCAGGTGGTAACTCCTTATCTGTAAAAGATATCACTGCGTAACGTCCCCAAATGTAACCAATGATACCAATTGGTCAGCAGTGGTGTCGATAGGCAATTTGGTCCGGTTCATTGCCTTTAGCAGTGTCTGCCTATGCTCCCGAGAAGCCATGATTAGCCCCCAGATTGATATGTCGGCCTGAATCTTCTTAAGCTATTTCAAGATCAGGTTTTCTTCAACATCCTTCCTTTTTGATTTCTCGGCTTCTTTCCTAGAGGTCTCTGACTAATCTAATGCCGCGGGTTTGAAGTACCGACCGGTCTGGGTCATGTGGTTTATCTCGTCAGTATACCACGTGCCATCAGGGGTATCAGCTTTCCACCCTTTATCGGTATACGCATGACTTAAGTCACTATCTTCCCACTACTTCCCTGCAGTCATGGCTGAGCTATCACCTAGTTCTATTTGAAGCATGTTCACATCAGGCCCCCTGTCATCATACCACTCTTCTTCCACCACAATCTTATTTTCCATGTTCTAGTACTTCTTGACTTTCCTCGGCATTCTTTTTGTCATTAGGCTCCCATTCCTTCTTTCCTGTATTTTGAACATCTACCGCCATAGGCTCGATCTCTACCATTTCTTTGCCTTTACCCTGCTCCAAGGTTATCTTCCTTTGATCTCTTCTATCCTTTCCATTGGAATTACTTCAACACTTGTTCTTTCTCAGCAGAGGTGCAGCCTCGCCTTGTTGCTCGCACTAACTCCCTCTTCTTTCCAGTCTCTTTTGTCTGTTCCTCAACATCTGACTCCTCCTCACTCAACCACCCTTGCTTGTTTTCGGCTGGCATGGATCCCCCACCCCAGTTGTAACTGTCTGTGTCCTTTTCTTCAAAAAAGTAGAGGTGTCTAGATTCTTTCTAGCTTGGCCAGGTTTTCTTCCAGTTTGCCAAGTCATTTAGGCTTTTCATACCAATCGTTCTAATTCTGCCCTAACTGGTTTCCCCAATAGCGTTAAGTAAGGAAGTCCGGCAATATGAATACTAGCTTTGGGTGATCGATGGCTATGATGTATAAGCTGGGGTCGTACTTCTCTGGAGTGAGGCCCCTTTCTCTATACTTAGGCATCAGGTAAACCCTTCTCTAGTGCACTCTCTTTCTTCTCCGCCTCTGCCGCCACGGATTCGGGTTAGGTTGCGGTGTTAAGTCTATCATGCACATGTCCGTGTCTTCTGGAATAATCACCTCTGGCTTGGAGATGTGATGGGGTAATGTATGCGCTGGGGTTAAAGGAGGGTGGTAGTGTATGTTTATGTATGATTTGGTTAATGTTTCTGGGTAGGGGGCTTGTTATGTGTAAGAAGTGGATTGGTAGTTACGTTTGGTTTGGAGGGTGGGACGATGACTTTGTTGTCAATGAGATCCTGGATCTCATGACGTAAGCGATAGCACAAGTCTGTGGGGTGGCCGTGTTATTGGTAGAAGATGCAATACTGGGTAGGGTCATGTCTGGGTAGTAATGGGTCAGGAAGTGGTTGAGGATTGAGGGACTTGAGATGCCCCTTTTCCATTAACAATTTGAGGCGCGGGTTGGGCTCATATGAAGGGGGGTAAAGGTTCTTCGGTTTCGGGGTGGGCCCGTGGTTTGTGAGGTGTAAGGTTACGGCGGCAAAGGGATTGGCCATTTTGGCCGCTATAACAACTGTACTAACATCTACAGGCCGTGGAGTAATGCTACTGCTAGCATTGGTACCCCAGGAGAATGGCCTTCTTGCAGGTTCGCTTGTTCTGTGAATAATGCCCTTCTTGAATGCACTCTCAATATGGGCCCCCAACTCGTGTAGGGAAGCGAAGTTGGATAACGGTGCCATTATCATTCTCTACGAGCATGTCTAGCTCAAGGTTCCAGACCACCAGTTGGACTTGCTCTCTTTAGTAGGTCTATTTGTCATCTTACTGCTTTTGCCCTCCATCTGGTAACAAAGTCAATAAATGATTCTTTAGGGTTCTGGGCAGTAGCCTCCAGTTTATTGATGGTTACCTCTATCTGAGTGTTATAAGAGTAACTGGTTAACAAATGCCTAGATAGCTCTTCTCAATTCTACTTCGTAGAATCCTCCACGTTTAACGTACTAGATGGCCGCTACATCAGACAGAGTTCTCTCGAACAACGATAATTTTTGAGCCCGAGACAGGCTCTATGTCCTTAGCACATCTGAAAACAAGCCGAACGTGCACAATCGATCCCCACTTCCATCGAATTTGTCGATGCTGGGCATCTAAAGTTCTCCCGGTAATCTGACTGAAGTCTCAGTGTACCTATCTTCAATATCCGAAATAGAGTTAAAGCCTGGGATTTTTTAGCGCTTTCTCTAGCCTGGCAATCTTGATCAAGGCTGGATCAATTTCATTGATATCAAAGGGAAGGTATTCCCGCAGGGGGTTGACTAGAGGCCTATAAGCTGGGTCGGGGAAACATTTCCTGAGGATCTAGAATTTCAAGATTTCCATTGGTGGAGGTGGATTCAGGTTTGGCTGAGCAGTCGGGATCGGATGCACAGTGACCCGGATGCCTTAGACTTGCGTCGTAAATCAGCAATGCTCTCATCTTGCACGGCCATCCTTTGGTTTACAATATCCATGGTTCTCTGGAATGTTGCCATCATGGCAACAAATTCTTCCGTGTTCTGTGCTGTATTCTGTGCCATTGCTAGTTTGGATGAACTTGATGCTGTTGAATTACTTGAATGAACAGGTGTTTGCTGAATGCTTTGTATTGGTGTTGCTGACTATCTGTTTTGTTCTCGTCGAACAACTAGTGAATTGAGACTACATTGGTTGACAACCAACAAGGTCTGAGCTTTGCAAGCCTGCCAAAGCGAGTCCACACAACTTGGGGATATCGGGTCTTTTTGAAGCTATGATGGTAAACTACCTAGCAAAAGACAGAAAAGAAAACCATCAATCTAAATAGGATGACACTTCAGCCCAATTCACAATAGATAAAAAACACAACTGAAGAACCGCAATCCCTACTGAACTTTGTCTCAAACTAATACTAATATGAACCATCCTTTACAGTCTCACTGTAAAAGCCATACCAAGTAAAAGAACCAAACACCCCCATGAGGGGGGTACGGTACCCTGTCCTAGATTTTTGACATGATCTAAGTTGCCACTACTTCAATCAATGAGTTTCATAACATCCTATATATGGGAGGCATCCTATCCTAATTTTGGAATAGTCGCTATGGCTTACTATATGAAGTTAGGCCAAATGGTCGAAAGGGTACCTTCGGCAAGATTACCTAATATACCTCTCCTCCTAACACCGAGAAGTGAAATGAGGATCAAGCAGTACAACAGTAATCCAGATCCAAGAGTTTGTTTTCCAACATGGCAAAGCCCATGATCGGCCAACCTTTTGGCAAGCTTTTTAGGCAAGCTTCTGGCAAACTATCCAGGAATAGTAGATGGAGAACACAATGACTTAAAGTAACAATGCAAATGCTATGCAAAGAACATATACATGTAGATAAAATTTCACACCATGAGTTTCAAGTTAAGTTCTCTAATTCCCTAGCAGAGTCGCTATAAACTATAGCTTGCTTTTCGTGCTCCTTTCAGATACGATAGCCCTACAGTTCGAACCCCGCTGGTTCTGAATCTGATTTCCAAGATGCAATGTGAAATAGATAAACACAAATGAGTCCAAATCCGACAAATCTTTAGTAAAATCATTTTGAATCAAAATGCAAAAAAATGGGTTGCTTTTCTAAATTACAGAGTCCAAGCAGCCTCCAAATTAAATACTAATTTTTGAAAAATTAAGAAAACCCATGACTCGTGTCAAAGGCCACTTATCTGTCATAACTTAAAGTGTCCCGGCTCAGGAACTTAAGTATGAGAGGGGAAGGTCATGATTGAGCACCCCTCTCACCCGATCAAGATTGGCCTCCACTAATCATGATGTGATTTTTAATTTACATTTTATGCTCTTGTTCGATTATTTAGCTAACATTACTGAGTGATGCACGCAAGTATAAACTAATTTGTAAAAGTTGAACATTTTGATTTACGTTTGTTTTGAGAATTGTTTTTAATACGTGTCACTTAAAAAATAGTGAGTTTGCATGTACATTAATCAATTTATCCCATTTTAGCAATTAGCCTTATCTACAGGCATTCAAATAAGTATATGACTTAAGCACTTAGCTTTATGGAATATGCTCGATATGGCAACGCAAACATTCAATAAAAGATGTTAAAACAATAAAACGCTTACACTAGTACTCCAAGGCAAGCCAAACAAAGAAAAATGATTAGAAAAACATGCATGCTCCTAACTTATGCAAAATGACTAATGTGACACATACAATCTTGTAATTAATAGGCTCGGCCTACTAAGCATGGTATGTGATTCAATTCAAGATATGTGACAAATCACGTATTCAAGCAATGAATTTGAAATTGACATTGGTTAGCATGAGAGCCGAACCCAAATCATGTGAGACGAGTCGTTGCGAACATGGAGAATGCTGAAGAAACATGATGCTCTACACAACAATTATAAGCGGGTAAATAAAAGGGAAAGAATGGGGTTTGATAGACATCATCTGTCATCTATTACAATTGCCCTCTATGCAAAGAGGGTCTGAATGAGTGTCCAGTTGTTCGGACGTTGAACACTCTCATAATTATTACAAATTCGAATAAATGAAATTTGTCATAACTAAACTAACTTACTACGTAGATATCTACAATTATCAACTAGTTAAACAATAGAATTATTAACAACATGACAATTACAACAATTGCTAATAAGAAATTTAATGTCACACCCAAATCCGCCCTATAAAGTTTGGGCATGACCACTTCAGAAACGGACATTAACCTGTTATATATATAATATATAGATGGGCTTGAACGGAAGCATTAAAATATCAGAATTGACATAGGAAACAACTCCATTGAGCTACTACTATCATGCCAGTGATCACAAACTAATTTCAGACAAATAAAATCTAAAAACATTACATCTGAATATCGGATATAACGGCACATATATACAAGCCCGCTCTATAATTGGGCATACACCAAAAACGTTTTTGGAAGAAGTATTATACACATTTCAACCTTTTGGGCCAAAACTAGAGTTGCAAAAACCAAAGTTCGTCCAAAACTTCATGAAAAATAAGTAACCGCTTCTCTTAGGCTCGGACATGGAAGGTTGGACCAAAACTGAGGACGAAGCGTTCATGGTTTAGGACCTGCTGCAACTTGGTTGGTTACCTACAGAACAGGACATAACATAGGTGAGCCAAGCTCAAGTGAATAGTATGATACATAAATGTACAATTTAAACATATAATAAACAATGCAATAAATAATTGCGAAGATCATGTAGTTAAATCTGTTCTGTTTTCATTTTCAAATGGCCTTTAGGCCCAAATCGTGAGTCATAATGGTTTTAGCCCATGAACACAATAAGCATGTAAGCTTTTAAACATAATGGCATATAGCCCTTGAACATTGGCATGGATGCCCTTAAAACTGGTGGCATATAGCCCCTTGTACATATGGCATGAAGCCTTGTCAGAATGCATAAAGCCCTTATCAGAATGGCATTACAAGGCCTTGAACATATAAATATATGAACTCAAGAGGTGTCTCACACGGATTCTAGAGGTGACTCACATTGTAGCACTTAGTTCCGTGTGGCACTTTGTTTCATATTAGAATGGCATAAGCCCTTATCAGATTGGCATTACAGCCTTATCAGAATGGCATTAAGCCTTAAAACATATTGGCATTAAAGCCCTTGAACATACATATATGAACTCAAGAGGTGTCTCACACGGACTCTAGAGGTAACTCACATCGTAGCACTTAGTTCCGTGTAGCACTTTGTTCATTTCATAATAATTTATACAGATGCCATGAGCCTCATAACTTCACAGAATGGCTTTCAGCCTCATAATTTTCACATATGTATGGACTCAAAGGTGTCTCACATGGACTCTAGCGGTGGCTCCACAATGTAGCACTTAGTTCAAGTGCACTTTGTTCCATACCAATAATTAGCAGGTCTTACAGACCAAACCATACATAAATGTCATACTATAAACGGAATAAATTCATACATATGTATTATACTTGAACATTAACAGAAATCAGAATTCTACTTACTTATACTTAGCCTTTAATACGCTGGCAAATCAATAAAAAAACATTCTTTTAGTTCTATAAAGAAATTCCTCAACATTGTGAACTTATAGTACACCTGAACTTGTACATATGTAAGCATGTAACGTAGCTTGTAACATACTTACGCTTGATCGTACTTAAACTTGTAACATACTTGAACTTATAAACATGGTTATACTTGTAATATACTTGAATTTATAACATACATGGACTTATAACATACTTGGACTTGTAACATACATGAACTTATAACATACTTAACTTGAAAACTTGTAACACATTTAAACTTGTATATACTTGTACTTGTAACCTTACTTAAACTTGTACATATTGGAACTTGTCACACATATATAAACTTGTAACATTCTTGACTAGAGCATACGTAAACTTATAACAGACTTAAACTTAGAACATACGTAAACTTATAACTTAATTATTTGAACCATGGTATTATTACCCCTGGGTAAGGGCCTTGTGCTAGAGATGATGTGAATACTTCTACATATATGAATAATCATTAAGTTAATAGAAAACAGAGCTTTTCTTGTTATATCATGTCATTATCATGCACTTAACAAAATAGAATGATTCATATTCTTATGTGGGTTGCATGCTAATGGTAAACCTTTACATTCCTATCATAGATTCTAAACGTTCTTGGATCCCTTCGTAACATAATCTTAAATTCACACAACATCATTCTTCAAGGCTGAACATAAGTTCCACTTATTCTTTAAGAAATAACATACTATACTGATAAATAACAAAGGGCTAATATTCGTCATTAACGGAATATAAGGATTCCAAAATCATACCGACGTACGCAAATCTTTCAGCGTTCATATAAGCTCACATTGCTTTCCAATTGTCATGATGTTTAAATAATACTTACAAAGAACAGAGCATTAGTGACAATAATTGTCAATAGTATATAAAGTGTACATTCTTGTACTACTACTCACTGTGCTACAACGGAGTGCTTGCCCCTCCTGGAGTGTGCCCTGTACACACACATAACTTAGTCATTAGTTCTTTTGCTTTCTTAATTCCTTTCCTGCTTTAGTTTACTTCGAATGAATTTACAGGCATCTTAGGGACATCAAACACAAATTCTAAAAATACCAGAGGGTTAAGCACGTAAAACCGAGCAAACAAATTTTTGCAGCATGGGCCGCACGTGCGGCTGGAAGCCCCGCACGTGCGGCGATTCTGGCAGAAAGCAGTCCGAAAATGCAGAAAAACCCAATTTTTGATACATTTTTCAAGTCTCAAAATAGGTTCTTTTAATTGATGAAACATGGTTCAAAATCATGTAAATAGGAGCTATAACATAGATCAATCTTCATACAATTTGGACTTTTGATCTTAACTCACAAACACAACTTATCTTCATAACATTCCTATCTTTTCGCACATAGCTATATATACACACATGATCATTTAGCTACATAATCAAGCTTCAAAAACATGATTCTAATTAATCATTCACCACATATTTGTTCCATAACATAAACCCTAACTTGTATAACATAAAGAACTTTCTACTTAATTATCAAAGAGAGGAATCAAGAAGAATGAATTACACATACCCTACCTTAAATCTTTGTAACCCCTTTAATTTCCCAATCTTCTTTCTTGGAAGCTCCTTCTTCTTTCTCCCTAATTCTTCTCTTCTAACCCTCTTAGAAAAATAGTTTTGTGTTTTTGGGTCCAAGTCAATGACTAGGGCATACATATATATATTATGGTATAATAATTGAATAGGACAAAAATCAATCGTTTAAGCATCCCAAATTGAAATTTCACAGAAACATTTAATATTACTTAAAAATTATGTTGATCACATATATAACTTCAATTTCAGATAATTAAGTCCCTAAGGCTTCCAATTTCTGCTTTACTTACTTAAATAGGGGATTTACTTACTTAACCATAATTCCACATGGAATTTCACAATAAGCATATAAATATACAGAATAAGGGAACTGAAAGTATACCAGAATCATAGACGAGGGTCGGGTTATTACATTTAATCCAAGCAACCATGAGACACAATGATCGCATGCACAGTGCCCAAAAGCTGTTTTGTTTGCCCAGATTGCTCTGCCTCACCCTCAGCCACTGCCCTCTATTTCTGCCAAAAGGTCCTTGTTTACCAAACATTGGGAGCTGGCCGGCCCTAAATGAGATCCGGCCAGGCCAAAATAGTGCCAGCCGGCTCTAAATTTTAGGCCAAAAAAAAGTTTTGTGCTCTGAGGTGTGAACAATGCAGACAGAGCCTTTCTAGGCCCTGTTTGTCCATTTTGCTTCTCTTTGTCATGAGAAACTCAAGAGAAGAGCGAGTTAGAGTTCGAAACCACCAACAAGCACAATTGGATGGCTTGATGATTTCGAACAAGTTTGGACAAAATTGAATAAATGTAATGGAATACCACCCCTCCTTCTTATCATGAAGGCTCAAAGAGGGAAGTAGACACGCTCTAAGTCTCATCAACATATCATGTATTGATATGTGCCAATTCTTGAAACGATGGACTCGGCTTAACGTCCGGCCGAATCCAACCAACTCTGAATATTTTCTTTAGGTCGGTTTAGATCATTTTGAGTTGATTGTATTAGTTTTTGACATTTTTTAATCAATTTGTCCAAAGTGATGGTTAAGTCCACAAAATGAGAAGAAACATCAAACGAGAAGTGATCCTAAGCATGAAAGAGAGCATATGCTTTGATGATGAACCTCCGTAGAGATTAAGCCATTGAGCATAGGTTTTTTTCTCATGCTTTGAATAACTGTCGATCAGTTGAAATGTCTCTCAAACAAAAGAAGAGAAGAAAATAGGGAGATTGCAGAAATGATTGCGGGATCAAGTATTAGAATGAGACTCTTCACCACGAAAAATTAACCAAAGAAAAGCTGTCAAAGCATGGATAGCACAACGCAACAAGCTAGATATGAGGATTTACAACACAACAAGCTAGATATTCAAAGCATACCTTGATTAAATAAATTAGGACAGCCCTAAAACAACCTCTAATATGCTAAAAATAGTGGCCCAAAAATCATGTTAAAGAGCATAAAAAAAAAAAGTAGGAAAGAACAAGGAAATGAGAGGCTAGTGAACAAGAACAAGAAGAGATGGCTAACCTCTCCATTTTTGAGACCTCAAACCATGTTTTTTTAGCCCTGTTCAAACTCTAAAAAACAGTTTAAAAGGCAAAGAAAAGAGTGTAAGATAAGTGTGTGAGCTATGAAGTAGAGTGCAAGAAAGGGGGTTAACCCTCTCTACCCTTTGGTAGCTATTCAAATCCAAGTTCCAACACTTGAAATAGGATCAAAATAATATAAAAATACAAGAAATAGGTAGACAAAGACAGAAATGAAAGCAATAGAAAGATGGTAAGCTTATACCTCTTGAAGAAGGCAAGCTCTTGTTTGTGAACCAAACTTGGTCCAAGCAAACTCTCAAGCTTGAATTGTGATTCGCAAAGCTCAGCCGAGGTTCTAAATTATGGCTCCAAGGTTATGTATAGTATATGAATATAGTATAAGGATGATATAATATCTCAAAGTTGGCTTGCACAAGAAAAAGGAGCTCTCAAGGGTTATTTTACTTCTTTGAAAATTTTCTAAGCTCTAACACTGAGATATATGCTCATATTTATAGAATTTGGGAAAAAATAGGTTGAAAATATTTTCAAAAATGGACAATTGGCTGATTCCCGCCTAGAACAGTGTTTCTCACTAAAGAGAGCCGGCCGACTCCCAATGGCCACGGTCGGCTCCCAATGTATTCTCCTGTGCCTCTGTTTCAAACTCAAGGTATGGTGGTATAATGTTCAAAAATGAATTTCTGGGGTAAGAATAGTATGAATATGAAAGGTTTGGGATTGGTTTTGGAGCGCAAGCTTACGTTCCTTTGTTGAGATCTCGACACACTCAACGCAACTTTCATCATTGAGTGCGTAGGACAAAGCCTCCAAATCTTGCGGGCGGTCAAAAAATGCATTCGTTACCGTGTTGGCTTTACTGGGATGATAATGAATCTGCAGGTCATAATCCTTAATGAGTTCTAACCATCGTCTTTGTCGCATATCAAGCTCCTTTTGAGTAAAGAAATACTTGAGGCTCTTGGGGTCGGTGTAGACTTTACATGTTGCTTCATAAAGATAATGTTGCCATATCTTCAATGCAAATACCACATCAGCTAATTCCAAATGATGAATAGGATAATTCTTTTCATGTGGCTTCAATTGTCGAGAGGCATACGCAATCACTCTCCCATTTTGCATAAGCACACACCCCAATCCCTTATGAGAAGCATCACTGTAAATAACAAACCTTTCTGTACCTGACAGTAAGGCAGGGACCAGTGCTGTTGTGAGTCTTGTCTTTAATTCTTAGAAGGCAGACTCCCTCTGTTTTGTCCACTTGAATGGAACACCTTTTTGGGTTAACTGGGTGAGCAACACCGTAATCTTGGAGAAATCTTTAACAAATCTTCGATAGTAACCCGCTAAACCCATGAAATTGCGTACTTCGGTAACATTGGTAGGAGCAGGCCAATTCACAATAGCTTCTATCTTTTGCAGATCGACAGACACACCATTCCTTTTAATTACATGCCCCCAAAACACAACTTCACTCAACCAAAATTCACACTTCTTCAATTTGGCATATAATTTCTTGTCCTTAAGTGTTTGAAGAATCAATCTCAAGTGTTTTTCATGTTCCTCCCTACTCCTTGAATAAATAAGAATATCATCAATGAATACCACCACAAACTCATCCATGTATGGTTTGAAAACCCGATTCATTAAATCCATAAAAGCTGTTGGTGCATTCTTAACCCCAAATGGCATGACTAAAAATTCTTAATGGCCGTACCTGGTTTGGAAAGCAGTCTTTTCAACATCCTCTACTTTGATTTTCAACTGATGGTACCCGGATCTCAAGTCGATTTTTGAAAACACTCGTGCCCCTTGTAATTGGTCAAACAAATCATCAATCCGTGGTAAAGGATATTTATTCTTCATCATTACCTTATTAAGTTCTCGGTAATCAATACACAATCGAAGGGTCCCATCCTTCTTCTTCACAAACAAAACAGGTGCACCCCATGGCGATCTATTCGATCAGATGAACCCTTTGTCAAGCAATTGTTGCAACTGTATTTTCAATTCTTTCATTTCTGTTGGGGACATTTTGTATGGAGCCTTGGAAATCGGTTGAGTACCCGGTACAATATCAATGACAAATTCAATGTCACGATCTATCAAGTCCCCTGGTAATTCTTCTGGAAATACATTCGGAAATTCACTAACAATCTGAATATTTTCAACACCCACCTCAGTTGTCTCTATATACAAAATACTACACAAATAACCCACACAACCTTTCTGAAGTAGTTTATAAGCTTTCAATATCAAATAGGCAGAGGGACCACCCCATGTCCCACAAAAGTAAACTCATCTTGATCTGGTGGGCGAAAAACAACTTGCTTGGACACATAGTCGGTGGTTGCATGATACTTAGCTAACCAATCCATTCCCAAAATTATATCAAAGTGTACCATATCAAGAGGCATCAAATTAGCACACAATGGATTCTCTCCAAGTAAAAGCTCACATGCAGGATACATAGAAGCACATAACATATAGTCCCCGGATGGGAGAGACACACACAACACATAATTCAAGGGTTCCGTAGATCTAGTCAAATTAGAAGCAAATGTTTTCGAAATAAAGGAATGGGTGGAACCCGAATCAAGTAGCACATGAGCAAGTTGGTCATTGATGGAAAGCGTACCTGAAACCACAACATTTGAATTTTGGACATCACCCAGAACAAGAGCAAAGACTCTCCCTTGCCTAACATTGTCTCTAGAAGTAGTGGGGCTTGCCTGGGTCTTTGTTGCAGGAGTGAAACCGGTTGAACTAGCAGTTGGCCTATTTCCTTTTTGTTGCCCAAACATAGGACAATGTCTCACCATATGCCCTGTCTTTCCATAATTAAGGCACACTCCTGAAGCTCGATAACAAACCCCCCGGTGCTTCTTTCCACACTTCGGGCAAGTTGGTACTGAATCATGGGTAGAACTCTTACTTTGTGAGGACGCCGACCTTTTGTGCACATTGGAGCCATGCCTTTTGCCTTTCCAGTCTGAGTGCCGGTTGCAGCTAGCTTGGTTACCTTTGGCTATGATAGCCTTATCCAATACATCCTCATATTTCTGTACCTGCAATACATTAATCTTCTCAAGAATGTAGTCTCGAAGACCTCACTCAAATTTCCTCGCCTTCTTGTAGTCTGTATCAACCATGTACGGTGCGAAATGGGCTAGTTCGGTAAATTGCGCCTCATACTCTGCTACGATTTTGTTTCCTTGCTTCAAGTTTTCAAACTTTGATAACTTCCTGTCTCGGATGCTCTGTGGAAAGTACTTCTCATAGAAGATCTCCAAAAATTGAGCCCAATTCATCCCTTGATGCTTTCCTTGAATAAGCATCCACCAATGGCGCGCCTCATCCTCTAGTGTAAAAGCAGCTAGCAAGACTTTCTGTGCCTCCATGCATGAAAGACTTCAAACAATTTCTCTATACCAAGCACCCAAACCTCCGCCTTTAATGGATCAATTCCTCCCTTGAACGATGGCGGTTTCATCTTTTTAAATTCTTTTGTGAGAGCAATAGTTCAGTCATTGGCCTGGTGGTCTTGCAATATAGGTGGTGGCACAGGCATTGGTGGCGGTGGTTGTTATTGCTGTTGTTGTCTAAAGCCCTCTGCCATGTCCATGATCATTGTTTCCATTCTATCAAGTCATGCAGAGGTTGAATCCTCCCCATCCTCTGCCCTTGTTCTCACCATGATCTAGAGGAACACACATTATAACTTTCCAAAATAATAAACACATAAGTCACCTTTACAAATGCACATTTTCATGTCATACTTGCTTACAGATGCATTATGCATGCAACTTAAAACCTTTCTAGACTTCTTATTGCTTGCATGGACTCGTGTGTGAGATATCAACTCGTGCTCTGATCCCACTCTGTCATGACCCAAAACCGCCCCTAAAAGTTTGGGTCATAACCGGCCGGTAATCACTTGATTACCTTCGGCCTCAAACAAACATACAGAGTAATAACAGTAATGGGGCCAAAGTGGAAGTATACAACAAAAGAATGAGTCCATTGAGCTATACCAATATGCAAAATGTAACACATCCACGTCTACTATTAGCGGAAAAGAATGAAAAATTACTTTAAGGAGTCAAATGTACTTTAAAACTGTTTAGAATTGTAATTTTATCATGCAAAAAGAATGTAAGTATCGAAAGAAATTTGTGCATAACGTTTACAAACCAAAGACCACATTAGCAAAACAAAGTGAAGTCAAAATATGATGTGAGTCAAAGATAAAACTCCATCTTGGAGACATGACTCGATTAGGTCTAAAAAAGAATGGCTCCTAAAGCTGACTCTAAGGGTGTGTTCCATACTGTGGATTACCTAAATGTGCATACGTAAAATTGGGTGTGCGAAACTCAATGAGTAATAATATAGTAAAACAGTGTAAAATAGTCATAAGATTCTCACAAAACCCAAAATCGTATAAACAAAGCGGCCTTAGGCCCAATCATATTTCAAAACGGCCTCAGGCCTAATATATAACAAAATGGCCTCGGGCCCAACGTTTATCAAAATGGCCTCGGGCCCAACATATAACAAAACGGCCTCGGGCCCAATCATATATCAAAACGGCCTCGGGCTCAACATATAACAAAACGGCCTTGGGCCTAACGTTGCACATGTCATATGATATTAATGAGGTTTCTCATTTCAAACAAATCACAATGTTGACACCATTCACCGTTCATGGTTCAAGGTACACAATAACGAACATATGAATATGGTTTTAGTATAGTGGGGTCCATCTTGTAACGTTTCCTCCGGCACACGACCTACACGAAACGTGTTACACACATATTCGATAAGTAATTCACTTCAATTGTACTCTTTTTTTTTTCATTATTCACAACCTTCTTTAATGAGTTTCTATTCATCATTTCACTCATACAAGGGGCTAAATAAGGTTGGGAACGCATTCCGGATGCCGGGGGTAGCAACACAAAATAACACAATTTTTTTCCTGTTGGGCTGCACGTGCGGCCGGTCCAGCCGCTCGAGCGGTTTGGCTCTGCACGTGCAAAAATGGCTGCCACTCAGTGCATAGTAAGGTGTGGGTTTAGGCTTAAATCTTGGGCACTCGTGCGGAGCCCAAAGCCACACGAGCTGTCTGGGCTCACTCAGGCAGTCCGAAAATGGCTCAAAGATGCAAATGTTTTCCCCTCATTCCCAAGCCCAAATCCATGTAAAAACAACTCAAAACATGATATCTAAGCATGATACAAGTGTAATTCCACCTTAAACATATCAATCTTGCATCAACAACACTTTCATGGTTTCATCTTTTCACAATTTCATGGTTTACATGCACAAGTTCAAAATACATATATTCATGAATGATTTTCTCACAAATCTTGTTTATAGGAACCATCTAGGGTTTGTTTCATGGATCAATCATAAAAATGAACTCAAATCAAACAAGGGTGTAGAGATGAAGGTCCAATTTCATGCCTTAGCCCTAGTCACTACACAATTCCAAACCCTAGCTCAAAATTCCTAATTTCTTCATGATTTCTTGACAAAGATGAGTTAGAGACAAAGTTTGTAAGTAAATTTCCATACCTCAACTCAAATCTATGGCTTGCCCCTTGATTCCCTTCAAATCCCTAGCTTTCTTATCTTCCTCTCTCTAACTCACCCTTTGAGCTCTCCTCCCATAAAATGAAGAACAAAGGCTAAACATATGCAATTAACTAAAAAATCTTAATTTATTCATTACGAATCATGATTTTTCAAAATCTCACCAAAGCCTCTAAAAATGATTCTAATCTTAGCTATAAAGTTAGTTTTTGTTTATCGCGCCTCTACAGCAGTAGCTTGGCTTTTTCGTGCCCCCTTTTGGAAGCTCGAAAAGAAAGCCCTACAGTTCGGACTCCCGTAGTTCTGAATCTAATCTCACAAGTGCAATGTGAAACTAATAAACACCAAAGAGTCCAAGTCCGGCAAATTGTTTTGGAAAATTGATTTTGAATCAAAAAGTGCCAAAATTGGACTGCTTTGCCAGATACAGAGTCGCCACCTAAATATTTTATTTTTGGGAAAATTTAGGAAACCCATGACTCGTGCCAAAGGCCACGTGGCCGTCATCACCAAAGTTGCCTCAGCTCAGGAACTTGGGTACGAAAGGGGAAGGTCATGAATTGAGCATCCTCGCTCGCCTGATCAAAGATCGGCCTCTACTAATCATGATATGATTTTTTTATAAACATTACGTGCTCTTATTCCAGTTATTAGGCTAGCTTTACTATGTGACACGCACAAGCAAGAATAGACTAGTTTGCTCAAATTGGAACAATTCAATTTCATGTTTGTTTTGTGAAAATAGTTTGAATTTGCCACCTTAAGTGAGCTTAAAGTTTGCCGATTTGCCACCAAACATAGTGGGCTTAAAGTTGATTTGTCACTCAACAAAGTGGGCTTAAAACACACATTATTGAATTGTTCCAATTCAAGCAACAAGCTTTCATCCACGGACATTCAAGCAGTTTTAACAAATAAGCATTTAGCCTCATAG
>NW_021025121.1:517351-542287 GCF_004153795.1 Camellia sinensis
ATCCAAGCATTCAACACTTCAAAACTCAACCTTTTGGGCCAATTTTCTGGAAAACACTTGCAAACTCATACTACAACATGTTTTTGAAGATCAATTTGTAAAATCAAGCCCAAAGGTAAGCCAATTGAACACAATTTCAACCCAAATTTCAAGAACAAAACAAAAACACAACATGCATGATCTCCTTTAAATTCCAACACCTCAAATTAAGATTAAATTGGCAATTTGATAGAGAGACATGATGAATTCATGGGCTACAACTAAAATATGAACTTACATGTAAGAATTTCATGAAAAACAACTTCAAAATGCTATGATATGTACATGCATGCATGAATTACTACTCAATTCCACTCTTTAGACCAATTCTTGACTTTAACTCCAAATTTCCATGAAACATGCAAGAGATAACTTGAATTCACAATTAAGAAGATGATTTTCCTACCTTAGGCCTTGAATTCTAGGTATGGAAGCTCAATTTTTACAATCTCCATCAATTCCTCTAAGTCTCCAAGCTAATTCTTGTTGAAAACAATTTTTCTTCCAAGCCTCCCTCTGTCACTCGGTTTTGGTCTCAAGAAGATGAAGTGAAGAAAGATGCTAAACAATGTAAAGGGTGAGAGAAGTAGTGGCCTAGCATAATCCACTCAATGGCAAATTGGTAGTAAATGCAAACTAATGTAATTTAACTTTATTTAATCTAATTTAATCATTCCAAATTGAATTTTAATTAAACCTACCATAAAATCACATAAATCCTAATTAGCATATAACACTAATCAATTTCAGATTCGGTCGCCGATAAGGCCTTCAATTCGCAGTCCAAAGTTAAAACATGAACAGATTCATTCAGAAATCAAACAGATAGAAATGCATTCAAAACAATACACTCATACAATCAGTTTAGAATTTCATTCTTATCAGTTACTTATCATGCTTAATCATAGATTAGCACTAATTGGAGGTGAGGGTTGTCACAACTTTCCACAGAAATATTTTTCCAAATTCACATATTTCCTATACTTAAACTTGCAATTTCATATCAAACACCTAATCACATACATAATTAAGCATAGTACGGGTTGGGTTATCACAGCTCGTGCCAAGACATTTTAAATCTTTTCCAAAAACCATACACTGCCAGGTTTATATCACAATTTCATAAAACATTTCCTTTCAATAGAAAACAGGACTATGAATACAACTTTGTGAATCTCTAGGTACGTATCTACAAGTAGACTATACAAGTACTACAAATTTGTCATTTTTACTAGTATTAACTAGAAGGCTCGGCACCTATCCGTTGCGGGTTTCTGGTCTTTCACCAAGGACACACAGGCCAACTTAACATTATAACCACACTCCCTACCTAGATTCACCAAGTACTCATCCATTCTCTCAAAACAATATACATTTTTGATGTGATAATATGCAACAATGCCCAATGCAATTAGATGAGAGGATAGTTTTGACTCACTTAGTTCTTATGCAATTTCTATAACAATCATAGCTATTCTCTACTAATAGCCCAAAGCGTATATCTCTAAACAGATAAATAATTTCTATAAAGATAAACTTCTCAGATTTCAAGATGTGAGTGGTAATACATACCCAACTCCACCATCCTCATCGACATCAATCCAAACTTATAATTTCAACATCAACTCCACTTGTCAAAACAAAATCGACATTTGAGATTTCTAGGGCAAAAACCTTCTTTCCTTTATAAACCATTTCATAAGGTAAAAATCCATCCTTTTATGATATCTTAACAATAAATATCTATCCATAATCATGTCCGACAAACCATTTGAAAACCCCACTTTTGTCATCAAGCTAAAACCCTTGGTTGTTCAAAAATCCATTTTTTTCATAATGTTGCTTTATGAAAACAATTAACTACGTTAAAAATAATAAAGAAGTGTGGATAAATCCATACCTCAAGCTTAGAAGAGTGGAAGAGAAGAACTTGGAGAACCCAACTTCAATGAAATCACGAACCACTCGGATCAAAAGGGAGCCCTTGACACGATCTACAATGTATCTCAAAGGATCAAGGTGAAAGGATACCTCTAGGTGAGTAGATCTAAGGATCTAAGTGGGAAAAAGTTAAGTTTAGAGAGAGAGAAGAGAGGTTCACGGTTAAAGAGGAAAAAAGAGGAGTAACAAATGAGGGAAAAGTACTTTTCATTCTATTTATAGTAACTAGGTATTAATAGAATAATAGCTCTAAAGTCAAATGAAAAGAACAAGTCAAAAATCCCCAAAAAATAGGGCCCAAGCCGAACAAAAATATGAAAAAGACTCACAGGGGTCGACCCTTGGGACAGTGGTGTTGACCCTCAAGAAGAAAAAGTTGAGACATAAATATTGGCTGTAGACAAGGGTCGACCCTAGGAAACCATGGTGTGGACCCTATTTTTCAGTAGAGACCCAGAACCAAATAGCAAGGAGAGGGTCGACCCTAGGAACCCATGGTGTTGACCGTATTTTCAGTAATAATTTCCAAGATTGAGTAGCAAGATAGTGTCGACACCACCCAGACTGGTGTTGACCCCAGAGGCCAACAACAGGTCAAGTGACGACACCATCAACATTGGTGTTGACCCCACATTTCAGTAGCCAGACCAAGAACATGTCAACAAGGTGGTGTCGACCCCAGGAGCAGAATGAAACAAAGAGAATGAGGCAGTGTCGACACCACCAAGGATGCTGTCGACCCTTGAAGCCAAAACCCAAAAAGAATAGAGGGAAGGATGACTACTATGGACTTGGTTTCCCGGATTCAAAAGTAATAAATTGGTCGGGTCCAAATCAGGATCGCTATAACCTTCCCTCCATAAGGAATTTCGTCCCCGAAATTTCAAATAAACAAGAATACCGTATTTAAACCAATTACAATAATTATAGCAATTCGATTTCATTACCATGACTCATTCACCAGTCATTCATTCTCATCACCATGATAAACGCATGCCCATTACTAAATATACAATTCACATTTCCAAAACATATACAATGTTTATGTTACATTAACATGACCAAATTTTTGATACAAATTCAAACTTCAACAAATAGGTCTGGATACTTCTCATGGACTTCCGCCTCATGTTCCTAAGTTGCTTCCTCAACCCTGTGATGTCTCCATAACACCTTTACCAAAGGAATTGTCTTGCCACGCAAGACTTGGTCTCGAGTATCTAAGACTTTAATTGGTTTCTCCTTATACGAGATATCCTCATCTACCTCTAACTCTGTCCAATCTAGCACGTGTGATGGATCCGGCTCGTACTTCTGTAGCATACAAATATGAAACATGTCATGAACCCCAGAAAGCTGTGGCGGCAAGGCCAATCGGTAAGTTACCTCTCCAATCCGCTCTAGCATCTCAAAAGGCCCAATAAACCTAGGAGACAACATCTCACTCTTCCCAAACCTCATCAAACCCCGTCTAGGTGATATTTTTAAAAAGACGTGATCTCCTACCTCAAAGGACAATGGTCTCCTCTTACGGTTGACATACCTCTTCTGGCAGCTTTGAGCTGTAACCAACCTTTTACGAATAAGCACAACATTCTCCGTCGTTTTCCGGACCAACTGAGGACCTATCATAAATGCATCACCCATCTCGGCCAAATACACAGGAGATCTACATGGTCGGCCATACAAGACCTCAAAAGGTGCCATGCCAATGCTCGTCTGAAAGCTATTGTTATAGGCAAAATCCACTAAGGGCAAATGTCTCTCCCATGACCCCTTAAAGTCAAGAACACAACCCCAAAGCATATCCTCAAGTATCTTGATAGTACGCTCTGACTGCCCGTCAATCTGAAGATGATAAGCAGTGCTAAAAGTTAACTTAGTGCCTAAGGCATTCTGTAGGATCTGCCACAACCGAGCTGTGAAACGTGGATCACTATCTGAAACAATAGTCACAGGGACCCATGAAATCAAACTATGTCCCTAACATAAAGGTTGATAAGAAAATCTACCGAGTCACTCATGCGCATAAGTACAAACTGCGATGACGTAGTCAATCGATCAACTATCACCCAAATGACATCATTACCCCATTGAGTACTCGGAAAACCCACAACAAAATCCATTGTGAGATGCTCCCACTTCTACTCGGCTATAGGCAAGGGTTGCAACAAACCCGATGGCCTCTGATGTTCGGCCTTCACTTGCTGACAAGTAAGGCCCTTCGATACAAACACGGCTACATCCTTCTTCACCCCTTTCTACCAAAATTGGCGACTAAGGTCGTGATACATCTTTGTGCCTCCCGGATGTACCGTAAGGCGTGAATGGTGAAACTCTCAGAGTACCTCATCACGACAAGATTCTGGCATAAAAAGACGGTCTATGTATCTAATACTCGAGCCAAAATACATGTTCAAGCCCTTCTCTACCTTCCCGCTAAATATCTTCTGCTGGAGGGTTTCTACCCCATGATTGCCCCGTTATGCTTTTATAACTCGGCTCACAAGTGTAGGTTGTGCAACTACAGTAAACAAAGCAGCCGACTCGACGGACTTGCCAAGATGAAAGTCAAACTCAACAATGGCACCCAACATTTGTAACGCCCTCAAAATTAACCCATAATATCATACATTCAAGGTACAGAAAAGAGATATTATATTACAATCATTTGGGTATTCTTACAAAATGTAATAAATGTTAACAATAAGAGTAAATGCCCTATGGGCTTACAATTTTCCAAGTCAATACTTGTGTTACAGAAGAAGAGTACTAACTCAGAATACAAATTAAGCCATTGGCTTGATATACATGTAATATAACAAAATTAACAAATAAGAATCTTCAACTCCCTCAATCTTCCAAATTGTGGTCTCGGAGACGGCACAATATCTGAACCTGAAAATGAAGTCCCATATAGGGTGAGCCAATGCCCAGTAGAGATATGTTAAACATAGTATGAACGATAACTAAAATGTCAGTGATTGATAAATGTCTAACTCATACGTAACAACTTATAACACTATTCAATCCCATGACTAATATATCCATGTTCTATTCCAGTTTCCATTTCCTATCAGACTCTCGATTCATAATTACGATTCAGAACTAGGCCAATCATTTTGAATGAGATCGCATCTCATGGCTACGGTATTTCTATTCTAGGTGAGATAATAACTCATTTTAAACATTTCATACTTCATAATAGATACACATATTGGTGTTGTATCACAGTCAGACAACCATTCCCATGCTTCTCAAATGATATTCACTTTAGTGCTATATCTAATCAAACAAAACACTTCCATACTTTATACATGATATACATTTTAGTGTTATATCAAATAAACACAGAAACACTTCTATACTTCCCACCTGATACACATTGTAGTGTTGTATCAATGTCAAACAGTTTCCGGTTTAGAGGTCCATCCCCCATCTTCCAATAAACCGCGGAGTACATCCCCCATCTCCTCCCACACAAGCAATGTATAAAAGCAGTTATCATATACAAGTTCAATCAATCAATACAAATGATACACATTTTAGTGCTGTATCAATGTCAAGCAAAACACTTCTAGACTTCACAAATGATGCACATTGTATCAATGTCAAACAATTTCCGGTTTAAAGGTCCATCCCTCATCTTCCAATAAACCGTGGAGTACATCCCCCATCTCCTCCCGTACAAAGCAATGTATATAAACAGTTATCATATACAATTTCAATCAATACATAAAATTAATGTATTCTTTCAACCGTCATATTCGATGACACATCCAATCGATTAGTTTTGGTTTGCCTAATCATCATGCATTGTCTACAACAATCAAAACTACCCTCCACTGGTAGCCCAAGGCAATTATTTCTAAACAGATAATAAAAGTACCAACAGATAAATTATCTGCATTTTCAAAAGTGAACGATTTATTAATCTGACTCCACTATTTCATCTCATAATGAACCACTAACATTATATTCAACTCAATTTCACAAATCCATAACTTTCCCAAATTAATTATACCAATTAATTTATACACAATTTAGGACTTTCTCCCCCTTTTCTCAATCTTGACCTCCAAGGGTCCAATTATTACCAAAAACATCAACATACTCATTTTGAAACCCAAATACACAGTTATGGTTCAAAAGAAACAAAACCCCTCTTTTCAAAACCACACATTTGAAACCCTAACTTCCAAAATCCAAAACCATTTATACAGAAGCTCACAATCTAGGTCAAAGCCCATAAAGATGAATAGGAATCCCTACCTCAAAGATGAAACCCAACGAAGAAGATGAAGGAAACGAAGATGCTCCAAATCCCGAAATTCTTGGATCAAAATATAGCCGTCAACGATCAACACACTTTTTACAAAGGCCGAAGGATAGGGAGATACTCTAACTAGATTAAATCCTAGAGAGAAGGGAGATCCTAGAGAGAGAGAGGCTCTTAAAATCGATTTTGGGAAAGTAAGAGAGAGAAAGGAAATGTAAATACTGATTTAAAATTACCTGGCGGATGACTCATAAATGTATGACCCGCTCGAGTGTAGAATAGAACGCTCGAGCGTCAAGCACAAAAATCTGGTCACGCTCGAGTGCAAGAAGGCCTGCTCGAGCACCAAGAAACAAAAGCAAAACACATCCGCTTGAGCGCGAAGAACCAGTTCGCTTGAGCGTAGATTTTCACCTCCCAGAACTTTTCAGAAAAAGAACTACCCACTCGAGCTCCAATAAGCTCGCTTGAGCGCGATCCGCTCGAGCACAAGAAACCCGCTCGAGCGTAGAAAACACACCTGCAGAAGTTTTGCAGGGGCACGAAATACTGGAAGTGTATAAACCCCGCTCGAGCGCAAGAAGACCCGCTCGAGCGGACCATTTCAAAAACTGGGCAACAACAATGGGAGCTAAAGCTCTACCAACCTGTAACAACCAAGCCCAACACATTCTAAAACTTAAACAAAAAGGGTTTAAAGGTTGACAACACGATAGGTACAACTACCAACTCCACGGAACCGCGTCTGGGATACAACAGAACAGTAAAAGGATAACCGGGATCGCTATAACCTCCCCCCCTTAAAGAATTTCGTCCTCGAAATTAAGAACACGCCAAAAGTACAAGGCCAACTGATCACACAACACCAACACCCGAGTACCAGGAAAGATTCTAACCTCATAACAAATTTCCGATCTACTCTCACAAATGGAAGGGTTTACCAAGGAAACACGTTCTGAAAAAGAACAACACTCCAGTATACAAATATTCCACCAAAACCAAACCCTTCCCAAGATAAATCACCAAAACACCCGACTAGCGCTCCAAGCTAAGTCACTACTCAACAATTATAATTCCAAATAGAACAACCAACACAACTCTTTTGTATACATTTATGAGAGATCATTTTCTGATTCATGAGGCATTTCTCAAAAGCAATCAAGTTTTCAACGTTGACATTCCGAAACAAATTTTGCATTTTTCATGCGAAACTCAAAAGTTTGGTAAATATTTTTCATAAACACGGTGTTACTCGTAACACATGACCACCTACAATTTGTTTGCCAAAGACTTCCCATTGAAATTTCTCAACAATATTACAATTCAATGTTCAACAACCTAACCCATTACCAGTCACTTTATCTCTATTCAAGAGGCAATTTACACTATCTGCTACAACATGTATTTCTTCAGATCTAACAATTCCCAACATACATGGTTCACAATTTCATATCATAGTCAATGTTCATGATATATTTCCAGTTCTACAATACATTCAACACATGCAATGTTACATTAAACTTTCATTTCAAGGCAAGTTTCAAAATACTTTCGTGAACCAAAACAAATGTAATGTTTTTCAACTTAAGACATATTCAATGCTCTTAAAGTTCAACAGTATACAACACATGCTCAAACATCCACAAATAGATCCGGATATTTCTCTCAGACCTGAGGTCTACTTACCCAAGTGGTTTCTCCCAAAGGTATTCAGACTTATACCGTTACCACTTAAACACGTCGTTTACAACTGGCCACAGCCGAACTCAGATATTCTCCTCAAATTATTTTCGAAGAATAGGGATCGCAAACTCACGTTTCGATTCAAAATCATTTTAGTTTACAAAGAGTACTCAATTTCCCTCCAGCGAATTACAACGTAACCAACTCACAAAACCCGCCATACTTACAGTTATGACGCAATCCCTAAAAAAATAGTACTTTCACGATAGGGACTCCTAAACGTTTGAAACTCCCAACAACACAACAACATAAAGGATAACTTTGCACACCCCCGTGCCTTACAACGCAGAAATAAGGACCGAATGAGTCAAAACGACTCTAATAGAGTGCCTCACTCACTCTACACAACCTTACTTCCTCACTTGTACTACCACTATCCAAACTGGACGACGAACACTTATATCAAAGTGGCCTAGCTTTACCAAACCTCAAACCACGCGATTTCATCAGTAACCACACTATAGCCTTACCAAGGCATTCGTCTGGGATTCCCTAAGATTAATCTCCTTCTACACATCATCTAATAACAACATACGAACCACACACTAATACGCATCGTACTATGCAACACTTCCTCATTTAGGGATTTCTCTCACCATCTCGACTGAACTCGAAGCAACTGAATTTGCATACCCCTTCCCTCGTATCGAGTTAACAGATAAGGTTTGCCACACTACGACAATTACATTACTAAGTAACCGTTCGTACCGAACACAAGCAAACATAGGACCTTCATCGCCAACGACCTATAGGGTCCACCATTTATTCCACATCCTATTTGTCATTCATTCCGAGAGTACAACCAAGACACTAGGTCTACGTGCCCAACAACCAGCCATTACTACTACCGAACAACTGCCTTGCACCGAACCCCGGCACAGTTGCATATCGCCGATAAGGCTCCAAAAGACTCACCATCCTAACCTTCCAGAGGAGTAAAAGTCCTCACCCTCCTCGCTACTATCCCAAATCTCCATCCGCAAAGACCATACCGCTGTGACTCCGTCCACGGGTCACACCCTAACTACGGGCTATACACCCAATCAACCCTCACGATAGCATCTCCTGACCTAACCAGTGCTAAGGTACAAACCTATCGCATTCGATCATAATAAAAGGAGCCTGAAAACTTAGGAGACACCGATATACTACTACTCGAGATATAGCACCAGCTGCTCACAACACACCATTCCTCGGTACCAACAGCCACAACCTCATATAGGGACTAACACTCCCTCAATCGAAACGACCAATCAGTACAAATGTAGGTTCGGCAACGTTACCTACCACAAAGGTACAAGTCTATTCCTAACAAGATTAAGCACTATGCCCCCCTCCCCGCGCGTAAAACACTAAGTTAAATATATACTATACCTAGCATTAATCTCACACTTCACATCCCCTCGAGGAATTCTCGCGACAGTAGACCAACATCACTTTCACGCACATAAGATCTAATTCCGAACACCCGGCAAGTATAACTGTTCTCACCCCTTGGTAATCCTGATTAAGGTACGCATCCCTCAGTAATCCTTCCAAATTTGAAAATGTGGCTCATTAGCCCTCATTTTCCCCAAACCAATCACACGCATACAAATGCATTATTACCAAAAATTTTATGGTCTCACAATAACTTATTACATTCATAAAACTTTTAGAGCCACAACATGCTCTAATCTGCCCATTTCAAGAAAATAGATAAGCACAGGCACACATAACTATATATATATATAGAGAAACAAACAACCTTGATGTTTCGACGATTCCAAAACACATTGGTTACACAACAGAACCAATGATTATAAAACGATAATTTACCGATTACAAAACGGATTAGTCAAAACAAAACCACCCTATCGGTATTACCACCACACCGTTCCTTACTGGACCGCTAAGGTTGGTCATCCCCAACCCAAGATATCCTATGAGTTTACAAGCCACGGACAAGAACTACTGATGTGCCCCAACCGGCCACACTTGGAACAACTACGAACTTCCCCAACTGGGGCTTGGGAACTCGACTCTCCTGAGGCCATCGAAATCTGGCCTGATTGTCCCCCAAAACGATACTGCCCCTGTCCAGTCAAATAAGGCTGGACCCGGCTAGGTTGTAAAACCCCCAAAGAAGCCCCTGGTTGAGTACAGAAACGTTTGATATGACCCGGCTGATTACACACCCAACAAGTAAACGGCTCCTGAGCACGAGATTGGTTCAAAGTCTGAGCTGATGGAGACCCCAACAACTGCTTCCTCACTGAACACTCGATCGAGCCAAAACCTGACTGGCTAGATGATTCTGGTGGGGCAATTGTTGGTCGAACTGCCAACCCTGCCCTCTTCCTCTGTGGGCAAGTTGGGGACTTGTGGCCCAGCTGACCATATTTGAAACAAGTGACAACCTTACGTTCACCCTTTCCCAAACCTAGGCTCGGCACTGGAAAAATAGAGCCAGACTGAGCTCTTTGAAATTGTTGTGGATTAAAATCCTTCTGCCTTTTAAAAGGCCTACCAACACTCTTAGTCACAAGAGTCGCCGAAATGGCCTCCTCCTTATTTTGGCCCATAGCTAGCATCGCTGCCTCCACATGAGTCGCAGCCTCAACAAGCACACTGTAACTCCTATGCCAAGATCCAGCAATCCTTTCTTGGATATCATCACACAGCCTACTCTCAAACTCTGAACAGCGCAATTCCTCCGTCTCCACCAATTCTGGAGCAAACCTCGACAGGTTAGCAAACCATCTTTCAAACCATACCAAAGGTGTAGTACCTTGGCGTAACTCCACAAACTGTTTCCGCAACTCTTCCCAAGCAGAAGGAGGGAAATCACAACTCCCTCGTCTAGGCATTCTAGTAAAAGTAACAAAGGTATTAGTACAACAACAAGGGTGCCGAAACTATCTCACTAGCATCCTAACACGATGGACGACTGTAATTCATTCCACGTAAGCACATAAACACATAAGAACTTACGAATTTCATTTCCGGATAATGATAGTTCCGAGGCGTTACTAGAGTTCCGGTTAGAAACAGCATTGATCAAGTGCTTTTCCAACAAGACTCACAGAAACCCAAGGATCCAATCACCATCCCGGAAACTAAATCCCATACCCAAGTAGTCACATATACATGTTATCACATAAGCACATAACATTACATCTAAGTCTCTAACAAGCGAGACAAGCCCATTGTGATACTAATCACTTCCCACGTACCCAAAGTATTCGAACCCGGTACGCTCTGATACCAAGTTGTAACGCCTTCAAAATTAATCCATAATATCATACATTCAAGGTACAGAAAAGAGATATTATATTACAATCATCTGGGTATTCTTACAAAATGTAATACATGTTAACAATAAGAGTAAATGCCCTATGGGCTTACAACTTTCCAAGTCAACACTTGGGTTACAGAAGAGGAGTACTAACTCAGAATACAAATTAAGCCCTTGGCTTGATATACATGTAATATAACAAAATTAACAAATAAGAATCTTCAACTCCCTCAATCTTCCAAATTGTGGTCTCGGAGACGGCACAATACCTGAACCTGAAAATGAAGTCCCATATAGGGTGAGCCAACGCCCAGTAGAGATATGCTAAACATAGTATGAACGATAACTAAAATGTCAGTGATTGATAAATGTCTAACTCGTACGCAACAACTTATAACACTATTCAATCCCATGACTAATATATCCATGTTCTATTCCAGTTTCTATTTCCTATCAGATTCTCGATTTATAATTACGATTCAGAACTAGGCCAATCATTTTGAATGAGATCACATCTCATGGCTACGGTATTTCTATTTCAGGTGAGATAATAACTCATTTTAAACATTTCATACTTCATAATAGATACACATATTGGTGTTGTATCACAGTCAGACAACCATTCCCATGCTTCTCAAATGATATTCACTTTAGTGCTATATCTAATCAAACAAAACACTTCCATACTTTATACATGATATACATTTTAGTGTTATATCAAATAAACACAGAAACACTTCTATACTTCCCACCTGATATACATTGTAATGTTGTATCAATGTCAAACAGTTTCCGGTTTAGAGGTCCATCCCCCATCTTCCAATAAACCGCGGAGTACATCCACCATCTCCTCCCACACAAGCAATGTATAAAAGCAGTTATCATTTACAAGTTCAATCAATCAATACAAATGATACACATTTTAGTACTGTATCAATGTCAAGAAAAACACTTCTAGACTTCACAAATGATACACATTGTATCAATGTCAAACAATTTTCGGTTTAAAGGTCCATCCCCCATCTTCCAATAAACCGTGGAGTACATCTCCCATCTCCTCCCGCACAAAGCAATGTATATAAATAGTTATCATATACAATTTTAGTTAGTACATAAAATTAATGTATTCTTTCAACCGTCATATTTGATGACACATCCAATCGATTAGTTTTGGTTTGCCTAATCATCATGCATTGTCTACAACAATCAAAACTACCCTCCACCGGTAGCCCAAGGTAATTATTTCTAAACAGATAATAAAAGCACCAACAGATAAATTATTCGCATTTTCAAAAGTGAACGATTTATTAATCTGACTCCACTATTTCATCTCATAATGAACCACTAACATTTTATTCAACTCAATTTCACAAATTCATAACTTTCCCAAATTAATTATACCAATTAATTTATACACAATTTAGGACTTTCTCCCCATTTTCTCAATCTTGACCCCCAAGGGTCCAATTATTACCAAAAACATCAACATACTCATTTTGAAACCCAAATACACAGTTATGGTTCAAAAGAAACAAAACCTCTCTTTTCAAAACCACACATTTGAAACCCTAACTTCCAAAATCCAAAACCATTTATACAAAAGCTCACAATCTAGGTCAAAGCCCATAAAGATGAATAGGAATCCCTACCTCAAAGATGAAACCCAATGAAGAGGATGAAGGAAACGAAGATGCTCTAAATCCCGAAATTCTTGGATCAAAATATAGCCGTCAACGATCAACACACTTTTTACAAAGGCTGAAGGATAGGGAGATACTCTAACTAGATCAAACCCTAGAGAGAAGAGAGATCCTAGAGAGAGAGGCTCTTAAAATCAATTTTGGGAAAGTAAGAGAGAGAAAGGAAATGTAAATACTGATTTAAAATTACCCGGCGGATGACTCATATACGTATGACTCGCTTGAGCGTAGAATAGAACGCTCGAGCGTCAAGCATAAAAATCTGGTCACGCTCGAGCGCAAGAAGGCCGCTCGAGCACCAAGAAACAAAAGCAAAACACATCCGCCCGAGCGCGAAGAACCAGTTCGTTCGAGCGTAGATTTCAACCTTCCAGAACTTCTCAGAAAAAGAACTAGCCGCTCGAGCTCCAACAAGCCCGCTCGAGCGCGATCCACTCGAGCACAAGAAACCCGCTCGAGCATAGAAAACACACATGCAGACCGCTCGAGCGCGATCCACTCGAGCACAAGAAACCCGCTCGAGCATAGAAAACACACATGCAGAAGTTTTGCAGGGGCACGAAATACTGGAAGTGTGTAAACCCCACTCGAGCGGACCATTTCAAAAACTGGGCAACAACAATGGGAGCTAAAGCTCTACCAATCTGTAACAACCAAGCCCAACACATTCTAAAACTTAAACAAAAAGGGTTTAAAGGTTGACAACACGATAGGTACAACTACCAACTCCACGGAACTGCATCTGGAATACAACAGAACAGTAAAGGGATAACCGGGATCGCTATAACATTTTCCACTCCCGAATGGCAATATTAGCTGTACTGCTAAAGGATTTTCTACTCAAGGCATCGACTACTACATTGGCCTTTCCCCGAATGATAGTGCAACTCAAAATCATAGTCCTCCATGAACTCCATCCATCTTCTCTGACTCAAATTCAAATCTTTATGTGAAAATAGATACTTCAAACTCTTGTGATCGGAGAACACCTCAAACTTCTCACCATACAAGTAATGTCTCCAAATCTTCAAGGCAAAGATCACCGCTGCTAGCTCTAGGTCATGTGTGGGATAGTTTCTCTCATGTGTTTTCAACTAACGTGAGCCATAGGTTTCTATTTTTCCCTCTTGCAAACCTTCCCAAGACGCATCATAATACATTGAATAGCCTAGATCCCTCTTCAGAATAATCAACACTGGAGCAGTGGTAAGTCTAACCTTAAGCTCTTGGAATGACTTCTCACAAGTCTCATTCCACACAAACTTGATTCCCTTCCTTGTCAGTTTAGTCAAAGGTGAGGCTAATCTGGACAAATCTTTCACAAAACGACGGTAATACCTTGCTATCCCTAAGAAACTATGAATCTCAAAGGCATTCTTAGGTTGTTTCCAATCTTGCACTATTTCTATCTTAGAAGAGTCTACAGTCACCCCTTCCTCGGATACCACATGACCTAAGAACTTCAATTCTTTCAACCAAAATTCACACTTCCCGAACTTAGCTTACAACTTGTGGGCTCTAACCAACTCAAGTACAATTCGCAAGTATTCCTCCTTAGAGGGTGAGTAAATTAAGATATCATTAACGAAGACAACCACAAAACGGTCTAGGAACTCACGAAAGACCCGATTCATCAAATCCATAAACAAGGCTGGTGCATTGGTCAACCCAAAAGGCATCACTAGGAACTTATAATGGCCATACCGTGTACGAAATGCTGTTTTATGGATATCCTCCTCTCTTACCCTTAACTGGTGATAATCGGATCTCAAGTTTATTTTGGAAAAACAACAAGGCCCCTTCAATTGATCAAATAAATCATCTATACGAGGTAATGGGTACTTGTTTTTAATAGTTACCTTGTTCAACTTCCGGTAATCAATACAAAGTCATAATGCGCCATCCTTCTTCTTGGCAAAGAGAGTCGATGCTCCCCAAGGCGATGTACTAGGGTGGATAAAACCCTTATCTAACAATTCTTGGAGTTGAATGTTCAACTCACTCAACTTGACAGGTGCAAACCTATACAATGCCATAGAAATCGGTGTCGTGCCAGGCACTAAGTCGATAGAGAACTCAATCTCACTGTGAGGTGGTAAACTAATGAGATCCTCAGGAATGACATCTAGGTATTCACAAACTACCCTCGATAACTCAACTAGAACCGTATCACCATCAACACCCAAAAATATAGCAAGTAGGAGACTAAGCTTGCCCCAACCACGTGGATCACACACTGGCAATAAGGCTCTATCAACTCGGTCCCCTAAGAAGTAAAAACAATCACCACTCAAGGTATATACAGTAACCTTTTGACGGTAACAGTCTATAATAGCCCGCTAAGATGTTAACCAATCCATACCCAATATAACATCAAAGCTCAACATAACAATCAATACAAATGCAAAAAGAAGTAGGTGATCGACAACCTCTATCTCACAACCCCGACACCCCTGGTCCAACACAACCTCACCATCAACTGGTGACTTTACCCTGAGTGGAGGCGCTAACCGAGCCACTTCTAACCCCAATGCTGATACAAATGCAGACGATATAAAATAATGAGATGCACCTGTATCAATCAACACATTGGTAATATAATTACACAATAAGAAGTTACCTCTCACTACCAAAGGTATTGGCACTAAATCCAGTGTGGTAATGACATACACACGCCTTGTAGGTTTCTGCTTTACCTGCTCACCCCTCGGAGCATAAGTCTTGTCACGACCCCAAACCGCCCCTAGTAGTTTGGTGCCGTGATGGCCAGTAATCCGAGATTACCGAAGGCCAACTTACAAAATTTACACACAATCAGGGTATAATTACATGGGGCTCACAAGTGCAGAAGCAATAATTTAAAATGCAAGTGGTCCATAAGAGCAGTGCATAAGTCAAATGAAAGAGCAACCATCTTCATATGGGTTACAACATAATTACAAACGAAGCAAAGTACAAATTATATCTTACATATTAACAAAGGGCTTTACAAACCGACACAAACAAAATGTACGAACTACAGGTCAAGGAACACTGTCTGCCAGGTTACCGACATCCTCTTTGCCGACATAACAATCATACAAAACACACATCTTGATCAAAAGGCTTCTCAAGCCGACATATGCAACATACAAGCATTACAAATCGAGAAGCATAGTTTTCAAGACTGCCGACGTAAATACAGGTTAAGCCGACATAATCAAAATCCAAAATAAGCTCCAGAAACACATCTAGGCGTCACCGCCTTCTTGTTCATCACCTACATATATATATATAGAGAGGGTGAGCTTGGAGACTCAGTGAATGGTACAAATAATAAAGGGGTTCGCATGAATAATAGCCGAAGTCCTTTAAAACAATACAAGTCAAAACTCTAGATAACAAGGGATGGACCTCGTCCATCTAACAAATCTTCAAAGCTTCAAGGAATACTGCCTAGCATCACATATTACAAATGGTAACATTCCGACAACATATCCACGAGGTAAACCATCAGTGGCAAAACAAGACAAAGAAAGAGAGGCATCTCAACCAAGGGTGCTACAAAAGTTTAGAGTCCTCTAGCACAAGGGACCTATGTTACAAAGGCCCGTAGCCTTTTAACACAAGAGTGCTGCGAAAGTTTAGAGTCCTCCAGCACAAGGGACTTTCAAGACAAGATGTGCTGCGAAAGTTTAGAGTCCTCCAGCACGAGGGACTTCAAAACGAGATGTGCTGCGAAAGTTTAGAGTCCTCCAGCACAAGGGACTTTCAAGACAAGATGTGCTGTGAAAGTTTAGAGTCCTCCAGTACAAGGGACTTTAAAAACGAGATGTGCTGCGAAAGTTTAGAGTCCTCCAGCACAAGGGACTTTCCGAGAAGGTCATCAAGACAAGATCATACTTGATATACAAAACAGGGACAATTATTCATGCTTAACAAACACTTTCAGAACAAAGCAAAGCAAAGTCTTTATCAAAACGTATAACATAGCTTTATTAAAAATACCACTCACATAGTTCTGCAAACGTCAGGGTCAAGGCAAGTCCAAGTCCTACAAACACATGGCAAAGTCTATTGAATGCACTTCTCAAAACAAGTCTAGCACGCATGCAAATGACCTCAGCATTCTTCAAAAACTAAGTCAAACCAAGTCAAAACACAGTTTCTTATCTTTGGAAAAACAAGCTGGGCAACCACCAGGTCTAGGCCGAAGTCCCACACCTCCTTGCCGAGGTGTGGCCTCGATGGCCACATTCAAAAGCGAACATGAGCATGAAGAGCATGAAGAACATGAGCATGAAGAGCATGAAGAACATGAGCATGAAGAGCATGAAGAACATGAGCATGAAGAGCATGAAGAACATGAGCATGAAGAGCATGAAGAACATGAGCATGAAGAGCATGAAGAACATGAGCATGAAGAGCATGAAGAACATGAACATGAGGAAAATGAATGCAAAGATCAAAACTTGCTATAATGAAAGCTAAGATTTCATGCTATGAATTCAAAAACGTGGACCTGGGTACCCATACACAAGGATCTTATCAAAACAAACACAAAAACATGAGCCTTAGTGCAAACTTTCGGATCAAACGAGGCTTTTCTTCAAGAACACATGAAAACCATTTTCTCTTTCTAAAACTAACTTTTAATCAATGCATGACGTGCCGAACAGGTTTGATCGTGCAATGCAGCTAGATGATCAATAAGAACAACAAGAATAGGTTACGATTCTAACCTCAAAACTCGAATCTAACGGTTCAAGCTCCAACGATCAAGCTTGGAAGTTCACTCCCTCTTAAACTTCCCCTCCTTCTTCCTAGAGTTTCTCTCTCTAAAAGGCAAGATTTGATACAAAAGATATGTTTCTCACGACAAACACTGACTTAATCCCTCTGCCGGGACACGTGGCATCGGCTGATTGGCTCTACTCGAAAAGGTGACTGACTTGACAAGACAAGACCAAGACAAAGTGTATTCAGCAAGCTAAACAGCAAGAGTACTCCGGCAAGTGATGATCTCGGCTAAGGGCAAAGCTTCGGCAAGCAGGGTAGCAATAACATCGGCTTGGAAGGACAACACTTGGCTAAGCTGTGCCGCACCTTGGCCTAGATGTGCCACACCTCGGTCTAGGTCATACCGTTCTAGGAACAAAATCACTCATGCGAGGATCAAGGATCTAGAATGCCTAGATATTAACATCTCGGCCCAGATGATGCGCATCTCGGCCTAGGCGACGCGCACCTCGGACTAGATGGTGACATCTCGGCCAATATGCCAGGGTGAAGATGGAGGTCAACCAAAGGGGTTTCAAGATAGTTCTAAGTGATAAAGGTCTCGAAGGTGTCTAGGCTTAAGATGACCTCGGCAGTACACCAGACAAGAACAAAGCATGCAAGCAACATTCGGGCAAAACCGGACAAGATTTGCAAATGCACATACCAAAACAAGATCGTTCATAATTATATGCAAGTATGACTAAGTTGAAATGAGGGTTGTTACATCCTACCCCCCTTAAAGAAGTTTGGTCCCCAAACTTGAGTTACCTTGTTCCAAAAACAATTTTGGATGTCGGACTTTCATTTCCTCTTCCATTTCCCATGTAGCATCCTCACCGTAATGCTTCTTCCATTCAACTTTCACCACTGGCATCGACTTACTTCTCAACTGTTTCACCTGCCTATCGACAATCCGTATCGGCTTCTCTTCGTAGCCTAAATCTTCATTAATTACAATTCCGAAATAGTCGATCACATGTTGCGGATCTCGAATATACTTCCTCAACATCGAAACATGAAATACATTATGGACTTGGCTGAATCCTGGCGGCAAGGCAAGTCTGTAGGCAGCGAGGTTAATCTTCTCAAGAATTTCAAAAGGCCCGATGTAATGGGGTGCTAACTTACCCTTCTTCCCAAATCTTGTGACTCCTTTCATCGGCGAAACCTTTAGAAACACGTGGTCCCCGACTTCAAATTCCAACTCTCTTCTTCTCTGGTCGGCATAACTCTTTTGTCGACTCTGTGTGGTTTTGATTCTTTGCTGGACGTGCTTAATCTTCTTGGTTGTTACTTGAATTAAGTCGGGACCAAGCAGAGCTTTGTCTCCTACCTCGGTCCAACATATCGGCGACCTGCACTTCCTTCCATACAGTGCCTCATACGGTGCCATGCCAATGCTAGCTTGATAGCTGTTGTTGTAGGTAAATTCTACCAAAGGCAAATGTACTCCCCAACTTCCTTGGAGGTCCAATACACATAGTCTAAGCATATCTTCAAGTGTCTGAATCGTCCTGTCTGTTTGCCCATCAGTCTGGGGATGAAAAGTTGTGCTAAACCTCAACTCGGCTTCGAAAGCTCTTTGTAGGCTCTACCAGAATCTGGAAACCAACTTCGGATCTCGGTCTGACACAATTGACATCGGCACTCCATGAAGTCTAACAATCTCATTCACATACAACAAAGCAAGTTTATCGGCGTTGAAGGTGGTCCTAACAGGCAAGAAGTGTGCTGACTTAGTTAGTCTATCCACAACAACCCAAATCGAATCCATACCCTTTTGTGTCTTCGGCAAACCAACCACAAAGTCCATGGAGATGTGCTCCCATTTCCACTCAGGAATCGGTAAAGGTTGAAGAAGTCCTGCTGGCCTTTGATGTTTTGCTTTCACTTGTTGACAGTACAGACACTGCGACACGAACTTGGCTATCTCTCCTTTCATGTTCGGCCACCAAAACGTCTGCTTCACATCTTGATACATCTTGGTGTTCCCGGGGTGAATAGCAAACTTGGAACCGTGAGCTTCCTGCAGAATTTTTCTTTTCAACTCTGGGATGTCGGCTACACACAACCTCCCTTCAAACTTGAGCACTTGATTCTCTATGGTGTACCCTGATCTCGGCTTTGCGATAATCTCATCGGCTACTTTCTTGAAGAATTCATCCTCTATTTGTCTCATCGTTACTTCCTCAACAATAGTCGGCTCCACTGAGATCGTGGTTTGGCATGCCAAATTTCCAACCACCTTTCTGCTCAAAGCATCGGCTACGGTGTTAGCTTTTCCTAGGTGATATTGAATCCACATATCGTAATCTTTCAACAACTCAAGCCATCTTCTCTGCCTCAAATTCAATTCCTTCTGAGTGGACAAGTACTTTAAGCTTTTATGGTCTGTAAAAACCTGACAAGAAGCTCCATACAAGTAGTGGCGCCAAATCTTCAAAGCAAATACCACGGCTGCTAATTCTAAATCATGGGTGGGATAGTTCTTTTCATGTGGCTTCAACTGACGAGAGGCATATGCTATAACCCTACCTTTTTGCATTAATATACAACCCAGACCCGTATGCGAAGCATCACTGTAGACATGAAACTCTTCATTACCTTATGGTAGTACAAGAATTGGTGCTGCGGCCAATCTCGTCTTCAACTCCTGGAAAGATGCTTCTCTATCCTTAGTCCATTCATAAGCCACTCCCTTCTTAGTTAGTTGTGTCAACGGAATTGCAATCCTTGAGAAATCCTTTACGAATTTTCTGTAATAACTAGGCAATCCTAGAAAGCTACGAACCTCGGACACATTAACCGACCTCGGCCAATTCACAACGGCTTCAATTTTACTAGGATCGACCGAAATACCCTTTTCATCAATTACATGACCCAAAAATGAAATAGTGGAAAGCCAAAACTCACACTTGTTAAATTTAGCATACAATTTCCGATCCCTCAAAGTCTGTAAGGTAAGTCTCAAATGCTCCTCATGTTCGGCTTTACTTCTAGAGTAAATCAATATATCATCGATAAAGACAACCACAAACTCGTCTAGATATGGCTTAAAGACTCTGTTCATCAAATCCATAAATGCTGCAGGGGCATTGGTCACTCCAAAAGGCATTACCAAAAACTCGTAGTGGCCATACCTCGTCCGAAAAGCGGTCTTCTCAACATCCTCGGCTTTAACCTTAAGCTGATGATAACCTGACCCAAGGTCAATTTTGGAAAAGACTCTTGCTCCTTGCAACTGGTCAAACAAATCATCTATCCTCGGCAACGGGTACTTATTCCTGATGGTTACCTTATTCAGTTCCCGGTAATCAATACATAGACGAAGCATACCATCCTTCTTCTTAACAAACAAGACGGGTGCTCTCCAGGGTGAAGTGCTCGGCCTAATAAAACCCTTATCTAGCAACTCTTGTAGTTGAAGTTTCAATTCCTTAAGCTCGGCGGGGGCCATCCTATAGGGTGTTTTAGAGATGGGCTGGGTTCTCGACATGATGTCAACAGTAAACTCTACCTCTCTATCAACTAAGTGACCAGGAAAATCATTTGGGAAGACGTCGGGGAATTCATTAACCACTGGGACGTCGGCTAACTCAACACTTCCATTCAAATTACTTAATATGCTACACAGGTAACCCTGACACCCTTTTTGGATTAACCTATAAGCCTTCATGGATGAAATTAAGTAAGGTGGGGATACCATACCTTTTCCCTGAAACGTGACCTCGGCTAGGTTTGGGGGTTTTAACGTGACACTCTTAGAAACACAATTTATGGACGCATGATTTGCCACTAACCAATCCATCCCCAATATAATATTAAAATGAGTTAGGTCCAATGGCATTAAATCAGCTAACAGTTCAACATTCCCAATCACAACACATGCTCGATAGATGGATGCAACATTCATAGATCTCCCAGATGGAGTAGATACAGATAATACATAATCAAGGGGTTCTAGTTTCCTATTAATCTTCTTGGCAAACTTGGCAGAAATGAATGAATGAGTAGAACCCGAATCAATCAATACATATGCACTTTGAGAGCAAATTGAAAGTATATCTGACACCACTGTCTCAGCATTTTAAGTGTCCCCTGGTACCAGTGCAAAAACTCTGCCTTGTCTCATCGGTCCTTTCCCAGCGTTACCTTTCTGCACGGAGCCCGAAGTATTCTCATCTTTCTTACCTTCACCAGCCTTCGTCTTTGAACAGTCCCTCACAAAATGACCTACTTCGCCACATTCGTAACAAGCTCCAGACGCCTGACGACAAACCCCAAAATGTGGCTTCCCACAACTAGAACATGTCGGCTTAGTACCACTCTCTTGTCTTGGGTTGCTTGAACTGCCGACGTTCGATTTCCTCTTGGTACCAAACGGTGCCCGGCGATTGTCATAACTCTGCCTCTTTCTCTGGCTCTCTCCCGAACCTTGGTATCTGTTCAAGTTAGCTTCGGCCAGAATAGCTTTGTCCAACACTCTGGCATAAGTCGGCATGTTGAGCATGTTAACCCGGTCTTGTATCGGTCCACGGAGTCCACTTTCGAACTTCCTAGCCTTCATATATTCATCATTAACCATGTGGGGTGCGTACCTTGCCAACTCGGTAAAGGCACGGTCATATTCAGCTACTGTTCTACTGCCTTGTGTCAAAGTCTGAAACTCGGTAGCCTTGCGATTCTGAACACTTAAGGAAAAATGCTTGGTGTAGAACAATTCTAAAAATCGGGTCCAGGTCAAGTCTGGGTTGCTTTCTCGGACCATCATCCATCATCTGCGGGCGTCGTCATCTAGTGTAAAAGCTGCTAATGTCACCTTCTGGGTGTCAGTGCTGGGAAAGATCTCGAACAGCTTTTCCATTTCCAAAACCCAAGCTTCGGCCTTCATTGGTTCTATACCCCCTTGGAATCTGGGTGGCTTCATTTTCTTGAACTCCCTGATTAGAGCTATCGTGCCGTCCCCATATAAAGCTGGTTGTGGGGGCACTTGTGGTACTGGAGGAGGTGGAGGTGAAACTGCATTTCGGCCGTTTGTCTGCTCGGCCTGAGTCGATGTAGCACTAGCATACTGCTGTCTTGTCTGCCTTAACTCGCGGGCCAAACCTTTAACTAACCTCTCCAGTCTGTCCAATCTGTCCTCGGACTGATCTCAGCCACCTGGAGGTCTACCTCTCCTCATGATGCTATGAGTATGCAAAATGTGACCTTTTAACAAGATGAACAAGTAATCACGTAGGCAAGTAACAATAAAGCATGCCGAGATGATGCACACCTCGACCACATAGCAAGCAATATGATGCAATCCTAACATCCTTCTAAGGGGGAAATCCTATGCTCTTTAGGACTCAAAGTGTGTGAATAAGTATACCAAGGAACTTGTGCTTTGATACCATTCTGTAACGACCCCAAACTGCCCCTAGTAGTTTGGTGCCGTGATGGCCAGTAATCCCAGATTACCGAAGGCCAACTTACAAAATTTACACACAATCAAAATATAATTACATGGGGCTCACAAGTGCGGAAGCAATAATTTAAAATGCAAGTGGTCCATAAGAGCAGTGCATAAGTCAAATGAAATAGCAACCATCTTCATATGGGTTACAACTTAATTACAAATGAAGCAAAGTACAAATTATATCTTACATATTAACAAAGGGCTTCACAAACCGACACAAACAAAATGTACGAACTATAGGTCAAGGAACACTGTCTGCCAGGTTGCCGATATCCTCTTTGCCAACATAACAATCATACAAAGCACACATCTTGATCAAAAGGCTTCTCAAGCCGACGTATGCAACATACAAGCATTACAAATCGAGAAGCATAGTTTTCAAGACTGCTGACGTAAATATAGGTTAAGCCGACATAATCAAAATCCAAAATAAGCTCCAGAAACACATCTAGGCGTCACCGCGTTCTTGTTCATCACCTACATATATATATAGAGAGGGTGAGCTTGGATACTCAGTGAATGATACAATTAATAAAGGGGTTCGCATGAATAATAGCCGAAGTCCTTTAAAACAATACAAGTCAAAACTCTAGATAACAAGGGATGGACCTCGTCCATCTAACAAATCTTCAAAGCTTCAAGGAATACTGCCTAGCATCACATATTACAAATGGTAACATTCCGGCAACATATCCACGAGGTAAACCGTCAGTGGCAAAACAAGACAAAGCAAGAGAGGCATCTCAACCAAGGGTGCTACAAAAGTTTAGAGTCCTATAGCACAAGGGACCTATGTTACAAAGGCCCGTAGCCTTTTAACACGAGAGTGTTGCGAAAGTTTAGAGTCCTCCAGCACAAGGGACTTTCAAGACAAGATGTGTTGCGAAAGTTTAGAGTCCTCCAGCACGAGGGACTTCAAAACGAGATGTGCTGCGAAAGTTTAGAGTCCTCCAGCACAAGGGACTTTCAAGACAAGATGTGCTGCGAAAGTTTAGAGTCGTCCAGCACAAGGGACTTTCCGAGAAGGTCATCAAGACAAGATTATACTTGATATACAAAACAGGGACTATTATTCATGCTTAACAAACACTTTCAGAACAAAGCAAAGCAAAGTCTTTATCAAAACGTATAACATAGCTTTATTAAAAATACCACTCACATAGTTCTGCAAATGTCGGGGTCAAGGCAAGCCCAAGTCCTACAAACACATGGCAAAGTCTATTGAATGCACTACTCAAAACAAGTCTAGCACACATGCAAATGACATCGGCATTCTTCAAAACTAAGTCAAATCAAATCAAAACACAGTTTCTTATCTTTGGAAAGACAAGCTGGGCAACTACCAGGTCTAGGCCGAGGTCCCACACCTCCTTGCCGAGGTGTGGCCCCAATGGCCACATTCAAAAGCGAAGTCGGGAAAAACTGGGTTTCCCTCTTGACAATATGAAGAACATGAGCATGAAGAGCATGAAGAACATGAACATGAGGAAAATGAATGCAAAGATCAAAACTTGCTATAACGAAAGCTAAGATTTCATGCTATGAATTCAAAAACGTGGACCTGGGTATCCATACACAAGGATCTTATCAAAACAAACACAAAAACATGAGCCTTAGTGCAAACTTTCGGATCAAACGAGGCTTTTCTTCAAGAACACATGAAAACCATTTTCTCTTTCTAAAACCAACTTTAAATCAACGCATGACGTGCCGAATAGGTTTGATCGTGCAATGCAGC
>NW_021025122.1:0-10454 GCF_004153795.1 Camellia sinensis
GAAAGATGGTTTGCTACTCGCCAGTAGGCTTAAAATGCAGATTTTGCCACCCTCGGGTGGGCTTAGAAAACATGATTTTGCCAATATCTAGTGGGCTTAAAACACATAGTGAATGAATTGTCCCAATCCAAATAACCCAACCTTCACCCACAGGCATTCAGGCAGTTATATCACATAAGCATATAGCCACATGGTAGTCACTCACACGCATGCAAGGATGCTAAAGCATAAAAACTCACCGAGTACTCCAAGCCAAAAAACAAAACAAAAGCTATGTTAGAAATGCATGCATGATCCTAACTATATAGAAATGCCTAATGCAACACATGCAAAATGCAACTACGATAGGCTCGGCTATTCTAAAAATGGCATATGAAATGCGACAACTAACATGTATTCAACTTGGAATTGAGATACGAATGCAGTTAGTACGATGCGCCGAGCCCGGTGCATGCAAGACAGATGTATGAATGCACGCATGCATAGCATAAGGTATGCTAATTTAAATATGCCCTAGTCTACCATCATAAGCGGGTAAATAAAAGGGAAGAAAGACGTGGGGTTGGAAGACATACACACACTCACGCACACTTATTACACAATTGCCCTCGCTCGGAGGGTCCAAATAAATATTACAGTCCGACTACTAAATTAATTATTACAGAATTTCTAATTAATTAACAATTTAAACATAGGATTAAAGTGGCCACAGCCCCTGCCTCGAAATACGTGGATGATGTATGCTTGACACGCCTTGCTCGGAAACCCGTGCCATGCCACTGTTGCCTCTGTTTACACTGCTCTGCTCCTCTGAAAATTGCGCGACTCCTAGGGTGCACTCTCTGGACATTGGGGAGCATCACCGACCAAGTGGGATCACCACCGGCCATTTCCGGATGGTTATCGGCCATTAATAAGTCCATCGGCCAACGATTAATGGCCAGTCGGCAGTATAGGTGGCCAGCCGGCCAAAGCTTCCTGCAGATCCTATTTTTTACAGTAGCAAAGGGCAGACAGTGCATGGCAAAGGAATTCAAAGCAATGTATGCGTGGCCACTCTCCCTATCATGCAATGGGCTCAAGGGAGCATGGCCCTCGACCCTCGGGCCATCAATCACGCATCTCAATGCACGATGGCCCAAAAGCCAAGTGTGCAATTTCGATATCAAATGAAATGCAAGCACAAAACACCTCAAACGGCTCCAACCCCTATCATGGTTGATCAAGAGGCAAGGGAATGCACAACGATGCACATGCGACCTAAGCATGCAAGAAAACATACAAACATTCAATGCAACTACATGGCACACACAATGCTAACGACATAACATGCACAACGCATTGAAACATGGCATACACAATGCATGATGGACTTATACCAATGTGAGTGGGCCTCAGCCACACTCACATCAGTGGCCAATAAGATGGAAATGAGGCAACCGAAATGCACACAAATATGTCCAATGCATGGACCGATCCTAAGATACAACATGCAACTCTAACTAAGCATGGAAAATGATGAAACATGGCATATGAACATGCAAATTCCAGCACTAAAGTATGATGCTAAATAGCCCCAAAACATGGACAAATGGCACCCGATGCATGAGATGAAACCCGCAACTCGAAACTAGGCACACGGAATGACTTATAGCTATACAAAGCATGCATTATTTGATCATGAAGCATGAACAAAGAGCCAAGACAATCCCAAAATATGAACATTTCCAGTTCAGAGCATGGCCAAAAAGTGCTAGCAAGATGGACTAAAATAGCATGCAATTTTTACTAGCAAACATGATTTACATGGCAAGTGTGTGAAGCATATGGAATCACCAAACCAGCAAAAAATCAATGAACAAAACATGTGGAAATAGGCCCAAATAACCACTAAAATGAAGCCAACACATGCAAAAATGATGAGCTCCTTTAGAGGGCGACGCAAGGGATTCTTAAGCACATACAAGATGGACACTTAGCATAGCCAAATCAACTCTAAAAATCGAATATGATGGTCCCAAAACTCACCAAATTGACCTTGGAAAGTGACTTCAAAGTGTGCAAGATAGGGTCTCTTTGGAAGGCCAAAAATGACCACAAAACAAGTCAAGGTGAGAGGGGGTCACCCCCCTCTAATTTGGAGGCTCAAAATAGTGTGCTAGCCACTGAAAATCCACTGGATTTCAGTGGCTAGAGGGCCAAACCAATCATGCAACAATGAAAATCCACTGGATTTCAGTGGCTAGAGGGCCAAACCAATCATGCAACAAGAGCTTAGGTGTAAGGCTCGAAATAAGGGGCAATCAAGCATACAAGGAAGTATGAGACCTCAAATAAGAAAATTCCCTTAATAAAACATGAAGATGATGTCAAAAAAATCCTCTTTTCAGTTCATAACAAGTCTCAAAAATGAACATAAATAGGGCTAATCTATCATACAAAAATGGCCCTAAAAGAGAGAATAGAGACAAGGGACAGAATCTGACTCCAAACAGTGAAGAGCCCTTCAACAAAGTTGAAAAGGGGCTCAAAATGAAGCACTTTACAGTTTACATCAAGTCTCAAAAATAAACATAAGTGAGGCTAAAACAACATGCAAGAAAAAGGCGAGAGGGATAAAGAGACAAGTGGTAGGAGCTGGCCTCAAACAGAGGAGAGCCCTTGAACAAAGTTGAATAGGGGCTCAAAAAAAGACATTTTACAGTTTAGCTCGAAGCCCAGAAATGCTCAAAAACAGGGCTAAAATACCATGCAAGAAATAGCCCTAAAAGCGAGATAAAGGGAGAGGGGTAGCAGGTGCCTTCAAACAGAGAAAAACCCTTGATCAAACATGAAGATGAGCTCAAAATATGACTATCTCTAGTTCAGGTCAGAGCCCAAAAATGTAAGCAAAAGGAGCTAAAATATAGAGCAAAATAGTGCAAAAAAATGGGAACATAGGAGCTTACCCTTGTAGAACAACAACACAACAGCTTTTTGTAACAACCCTCCTACTGTTTACTGATTAATGACTGATCGATTACCGATAATCACCGATTACTGTTAAACGAAACGGATAATGACTGATAACTGACTGATAATCGAAACTGAATTGACTGAGTATACGTTAGTTAATTGCATTCTATCTGTTTGATTGTCTGATTATCTGTTCATGTTTATATGTTTAAACTGCTAATTGAAGGCCTTATCGGCGGCCGAATTAGAAACCGATTGATGTTCCGTGACCCTCATAATTAATGTGATTTTATGGTATATTTATCTGAAAACTGATTAGGTATGATTAAATTAGATTAAAATAAGCCAATTAAAGAGTTTGCCATATTTACCATTTTGCCACTATCTCATATACACACACACTTGAGCCTTATGTACACACTTGAAGAACATTTTGCTCAGCCATTTTGAGCACATCACCGACCTTGAGGGAGAAAGGGAGAGAATAGAATTGTTCTTGGGGGTTTGGCTTAGTCAACTTGAAGAATTGAAGGGTAATTACTAATTTGAGCTCCCTCACTCCTAATTCTACACCCAAGGTAGGACATCCATCTTCTTGTTGCTGTTCTTGAGTTCATTCTTGCATGATTCATGTTAATTTGTAGAGCTAAGTCATGATTTGGTCCATAAATGAGGGATTGAAGATCATTTCTTGCATGCATGTTGGTATTGTTGCATTTTGAGGTTGATTACATGGACATTGGTACATGCATGCTCATATTGTTGTTATAGACCATGTTTCCATCTGATTTGAAAAGAAATGAGCTCTTTTGAAACAGCTTTGAAGCTTTAATTTGGTTTAAAACTCATGCATGACATGTTTGAATGTTGTTCTTGAAAATGGGTTTGAATATGGTTTTATTTGACTCACCTTTGGGGCTTGAATTCATAAATTGAGCTTTGAAACTTGTTATACATTGAATTTAATGATGTTTTCCAGAATTTGGGCCCAAGAGGTCGAGTTTGGAGTGGTAGAATGCTTGGTTTGAGCTTGGGAGGCAGATCTGGAAATTCCAGATTTGGCTTCCTCGCTCGAGCGAAGGATTACCCGCTCGAGCGAGCACCTTTGTCCAGGGCTCCGCTCGAGCGACCAATGCCCGCAGGCAGGGGCAAAATGCAACCGACAATGCAAGAAGCCGAAGGTAACTCATGATCATGAAAACGCAGCAAGCTGTAATGAAGCAAGTATTCGCAAATAGATGCAACAGTTTTAAGCAAGAATGCAAAGCAACAACTACATTTCATGCAGTTAAGAATGCGGAGAATTATTCAATTCTCGCCACGTCTCCCACGGAGAAGATACGATACCTGCGCGATTCGTCTGATCGCACCAGCCTCGAATAAACCGTACATACAATATCGTGCCTGCAAAAGAGAGAAATTCAACAAGCACAATATGCTACCAACATATATTCAATGTGATTCTGAAAGTTTTACACACGCAGTGCCGGCGAGTGAATGCATCGTGATGCGAAAAAGGAACGTGTGTGACAACGCATGCTCAAGCACAGAGGTATGGCAATATCAGTAAGTGTGCAAAATAATGCAAGTATGCTCATGAGAATGCAAGTTATGTGCATGATAGTGCAAAACGAGCATAAATCAGGGTGCCCGTTTGTTAGGAAATAACGGGCAAGGAAACGCGTGTTTCGGCGAAGGCGACTCGATCGCGGCCTCCGATCCACTTCCTGGAAAGGCTACAACGCATTCAAAAAGGATACACTTTGATTTCGATGAATGATGATGAGACACATGTCAGAACTTGAGGCTGAAGTTCCGGCGGAACAATTTCGCGACAGAAAGTACACTTTCCTTGAACTTTTTCAGGTCCCGGGAACTCCAATCTTCCTCAAAATTTGCAGAGAGCTAGGTGAGCATGTGAGGGACATGGCCGGCTAGTTTTATGAGGGATGAGAGGTGGCCGGCTAGTTTTCCAAAAAGAGAATGGCTGGCCGGCTGGAAAAGGTGGCTGGCCGGCTGGAAAAGGTGGCCAGCCGGCCACCTGCCCAAATCCGAGGGCATTTTGGTCTTTTCACCTCCTTTTCTTCATGCTCTCTCACCCAAACACTTTGAGCCTATAAATGCAGCCACGAGATCTTCTTCTCTTGCTTCCTACACCATTTTCTCCCCCAGATCTGAGCTCCATACGCATTTTCCAACGCCCCACGCAAGTTGTTTTCGCGAAAACATTCAGTTTCAAGCACTTTGAACTGATTAAATTTTGGTTTCGGAGCTTCTTTTCTCATTTTTGCCACTTGAGGTGAGTTTGTCTCAATATTTGGAAGATTTTCTCGGGAGTTGACTTTTGTTGACTTTTTCATTTCCCGAGAGTTGACTTTTGTTGACTTTTTTCAATTTTGGCTCATTTTGCTCATTTTCGCTCCTTTTGCAGATTTTCTGAAAATGGCGGGTAATTCTCCTCATGGCGGGGGCCATCCGGGTGCCGGGGATGATTTTGATGTCATGACTTTGCCCCCGAGGGTCCGACCTTTTATTCCCGGGAGGTATGCTCCGCCAGCACACGTTCTTCCCCGTGCAGTTTTTCGTCATTTTACTGATTTTGATGAGCGAGCACCTGGGGATCTACTTCTCCGAGAGCCAGAGCATCACCTCTCCCATGAGGCACGAGAGGTATTTACTTCATTTTCTGTATTTTTCATACATTTCGTGCCTTTGCCATGCTTGAACACACAGTTTAGCTTGTGACATAGTACTTTGTTTGCATCCTGAACATGTAGCTTAAACACTTGAATTTCTGAACACTCGGCTCATTAATTGATTGCGAACGCACGGCACACATTAGTTAAGAAGTGGACACACGACTCAAATACTGATTTGTCGAACACACAGCCCGATTTTGAAGGTGAACACACGGCACACACTGACTAGGAGTAGAACACGCAGCCCAAACTCCGATTTTCTGAAATCTGAACACGCAGCCCAAATTTTAGGTGAACACGCAGCCCACATTGATTGAAAGTTGAACACGCAGCCCAAACTTTGATTTTCTGAAATCTGAACACGCAGCCCAAATTTTAGGTGAACACGCAGCCCACATTTGATTGAAAGTTGAACACGCAGTCCAAACTTTAATTTTCTGAACACACAGCCCAGATTGATTATGAACACGCAGCCCACATTGATTGAAAGTTGAACACGCAGCCCAAACTTTGATTTTCTGAAATCTGAACAAGCAGCCCAAATTTTAGGTGAACACGCAGCCCACATTTGATTGAAAGTTGAACACGCAGAAAACAAAACTACCACCTGAAATCTGAACACGCAGCCCAAATTTGATTGAAAGTTGAACACGCAGCCCAAACTTTGATTTTCTGAAATCTGAACACGCAGGGCTGTTTCCTGTTTTATTTATCTTTTTGCTAGTAGTTATAGCACATTTGTACATTATCAGGAAGTTTATTTTCTGTAAAACTTGCACCTTAGTCTGTAAAATGTTGTAACAAACGAGGCATGATGGGATGAAACAGCTTTTGAAAAAAGTATTGTATTTCAAACAATTAGCATCATATCGCATCATTTTGCACCAAAACGAGATTGAATGGAAACGTGTATTGCTCATAAATCTGAACACGCAGCCCAAATTTTATGTGAACATGCAGCCCACATTAATTGAAAGTTGAACACGCAGCCCAAACTTTAATTTTCTAAAATCTGAACACGCAGCCCAAATTTTATGTGAACACGCAGCCCACATTGATTGAAAGTTGAACACGCAGCCCAAACTTTAAATTTTCTGAAATCTGAACACGCAGCCTAAATTTTAGGTGAACATGCAGCCCACATTGATTGAAAGTTGAACACGCAGCCCAAACTTTAATTTTCTGAAATCTGAACACGCAGCCCAAATTTTATGTGAACACGCAGCCCACATTGATTGAAAGTTGAACACGCAGCCCAAACTTTAAATTTTTTGAAATCTAAACACGCAGCCCAAATTTTAGGTGAACACGCAGCCCACATTGATTGAAAGTTGAACACGTAGCCCAAACTTTAATTTTCTGAAACCTGAACACGCAGCCCAAATTTTAGGTGAACACGCAGCCCACATTGCATTTTGAACACACAGCTCACACATTTCATTGGCACACAGCCCATTCATTTCAATGGCACACAGCTCATTCATTTCATTGGCACACAGCTCATTCATTTCAATGGCACACAGCCCATTCATTTCATACTGACACATGTATTCATTCTGAATGCAGGTTGGTTCTCGCGGTGTACGGGATATGGCTCGACCGCCGCGAGGGATTGGTATGTTGAGCTCCCAGAGGCTGTCCGGGATTTAGTAGATTTGGCAGGGTTCGGAGCCTTCTGCATTGGATTATCACGTTGTCCTGCCAGGAGGACACTGATGGCGGCTTTGGTGGAGAGATGGCGGGACACCACCAACTCCTTTCATTTCTCTACCACTGGGGACATGACTATGACGCCTCTGGATTTTGCTGTGTTGACCGGCCTGGACATAGGAGGTTGGTCTATTCCTTATGACGAGGACATGGGCGAGTGGGAGGCCGCTTGGATATATCTACTTGGTTCTCTTCCTATTTTCGGCGGGTGGAGATGCAGCCCGGGACTCCTGATGAGGCGCCACAGTATGCCCGCGGCTTCTTGATGTTCCTCCTCGGGACTACTCCGTTTGCCGATAGAGGGAACACGGTTGGGCTGTATCTGTTGAGCGCTCTGGTTGACCAATCACAGGTCGGTCGGTACGACTGGGGTAGCGCCGGCCTGGCTACCCTTTACTGTTACATGAGCGCGACCTCCCGCGGGCAGGGAGACTTACTTGGCGGTTATTGGAGAGCCTGGGAGGTACTTTTTGTCCTCTTGATTTATATTCCTGCTCCTCATTACTTGTACATTGCACACACAGCGCACTTTACAGTCTGTATTTTTCCCTCAGCACTTTGTACTTACATTCTGCACTGCTTTTCTCAATTATGGGTCTACGTGTATTTTCTGACGTTAGCCCCAGGGTTGGAGGCGGCGGGGCCCCTCACGACCCCGTACTCATTAGTGTTCGAGGGCCCGCACCGGCCGAGACCCCGAGAGACTCTCATTTATCTGTGACAGTATTTTGACACTGTGCGGCCATCGGAGGTACTTTAGAACTCTCAGTTCTTTCCATTCTCATCTTTGATTTGCCCCGCATATTCCCGATTTCCGATTGACTTATGCATTTGTTATCCGTAGATCACATGGCAGCCCTGGGCGCCTTTGGGTGGCGGTCTCCGATTTCAGTATGCTGGAGGATCAGGCACCTCCCAGTACAGGGTCCTGCTCGAAGGACCGGTTGGCAGGGCATGGTTTTTGGGGGAGCGCTTTCTGCGTCAGGTATGGGGGTACGATTCTCAGGATCCTCCCGCAGACGCAGGGCGCATGTTATAGAGGCGGAGCTTGATGAGGAGGAGGAGGAGGAGGAGGAGGAGGAGGAGGCCACAGACTATCAGTCAGAGACATCTGTTGAGGAGGGGGACTCTGGTCTTGGTTCCAGGAGTGGAGACGAGGATGAGGGGGATCCTGAGGACGACAGCTCCGACTCGGATGATGAGGGCGATGGCGATGGTGGCGGAGAGTCCATTCCACAGAAGAGGACGAAGAGGGCCTCTTATTACTGCTCTTGAGAGCACAGATGCGGCTGTCCCCTGTTTTATTTATCTTTTTGCTAGTAGTTATAGCACATTTGTACATTATCAGGAAGTTTATTTTCTGTAAAACTTGCACCTTAGTCTGTAAAATGTTGTAACAAACGAGGCATGATGGGATGAAACAGCTTTTGAAAAAAGTATTGTATTTCAAACAATTAGCATCATATCGCATCATTTTGCACCAAAACGAGATTGAATGGAAACGTGTATTGCTCATTTTGCCCAGTCAGGTAGTGAACCGACGCAACAACCTAACTTTCTAAGATATAACAAAAATCTTAGCAAGTTTACAACTCGATAAACGAAAATACAATAGCGTACACAATGCAAATAAACAAGACTTAAATAAAGATTGCTTAAACAGAGAGCAACGACTCAAAAACACGAAACGCAACAGCTCGACAAACAACTCGATAAGCAAAACGACAACTCGATAATCAAAACAACAACTCGATTAAACAAAACTCAACAACACAAAGTGTACTCCGGACGATCTGAGCAACGGAACGCATCCGAAACAGGGAGAAATGAAGGCCTTTGACACATCCGTTGCATGGAGAAGCTCGAAACTTTCCCTCGGAGGGTAAAACAGGGCCAAGGAGATACCCTGGAGCATGGCCGGCCACCTTTGGGAGCCGGCCGGCCAGTTTTATGGAGAGGGGGAGGTGGCCGGCTGATTTTCAAAAAGCAAATGGCCGGCCAGCCAGAAAAGGTGGCCGGCCGGCCACTTATTCCTGCAGCCACCCAGTTTCTGACACGTGTCCTCCTGAATAGTGTTTCTCCCTCTTTAAAAGCCCCAGCTCCATGATTCATTCAATCACCTCATTTTTGCATCAGAAAATGGAGGCATTTCTTGTTGAAAATCTCACGGCTTGGATCGCTTCTCTAGATGGCTCCGAAAAGCTAAACTTCCGGGGTTTCGGCTTGAATGCACTGTTCACGCTGAGTCACACTCCGTTGCACCTTCTTTTCCTCCATGCCGCGGCGAGGTTTTGGAACCTGGTGACGCATGTCTTCAGCTTTGGCGGGCAAGAGGTATGTCCGACTCTTGAAGATTTTCGAGTTTTGATGGAATCTGAAAGCCAAGAAGAGATCTTGCCCCGGTTTCGCTTCGGTCACGCCCAGGCCTTGGGGCGGATGTGCGGACTCATCGCTCATGATGCTCGATCTCTGACCTGTAATGGGGAACTAGATATCCTTGGTTTGATCCATCGCTTTTCTGACGCCGGTGACCGCAGCAACCATTATTGGCAAAGTTTCCGGCAACACGCCCTTTGCTTGTGCTTGTTGTCTCACTTTTTGCTTTCCTCGGGTTTCGGCGGAGCTAGCATTTGCCTGATCGAAGTTACCCAAGGCTTGAGGGAAGGGAAGAGTTGCATCGCCATGACCTTGGCTGAGACGCTAATGGGCTTGGATGCTTTTCATCGCCGGGAGACGACTAGGTTTGCTGGGAGTCCACTGCTGCTGCAGGTAATGTTTCCCTCCCCATCTTACATGTGTATTTGCTCACATCACTCGGCCCTCAGGCTCGATTTTTCTCACAAAACCCTTGTCTTACTTTTCTCTCATCGTACATCTCTCTGTTCTTTATTCTCTCATTTTTCATCCCTCCCCAGGTATGGTTAATGGACAAATTACAGGTCGTGGACTCTTGCCCGGTCTACTTAGCTAGAGGCTATTTCTTTCGACAGCACCTAGTCAATGCCCTTGATGAAAGGTGGTGGTTTGACTGGATGTGCAATTTGTCTGCAAATTGCATCGCTTGGCGTTGTCCTTGGCTCAATCTCCCAA
>NW_021025122.1:20904-31476 GCF_004153795.1 Camellia sinensis
TATGGGCTCTAAGTAACTCAAGCACCACTCTCAAGTGTTCCTTGTGCTCCTCCTCCGAAGGTGAATAGATCAGAATGTCGTCCACGAAGACGACTACAAAACGATCTAGAAATTCTCAGAATATACGGTTCATCAAATCCATAAACACTGCCGGTGTATTGGTGAGCCCAAATGGCATCACCAGAAATTCATAGTGGCCATATCGCGTACGGAATGCCGTTTTCGGAATATCCTCCTCCCGGACTCTCAACTGATGATAACCCGATCTCAAGTTTATCTTCGAGAAACAACGGGAACCCTTCAACTGATCAAACAGATCATCTATACGAGGCATAGGGTACTTATTCTTAACCGTAGCTCGATTCAATTTCCGGTAATCGATACAAAGTCTCAAAGCACCACCTTTCTTTTTAACAAAGAGGGCTGGTGCTCCCCACAGCGAAACACTAGGACGGATATAGCCCTTATCTAGCAACTCCTGGAGCTAAATCTTCAACTCAACTAACTCGGCTGGGGCAAAACGGTAAGGTGCCATAGAAATTGGCGCCGTGTCGGGCACTAGGTCAATAGAGAACTCAATCTCTCGATGCGGTGGCAAACCAACAAGGTCCTCGGGAAAGACGTCCGAGTACTCACAAACCACCCTTGGCAACACAATCTGGGTCTCATCACACTCACTACTCAAAAGGCTAGCAAGTAGACCACTAAGCTCACTCCGTCCTTGCGAATCACATCCTGGTGGCAAAACACTACCAATCCGGTCCGCCAGAAAATGAAAACACTCCCCGCCTACGGTACAACAAGTGACCTTATGACTGTAGCAATCAATAACTGCCTGGTATGACGATAACCAGTCCATACCCAAAATAACATCGAAGCCTTTCATGGGCATAACTACAAAAGGAAACGGAAGTCTATGATAGTCGACCTCTATATCACAACCCCTAACACCTTATTTCAAGATCAATTCACCCCCAAGAGGTGACATTACACAAATAGGAGATGCTAACTGTGCTAACTCCAACTCCAAAACAGATGCAAATGCAGCAGACACAAAGGAATGAGATACACCTGTATCAATCAAAAAATTAGCAACCGAGTTACAAAATAAGAAAGTACCTCTCACAACAGATGGAGCCGGTACAAGATCCTGCGCGGTAACAGTATACACGCGCCCAGACGACCTCTGATCAACCTGCTCACCCCTAGGAGCATAAGACTGCTGCACCGACTGGGACGATGAAGCCCCATGATTGGCCCTTGAGGCCTGAACTAACTAAGCTGGCTGATGACTCTGAGTCTGCCTCAAACCAGATGCACCAGATGTGCCACTAAACTGCGGGCAATACCGTTTCACGTGCCCCGCCTGACCACACTGATTACACGAGAGCGGCTGGCCTCTACCCTGACTCTGGCTCTGAGATCGAGCTGAAGATGATGATGCTCTCTGTACTCCTCCCCGCTGAGGACAAACTGGAGACTTGTGGCCCAGCTGGCCACACTTGAAACAGGTAATGTCTCCCTGGCTGCCTTTCCCCGAACTAGCACTCGGCACAAGAAAAGTCGATCTAGAAAAGCTACTCTGAGATTGCTGAGGATTAAAACCCTTCTGTCTCCTACCATCACTATGGCCATCCTGACCCCTCTTGGAGCTTTTCTGCCCTTCCTCCTCCTCCTGCATCATGATCTCCATATGGGCTGCAGCATCAACCATACGCCCATAATCCCGAATCATAGTTCCCCCAACTCTCATGCATCATAATTTCCATGTGGGCTGCAGCATCAACCATACGCCCAGAATCCCGAATCATAGTTTCCCCAACTCTCAACTTGAGGCCACGCCTCAACTTCTTCTCAAACTCAATACAACAGCGTTCCTCAGACGCCACCAACTCAGGTGCAAACCTGGACAAACTAGTAAATGCAGCCTCAAACTCGGCCACTGAAGAACTCGACTGCTTATGCTGACAAAACTGGTCTCTCAGCTTCTCCCTGACCGCTGGAGATAAGAACTTCTCCTGGAAAGCATTCGCAAAAGCCTCCCATGTACCTCCTATACGACCCTTAGTAAACTTCCACCACTGACCCGCATCCCCCTTCAACTGGAAAGATGCCAAGGTCACTTTCAACCCTTCGTCTTCGATGCCAAGCATCTCAAACGTCTTCGTTGTCTGTTCGAGCCATTCATCTGCCTTAAGCGGCTCTTTAGGATCACCCACAAATTCATCCGGATTAGACCGGAAGAACTCCCTCTTCAGAAAGGAAGGTCCTGCATCTGCAGCAACAACCTGAGCTTGATTCTCAGCTCTGAGAATGCCTACTGACTCCCTGAATGCCCCTGCTATCTCTCGGGCTAGAGCGTCCATAGCCTGCTGGCCTACTGGCTCGGCCACATTGGCCTGGCCAATTCCTTCCTGAACTGCCGGAATCTCCTCTGGCACAGGCACCTCCTGCCTACCCGGCCTACCACGCCTACCGCGTCCTCGTTCTCATCCTGACATCCTCGAAGAAAACAAAGACATTAGCACATTAATAAATGTGCTGAAGCTAAACACTCGCGTCCTAATGCATGGGACAACAATAATTCATTCCACGTAAGCACATAATCACATAAGCACCTACGAATTTCATTCCAGGATAATGATAGTCCCAATGCGTTACTATAGTTCCGATTGGAAGCAGCAGTGATCAAGTGCCTTTCCAACAAGACTACTAGAAACTCAAGGGTCCAATCAACATCCTAGAAACTACATTCCATACCCACATAATCACATAAACATGTTATCACATAAGCATATAACATTACACAAAGTCTCTATCAAACGAGACGAACCCAATGTGATACTAATCACTTCCCACGTACCCAAAGTATTCAAACCCGGTACGCACTGATACCAAGTTGTAACGCCCTCAAAAATTAACCCATTATATATATATTGACATGCAGCATTCTTTAAAGAAACTTCAATAATTCATTATAATATCCATCAGAGTCTTACTAAACAAAAGCATTACATGTAACATCAAAGTAAATGCCCTACCGGCTTACATCTTTCCAAGCCAACACTTGGATACAAAAATATGAGTTCTAACTCAATACAAGAAAAGCCCTATAAACCCTAGGCTGATTATATATCAAATAAAAAAAAAACAAAATAGCGTCTTACAGAATCAAAATCTAGCATCCTCAAGCTAAGTCCTTGAGGTAGCTTAATCACCTGAACCTAAAAATGATGTTCCCCATAAAGGGTGAGCCACACAGCCAGTAGAAATACTAAACAATATAGCCATGAATAAAGCATAGCATTCAATAGATGGTTAACCAAGATAATCAATTACATCATTTAACAGTCTCATGAAATATTGTCTAAGACAACGTTTACTTTCCAACTTTATCAACATGGCTCAGAACCTGGGCAAACTTACACAGTGAATCTATATATATTTATATTCACATTTCTTCCAGTCAACAAACAAATGAGACCAGGCTCAAAAAAAACACTTCATACTTCAGTTTGATACACACTAAAAATGCACAAAACCACCCTGGCAACACCAATCTGATCCAACATTCACTAATCGAAAGGTTACAAGTAAAGACCACTAAGCTCACTCACGTCCTCAGCGGAACATACCCCGGTGGCAACACAAAATTACCTGACCCGGTCCCCCAGAAAATGAAACACTCCCAGAATTTTTGCAGACAGGTCCCCGCTCGGAGCGCTCACGTAATCTCCCGCTGAGCGTCAACTCCAATCCGTCGAGCGGCCAATCCGAGCGAACTACAACAGGACATACTGGTGGGTGTATTCCCCGCTCGAGCGCCAAACCCCCGCTCGAGGCGACAACCAAAATCTGGGCAACTAGACTGGTTCCTAAGCTCAACCAACCTGCTCCAATCTCCCAACACAACCCAAAGACTAAATAAAAAATAATGAAGACAACAACAATTATACAATGCATCCGGAACCTAAGTCCGGATACAAATATCAAATGGGAAAAGAACCGGGTCGCTATAATAGATCGTAAGGTATCAGTGTTTCTGAAATGAAATTCATTTTAATTATATACAACTTCCATTTTTATTTTATTTCCACTTCCATGTTTATTAGTTTCCTTTTCCATCATTCCCTTTTTAATTTAATTCCAAATAATCGTTAAGGTATAGGTGGTTCTTGAATAATTTTATTTTTTAATTTTAATGCACTCTTTTTGTATTTTTATTCGCACTTGCCATTTTTTATTCAATTTCCCTTTTCTATTCAATTCTTTTTATTTTAATTTCATAATAAGATCGTTAAGGATAGCGGTTTCTTGAATAACTTTCAATTTTAATTTTAATGCAACTTCCCAGTTTTATTTTTATTTGACTTCGCATTTTATTCAATTTCTTTTCTATTGAAATTTCTTTTTTTAATTTAAAGTTCACAATAGGGTCATGTAAGGTGTAGTGGTTTCTTAAAATGAAAATCTTTCATTTTTATTTTATTCCACTTCCATTTTTAATTTTTATTCCACTTCCATTTTATCCAAATTTCCTTCTATTCAATTTCCCTTTTTATTTAATTTGGCGATAATAGATCGTTAATGTATAGTGCTTTCGTGAATGAGCCTTCATGTTTACGAATTTTATGCAGTGTCCATTGTTCTATTTTTTTAATTCAACTTCTTTTTATCCATTTGCATCCCCCATTCATCCTTTTTTTATTTAAATTCCAAATAGATTCGTTAAGGTATAGTGGTTTCTTGAATGAATTCCATTTTAAATTTTATGCACTCCATTTGTTATTTTTTATTCAACTTTCATTTTTAATTCAATTTTCTTTCTATTGGAATCCTTTTTATTTAGTTTCCAAACAGGTCAATTAAGGTGTAGTGGTTCTTGAATGAACTTCATTTTTATTTTTTATGCAATTTCAATTTATTTTTATTCAACTTCCATTTTATACATTCCTTTCTATGCAATCCTTTCTTAATTTGGATTTCGGCAAATAGATGTTAAACGGTATATCCTGGTTTTTGGGAAAGAACTTCCCATGTTTAATTTTGGCGCAGTGTCCATTTCAATTTTGTTATTCAACTCTATTTTTGTTCAATTTCCATTCCCATTTCAAATTTCCTTCTAATTAGTTTCGCAAATAGATCGTTAACGTGTAGTGGTTTCTTGAGACGAACTTTCATTTTTATTTTATGACAACTTCCATTTTTATTTTATTTCCACTCCATTTTTATCAATTTCCTTTTCTAATTTCAATTTCCTTTTTTATTAATTGCAAAATTATTAGCTATCCCGGGTTTCCCCTTTTTTTACTGGTTGTACCAGAACTTAGGTTCGTGGATTGGTTGTCGGTATATCTTGTCTTTACATCCTTTACTCCTTGCATTCGAAGAATCTTGGGTGTGTGGAGCGAGTTTGTACAGGTTGGTTGAACTTAGAAACACCAGAGTATTGCCCAGATTTTGGCCTCACGCTCGAGCGGAGATTTTGACGCCGAGGCGGGGCCTTCGTTGTTGTCTGTCCGCGCGAGCGAGGTTTTTGACAGCTCGAGCATACAACTCTGCTGAGGCGATACTCGAAGATGGAAAATACGCTCGAGCGTCAAAAACCTCGCTCGTAGCGACAGACAACAACGAAGGGCCGCTCGAGCGTCAAAATCCCCGCTCGGCGGAAGGCCAAAATCTGGGCCACTACTCTTGTTTTCTAATTCAACCAACCTGTAACGAAACCGCGGCCAACCCGAACCCACGACTGAAGCAAGGAGTAAAGGAGTGTAACAAGATGATGGATTTCTCTTATATACTTTTACTAATTTCTTCTCACGGAACCCTAGAATCTGTACAATCCAGTTTTAAAAGAAAAAGGGGAAACCGGGATAGCATAATTTTGCAATATTAAATAAAAAAGGAATGAATAGAAAAAATGAAGATGAATAAAATGAAGTGGAAAAATTAAGAAAAAAATTATGAAGTTCTTAAACGGGAAGAAAAAAAATTTTTTAAAAATGGAGTTCGTTCAGAGAAACCACACACCTTAACGAATCTATTGGAAACTAAAAATTAAAGGAATTGAAATAAGATGGAATGGAACAAATAGATAGTTGATAAATGAAATGGAACATGCCAAAATAAACATGGAGTTTTTCAAAAAAAACCCCAGTAATAAGACGCCGTTAACCATCTATTTGGAAATCGAGATAGATACGAAAGCAATAGAAAAGGGAATTGTATAAAAATAGTGGAATGAAATAAAAATAAAATATGTAAATTGCATAAAAAAAATGACTGAAACGGGTCTGTTACAATTCAGAAACCCTAACAGAACCTTATCGGACCTGTTTTTGGAAAACTAAAATAAAAAGGGAAAATTCAATAGAAAGGGAATATTGAATAAAAAATGAAAGTTGAATAAAAATACAAGAAGTTCATATTAAAATGGAAGTTCATTCAAGAAACCATTACCTTAACCGATCTATTTGGAAATTAAATAAAAGAATTGGATGGGGATCCGCAGAATTAGAATAAAAAAATAGATGAGTTGAAATAAAAAATAAAGGACAACTTAGCATAAATATTAAAACATGGAAGCTTCAACGAATAGCATATAACATTAAACATTAATCTTACGTTTATTGGTGCAAATTAAAATAAAAAAGAAATTGAATAAAAGGAAATTTGAATCAGATCGAAGCGAGATACTTAAGTGGTAAGTGGGAGACATGTCCACTTTCGTAGGACCAACGCGAAAACAATTACACTCACACGTGAGAGCTAGCGCAAATACTGTTGGTCGTTCCTGCACCGACACAAACGTGGACTGCCGATCTGGAACGCAGAGCCGCGGGTCCTCCTCATTGTAAACGCAAATTACTGATAGTGATTCTCATTACTGTTAAGGGTTTGAGCAAAATCTCATGCCTGCTCTTCACTGTTATTATAAACGTTTGCAAGAACCGGAGGAATTTCTTACGTCTCGTTCGTTTCTCATCATTTAATTTTGAAAGTCTGAGTTTATGGTCACATAATTAAGGCAAACAGAGAAAAGTTACTAAACCACCGAAACGCACCAGTCACTTGATTCATCATTAAGCACATCCAAATGCGTCCGAACTCTCTCAGATTAACAACAGACTTCAAATGAGAAGAAAAAGACGACTCCAGACCATAAAGCTGTGGCATCCGGGTATCATCCCGGCAGGATTACCAGACTCAATACCATTCAGGACTCAGTAGAACTAAAGCTTTTGGAATCTGATTTCGACTACACAACAAAGACTCGAGAGAGATCAGATTCCGGCTCACGTTACGGTGAACACGACGCTAATTCAGCACTGTAAGAGAACAAAAACGCCGCTCACTAGCGTACTGCAATGTAAGTAGAGAGGAGTTGCGATAGATTGCTCCAAAATAGTTACTGTGGAGGAATCCAGCACCGTGTATCAATCTCGATCACAGCATACCGAGAGAATTATCCCCATTTAAAAACTCAAGACACTACCTGGTCGACAACTCATTGGAAAAAGGGTTCTTAGATTAAAAAAAGTAATAGACCCCCTTTTTTTTTGACCCAAGTTCTTAGAGTTCTACCAACTCATTTCAGATTTCCGGTGCCCTATTTAAGTCGGAATCTTCCACCCTGCATATTAAACGACTGCCTAATCTCCTAACTGATATGAGAGAATTTGTCCTCTCCCGAATACGTCACCCTTCGGGCTAGATGCAAAATGATCGAGAAAGAAGATCTCGAAACCAAGGCACGCGCTTCGCATCACAACGTTCGTGGTATCAATTAGAACCAGAGCTCAGAAAAAGCCACAAAATGGGAGAAAAGTCTTTCCCCCTCAGCCGAGAGCGAAGCGATCCACGTTTAAGGGTAGCCAATGAAGCTGAATGAAGCCTATGCACATTAATAAATATTATGAAAGGACTATACGTAGACACTTGGCTTTGCTCCTGCCGCTACAGCACCAGCCAATACTACATAAAATTATACCCTGATACACTTCATCCAATTCCAGTCCTTCACATTTGGTAGGCAGAATAACACCAACAACCAACAGTGTAGAAGGGCACTGCTCGTGGTCATCTTTGGAAGATTTATAAGATTTAAAAGATAATTGTAATGAAGGAAACTAAATAATATCAGGTCCAATGGCTGGAGACGAACGCCCACTTCCATTGACCGCTCCTAAAATCCACTAATAAAAACACTGCCGGGGATGTGTTGTAACTTGTCCATGAGGTAGACGGATTGAGCTCTGGTGTATGCTCTCCCGAATTAACGTGCCATGTGGATATTGTTGTGGCATAACCCGGGCCCTCAGCCAAAGTAAATTCTGAATAAAGAACACAATCTCCATGCCGTGCCTCGCGATTTCCAAGACTGGTGGAGACACTTCCGGCGTTAGATGGATTGAAATGATATTCCCAAAAACAAAGGCTACCACCTTTTCCCGTGAGGTTACTTTAACATCTAATGCAAAGTGGACCAGAAGACTGCCTATGACCTGGTGGCAACGCACGGTCAGGCTCACGGCAAAAGAAGGTTAAAAGGGTTGCGAGGGAACGTTCCCAATGACATGGTATATTCAAATGTCGTGTTATCCTGGAGCCAACACTGAGTCTTGAATTTTGACAGTCCCCATCACCTCGCATGCTAGTAGTGTATCATAGGCCTGCTGATCACTGTGAGTAGTTCCGGAAACTCAAACGGAAAGTCAACGACGGGCTTCAACGCCGATCGCATAAGCCGAACTTGTCCTTGACTGGGCATCATTAATAGGTTTGGATAAGAGTTGTCGATCAAGAACCACTGCACCCCGCTTGTCTCTACATTCCACGGAAAGCGTAGTTTATGTTGGAGTAGATGCTTTTTGTGATTAGATAGCCCTCAGTGGTAGTTCTTTGTCTAAAAGGTTAATGGCGCGGGAACCTCACTTTCCGGAAACCTCAGCCCCAACTCAGCTATTTCTGGTGTTGTTACTCATATAGAATGTAGTTATTGCCTATTGTCCATCGGTAGATAAGAAGCAGCCTCCCTGTGTACTCGCGAACCGCCATAAAGCAGCCCAAGTCCCCAGATGGAGATGTTCTGCTCCGTAATTTTTCTTTAACTGCTTCAATACAGCCTCCACTCTCTCTTCATCTTCCCCATTATTATTTATCCCGTACTTTAGTTCCGTAGGATTTTCCGTCATTTATTAATTGTTGTTATTACATTATTTTCTTATTTATGTTCTTTTTGTTTTATTAAATTTAGAAATTTTTCAAGCCGGTGCTTCTCCTTTGCTGTTTCTCAGTTCTTATTGTAATCTTCACCCACACGATGCACGTCGGTTAGGTCTATTCGGTGTGGCGGCGCGCTTCGAAGGTAAGCTTTCTCCCCTCAGGCCCGCTTGCCTGTGTCATGGTGAGGGTCAACTTCTTCATTGAGGTACGCAGGTGTTTATCATGCTGGTATTGATTGCTTCGCCAGTCTTCGTTCTGTGTGGGCAATGACATAAGTCCAGCGTCTTTCCCACGCACATTCCTTGGCATTCACAAGGCACCTGTCTGGCTCGGCCAATAAGTTTCCAAAGTAAACTCAACAACCTTTCTCCAGCCTGCATGCTTCACACCAGCCAGTCATCCTCTGGTTCTGCTGCCCCATTCAGCACTATCCGATCGCCCTCTCATCGGATTTTTGGTTTCCGCTGTTATCCTGGCAGATTTACCCTGCTTTCGTTCTAACCTCCTGCGATCAGTGCACGTTTGTTGTTCAACTTTTCCTGTAATTGGCACAATGCTTCCTGTCTGAAGGCGAAATTCTTTGTACAGGTATTTAGGCGCCTCCTCCTCCCAGGTGCAGCAATGTAGACCTGACTTTGCGGCCCTTTTCGGCCCAGTTTGATACTCTCGCCCTCGCGGGCCCTGTGATTTGCTTGGGAATTCTTACCATGCGCCACGTTCTGTTTGTCATACCAACGCATTTCCGAGATGGCCTTCGCGTGCCGATTCCCTCAAATTAAAGCTGCAGTTTGAACTTTCCTGGTGCGCCCCCTGATTCTTGGCGATCGAAAAATCTGTATGGTTGGCCAGTCCTCCTTACACACAGCGCGTCAAATCATTCCCCGTCCAGAACCAGACTCTGGATCAACACACAGCTCTACCTTCTCTGGCATCCTCTAAATCCCCAGCCCAATCGTCTCGTTGACACCAAGAAATGTACTCACTCGGATCATAGACTTACCCCCAGCAAACTGCTGTTCATCCCAGAACTCAACAATTCCGATCTTTTCTGAAGCATGCAAGCTTGCCCCGTTTTCGATGGTCACCACCAGTCGGGCTTGATGGGTTGGGTTTGTGGAGATTGCCAACCCCTACACAGTTCCAGTTTCTCAAAAACGGCACTAGAAGATTGGGGTTTCGATCGGAAGTGAGCAGGCCTCTCGGCTGAGATTCAGATGGACTAAGTGATTAGATTCTACGATCGGTAAGACACGAACATTGTTCCCAGTTTGAGATACCAGATTGCTCTTTGGGAGGTGGAGCTTAGTTGTGTGTAGGAGTGGATTGGTTGTGACGTTAGGTTTCTCC
>NW_021025122.1:31526-59823 GCF_004153795.1 Camellia sinensis
CAATTTCTTAATTATTTAATACATTCCCAATTTCCTTAAATTAATTATACAAATTAATTTATTAATACAACTAGGGTTTTTCCCAAAATTACCAAAGTACTCCCAACATATCAAAATACCAAAACTTAGAACAAAACCTATAATATGGAATAGGAAATCCCTACCTCGAAGCGAAGAACTCGAATGGAGAAGATGACGAAAAACCAAAGTGCTCCAAACCCAAGATTGTTCAGATTAAACGGAAGCCCTCGACCCACTCTATCTTTTTAACAAAGGACTTAGGGTAGAAATACACTCTAAGTAGATCAAACCTAAGTGAGAAGGTGTGTAGGGAGAGTGAGAAGACGGTTCTAGGGTTTTAGAATCAAAAGGGAGATGAAAAATGATCCAAAAAGTCGGGTCTCGGATTTTTATAACAGTCGCCCCGCTCGAGCGTGGAAACCCCCGCTCGAGCGCCACTCACAGACTCCCGCTCGAGCGGCGGATGCACACTCCCAGAAGTTTTTGCAGACAGGTCCCCGCTCCAGCGCCCAACTCCCTGCTCGAGCGTCACTCACAACCTCCCGCTCGAGTGGCCAATCCCCCCGCTCGAGCGTCCAACACTACACAGGACATACTGGATGGGTGTATTCCCCGCTCGAGCGCCCAAACCCCCGCTCGAGCGGACAAGCCAAAATCTGGGCAACTAGACTTGGTTCCTAAGCTCAACCAACCTGCTCCAAATCTTCCCAACATAACCCAAGACTCAATATAAGGATTAAAGGGTGCAAACAACATACTCTCAACAACCAGCTCCGCGGAACCTAAGTCCGGATATAACAAGTAAAGAAAAGGGGAAACCGGGATCGCTATAGTATTAATCCATGAACTTAAATATTATAAATGTGTTATATCATGCGAGTGTTTGTGATTTTGTTCTTCTTTCGTTTTGTATGTTCCTAACATTTTTGTTAGAACAAAGTATGATTTTACTCTCTCTGTCTATTCTATTAGAATTACATAGCTTCTCCAGTGAAATCAGCGGCAAAAGCAGCCGCCCCTCAAAATTTAAATATTTTTATTTTTACCCATAATTAGGAAAGAATTTCAAATTGCCCCCTCTTTTGCTTTTTTCAATTGAACTGCTCCATTTCCCCCTTAAATACTTAAATTGCTTTGAAGACCCCATTTTGTAAACATATACACATCTATGTAACCTATACATATACATATAGACAACAAATTGCCTTAGTTCTCTCTGACTTTAATAATAAATAATTATATTTTTGTGTTTATTATCAACTTATATAGTTTATATCATTTTATCATTGTTGATTACAAAAAATAAAAAATAAAAAAAAATCTAATGTTATGGTAAATGGTTGCCCCTTTTGACTAAATTTTCTTGTTCTGCCACTGCTAGTGATGCTTCATAACTATAATGATAAGAAATACTCTATATACCATATAAAGAACCGGGATGACAAAAATGAATCCAAAGTGCTGAAGCATATAAATCTGAATATGGAAATACAAAAATCATATGACTTAAAACCACATACTATGAACAGAAGGCCACCCACTTACAACATCACTACCCAGCTGATGATTGTCAAAGACATCACACAAAATGCAAGCAAACATAAACAAGTTCTCAAACATCCAACCCTCGATTCAACTACTGTGCTCTCATATTATTGGTACCACAATTTAAAATTATTAGTAGGTAGATGTTAGGGTACATATAAGCCCCCTCTTACCATCTTCTATCTTCAAGCAAGGTGTTAGACGCATACCTCTTCTGTGTTGAAAAATATCAGACAGTGCTAATGTCAACTCGGCTTTTATGGAGCTGAAAGGCTGGGGTGATCCAGTTACCACAACTGCATTGGATGCCTGACCAGTTGAAGTAATCCAAGCGAGCTTCACAATGTACACATAAAAGCTTGCCCTCCAATGCACCTTCTTCAACTGGTGCCAAGGGGGTAACAAGAATCAAAAACTAAAATTTCAAATCATGTGCATGGAATTTATAGTACAGAGACGACACAAAAAATACAAATAAAAAGATAGGGGCTTCATGCTGCAGTGGATGATCTAGAATGGGGCTCATTGGAGCAAATATGAATAGCCTTGATAATGAAAGAAAGACAACTAGGCTTGGACATTTGAAAGTAGTATCAATGGAATGATGATCTATTCACCAATTAAACCATAAACTTTAGGGATGTAAAAAATAAATAAAATAAAATAAAAAGATGGAACCGAACTGACAGTCCAAGAAAATATTGGTTTTTGGTTTGTTTTTCATAAGGTCAGTCTGCTTTTCAGCTTTGAAAAATTTTAAACCGATACCAACTGAAATATTATATTTAAATAAAATTTATATATATATTTTTAGTATTTCGAAATAAATGACCAATGCTACACATTTTGCAATAAAAGGCTAGGAGGGGAGACATTTTTGAACATCCGCACCATCTTTGTCATTTATTCCCGATGTGGTTTCATAAAACCCTTAAAGCATCTTGTGAATCCCTAATTAACACTAAATTGAAAAACCGACAAAACTATTCGATTGGAAATACCCATCAAAATCAAATGTGGGCCCAAATACTCCAAGCTTTGGCCACTTTTCATAGCTTGTTTATCCATTTCTACACCTTTATTCAGCAATATGCCTAAACATCAGAAATTCTAGACAAAATAGAAGGGAGTGGGCTGATGTTTTGTACCTGTTGTCATCCAACGTAGAGGTTCAACAAAGATGGATGAGCACTCAATCTCATCACACTTGTTGAAAGGGTTGCCGCCTTTCCTCTTATGCCACCCAAAGGATGTCTCCCCCTCTCCTAGAACATGATCCACAATATTCTCTTGCAATGCAACAACTCTCCTGCATTTCTTGCAACGATATGCAGCAGTAGAAACTCTTCCGCTATTCCCAGATGTACCTATGTCAGAGGAGGCCTCTTCTGTTGGCAAGCCAGGATCAGCCCCAAATTTAGAAGTGTCTATTCTTTCTCCACGATTATAAGAATCGCCTGTCATCATGGGGCACAACATCTTTTCAGAAAACGGAAAGCCCAATAACAGAATATACTTTTGCTTCTCATTATAAATGTTCATATAAGATTAATTAAACATGTACAAGTAGACATTTTCCTTTTTTCTTTCTCTCTTTCTTGGTTTGACTGTGCAACATTCACTTATCTACAAATGTGCACATAAATTTATAATATACAAGGGGAATAAAATGCTTTAGTTGACGTGGCAAGTCACTAATAAGCAAAACTTAACATAGTTTACCCACAAAAATCTTTAGGAGAAACAAAGCAAAGCAAATATATCTACAAAAGTAACAGTCAAAAATCAAATATAAAAAAATGTAAAAAGAATAGAAACAAGAAGTAAATAAGATTCGGACCTAATACTTTCAAACGGACGCATTTGTATATAGGGCTAGTGTGATCAACCTTGAAACCCATTTCTTCGAACATTTTTAGCTGCAAGGGCAAGAAGAAAATATGTAGAGTCCACGATAAGCTAAACACATTGAAAGGGAAAACTTAGAAGCACTTTTTGCAACACTGCTTATAAAACAGAATTTCATGAAAAATTGCTTTGCATCACCTGTTCCAGAAAACCATCATTGGCGCAAACAAATTCACAGCTTTTCTGTAAAAATTCAAGTGCATCTGCAATGATGTGCAAATGATAAAACAAATATGAGGTTATTATCAATCTCATCACCACCATTCAGATTTTCAAAATGCCAAAAAGTGGAAGCCCACAAGCAAATACTAATATGTAGAACCACAATACTAATTTCCTCAAACCTTCTTGAGATAGTTGTTTAGTTCTCATCAGATACGCAGTAATAATAGCTGCACTGCAATGAATACACATAAGGGCGTAGAATGCTAGAACTTGATAAAACAGAAAACTAAAGGTATTAGAATATATGCCTTCAATAGTATCTTGACATTCATCAGAAGACTGACGACAGAAAAGAGGTTTCTATGGACCTTGGAAGCACTTATGCACAGAAGAAGATATGTGACTAGGATGTGGAAGTGCCTCTGAATATGAGAAAGCTATAATTTTGTGCATGCAAAATATAGCACCAATGCATTGACGTAGAACCAGGGTTTAGGGAAATCAAACAAGGCTAGTCAAATTAAAATTTGGTGTAACAAGGTTTCAGATTGGTTAGGAATTGATTGAACTGAATTTTGGGAATAAGATTTTCAGGGGCTTCTCCTGTGCTGTGAACATAATACTATTATGGGTTTGGTTAACAAGTGCCCTAAGGGCATTGGTTAACAATGTTTAAATTGATTATACATTACATGTTGCGTGCACTCTCATGCATTATGTACAAGCATTTCAAGCTTCTTATCAAGTGCCCTAAGGGCATTCATTGACAAAACCCTACTATTATAGAGCAAATTATGTTGGAAACAGGCAATGCATTCAAAATAAAGCATGCCCAATCATTCACAACAAAGAGACAAAATTTCCATATAAAAAAAGCATCAACTGTAAATTTGCAACATGCCTCAACAAAAAAAAACCAAAATCTACAAATGAATTAATACATAAATGTACCTTCTTGATACACCGGCAAAGCAATGCACCAACACAGACCCCTCTTTTCGACTCTTATCGATGAAATCCAAACACACATCCAAATAATCCAACAAATTCTCATTCTCAGTATCTCGCGGCGGTACCGCCATCCTCACCAATTTCAAATCGTTGCCTGCATACTCCAACAAGTACAGAAGCTTTTCTGGTGACAAGGAACTCTTTGAACTGTCACTGGAAACATCCTCAAGCTCTGAGTCCCCGGCATAGACCTTGCAAATCTTTTCAGTAGGGATCGATAGACCACTACGCCATTCGGAGAAAAATGATATCGATGCAGAACTAAGGATTGACAGTATATGAGTGATTTCCTTGCTACCGTTTTGAAGAACCTCTGCAGTGTCGCCAATGTTGCCAATGAATAAGTGCTCACGTACCAGATACGGCATATCACAGTCAATACAGTGTCGCCAAGTGTTTGTGATTTGTTTTTGTGTTTGATTTATAAGTTCCTAACATTTCTTTATAATTTTAATGATAAGAATTACTCTATATTCCATATAAACAATCGGGATGACAAAAATGAATCCAAAGTATTGAAGCCTGTAAATTTGAATATGAAAATACAAAAATCATATGACTTAAACCACATACTATGAACAGAAGGCCAGGCACTTACAACATCACTACCCAGCTGGTGATTGTCAAAGACATCATACAAAATGCAAGCAAACATAAACAAGTTCTCAAACATCCAAACCTTAACTCAAAAATTGTGCTCTCATATTATTGGTACCACAATTTAGGTTTATTACTAGGTAGATGTTGGGTTCATATAAGCCCCCTTTTTACTGTCTTCTATCTTCTAGCAAAGTGATAGGCACACCTCTTCTGCCTCAAAAATATCAGACACTGCTGATGTCAACTCAGCTTTTATAGAGCTGAAAGTCTGGGGTGATCTAGCTGCCACAACAACTGCATTGGATGCCTGACCAATAATTGAAGTAATCCAAGTGAGCTTCGCTATGGACATATAAAAGCTTCCCCTCTAATGCACCATCTTCAACTAGTGCCAAGGGGTAACAAGAATCAAAAGCTAAAACTTAAAATCATGTGCATGCAATTTATAGTATAGAGATGACACAAAAATTACCAATTAAAAGATAGGGACTTTGTGCTGCAGCAATGGATGAACCTAAAATGGGGCTCTCATTTGAACAACTATGAATAGCATTGATAATGAAAGTAGGATAAAAAGAATGATGTTCTATTAGCAAAAACATAAGCACCATCATTCACAAGCTGCACCACTGATCAACGTGATTATACCCATCAAATGTGGGCCCAAAGACTCCAAATCTTTGGCCACTTGTCATAATTTGTCTATTTATTCATCTTTATTCTAGACAAAACAGAAGGGAATGGTCTAAAGTTTTGTACCTGTTGTCATCCAACGTAGAGCCTCAACAAAAGATGGATGAGCACTCAATCTCATCACAGTTGTTGAAAGGGTTGCGGCTTTCTTCTTATGCCACCCAAAGGATGTTTGTGATTCTCCTGGAACATGATCCACACTATTCTCTTGCAATGCAACAACTCTCCGGCATTTCTTGCAATGATATGCAGGACTAGAAAGTATTCCTCTATTCCCAGATGTTCCTACCTCATAGGAGACATCTTCTGTTGGCAAGTTCGGATCAGCCCCAAAATTAAGAAGTGTCTATTCTTTCTCAATGATTGTAAGAATCACCTATCATCATAGAGCACATCATCTTTTCAGGAAATGGAAAGCCCCCAATAAATAATATTGTATCATTACTTTCACAAATTGGGTTACAAAGTAACACCCCTCTATTATCTTTGAGTGTAGGGCAATCATGTATATGATGTTTGGTTTTGACATTTTGTCAAACATATAAAAGACATAAATTGAACAGAATTTTGAAACATGCGCCAAAAACTCATCTGAAGAAAACAAAGCACCAGAGACTTATCTCCAAAAAAAACAAAAAGTAAAAATCTGTCAAACTATTTGCAAGAACAAAACCCAACCCTTAATTTCTTAAAAAAAAAAATTCTTCAAATTTTGTAAAAGCTTAAAGATGAAGCACACCGTGTAAGATATAGACAGACATAAAGAGTACCAGACATAGATGAGAAGGTTTGGTAGAGCCAATGCACTTGGCTAGATACTGTAGCTGGATATCATATTGCCCTTGCAAATTCAACAATACAAGCTCCCAATAAAGAGGTGTATCATTTGCTCGCTACAATTATTATAATTTTAATTATTGCTTATTGTAATATTTATTATAACTTAATAATAACTTGAAGTTTTAGTTATGTCTCAAATGATTTATTTTTGTGTTGGTTACGATTCATTTTTATTATTATCGAAAATATTTCTGATTATATCGAAAATATTTCTGATTATACCTGAACAAAGGCTTGATTATGATTGATTACATATTTCTTCTTAATTATTAAAAGTGATTTAGTTATAATATTTGTTTTTTTTCAATCTACTTCCTAGAGAGTTTGACGTAGATGCACAAATTATTTTATTCCCACCTAACGATGTCATTGTTGATTGGCTATTTTTTTGTTTTGTTTTTTGTTTTTTTGTTTTTTTTGTATGCGTGTGAAATCTCGCTATAGTCACAAAATGAGTTTAAATAAACAATGAAAATCAATTAATTAAGCAATAGCGACACCAAATAGAAGGCAAACCCCCAATACGAAAAGGAGTTGAAGAGCAACGCAAAGCGACACAGAAAGAGAAAAATAGACTTGTCGATGGCGAACGGAGATTGAGGAATTACATAAGGAAAACGGCCCAAACCCCTCTCTCATCTGAACCCTTGGGTACAAGCCCTAGCTTCATGGTCAACGGCCAAGGGAGGACCGTAACCGGCGACGGTATGAACTCTCTCTCTCTCCGATTGCCCCAACATTCCCTGTATATTCTGGCTATAATCTCAAGACAAAGTTGTGTACTTGAAAAGAGTAGTAGAATATAGCGTAAATAACACTTTGCCCCATTTTCACTTTTAAAGGCTCCATTGTTTGGGTGAAGCGATTATTATGAGTGGATTGAGTGAAGGAGATTACTATGATACTATTAGGTTGGAGATATGAGAAAAATTGTTTTTGTTTGTGTAGTATAATTCTTCATTAGGTAGTTAGAATTAAATTTATGAATTATGTTATTACTCTTGTTACATGGAAGGTGATTTTGTTATTTTTATAAAGTGATGGACAAAGCAGCCTTTTCACTTCTAATCTTATGAGATTAGATTTAAATACCACCCCTCATTGGATTGGAAGCATATAACATTTCTACTTTATTATCTTTTTAATTATGTGACAAATGCTAAAACACACTCTTTTTTTTTATAAAAAAACACTTATACAAAATGATGTGATAATGATATTTTCATGTAAATTATTAGTGATAAAAATAGTTTTTTTTTTAACTTCTAATTAATAAATATAAATGTCTGCATGTATTAAATTTTTGTATACATTTGTATGATGTACGGAAATCACTAAGATGAAACAAAATGTTTGCTTCTACATATGCAAAATAATAATAATAAATAAATAAATAAATGTTTTAGGTCGGTGATATCATGTTTTCCTTCAAATTTATCAGATAATAATATGGAAGAACATATCATCTACATTGAAGAAAGAAAGAGAAGCTTTGGCCAATGAAGCAACTTGTATCCTTAGGGTGCATGAAGGACCGCGTCATGCAAATGAAAAGGCATACACACCTAAGCTAGTTTCCATAGGGCCTTATCACCATGGTCAACCCAAACTACTTGCTATGCAAAAACGTAAAGAGCGTTATTTGGAATCGCTCCTTCAACATAACAATAACCTGAGTGTGGAGCCTTACTTAGATTGCATGAAGAAGATAGAAAAATGAGCTCGCAAGTATTATGCAAACCCAGTTGACCACCTCAATAGTGATGAATTCGTGAAAATGATGCTATATGATGCTTGCTTTGTTACCAAGTTTGCTCTTGGTATGTTTGAGGTTAGACATAAACCACAAGATGTGGGTGATGAAGTCAAAGTATCATGGATGAGAAAACAAATATGCAATGATTTGATACTCCTTGAAACCCAACTTCCATTCTTTTTTATATCTGAATTTTATTACATAAGCTATGACGTGACAATGACCCAAAATCCAAACCAAAATCATCCTGATCCTACCTCCACCTGCACCCTCACCCTCACCCTCACCCTCACTCCCAAGAAGCTGGCTTTGTTGCCTTTCAATAAAAAGTTAAAAAGAATGATTGACATTTCCAGAATCGATTATGAAAGTGCATCTCAAAGCGAGCATTTCCTTGACTTGATGCGTAATATTTGTCTTCTCTCCTCCTCCAAAGATGAGTCAAGTGATTGCCAAAACAAGAATCAGAGAATGACTTGCTCTAAAATCTTGTGTGTGATAGAGCTTGTGGACACAGGTGTCAAGTTCGAGGTTAAAGAGGAGCCTAGCCTCTGCATATTTGATATATGCTTTGAACATTGTCATTTTAAAATACAAAAGTTCTCTCTGATTCGACATAAACATTCTTCCGTAACATCATTACCTATGAACAACATTCCTCACAAGACGAACCCTGATAAGATATCAATCAAGATTGAGCTGCATATAGCTAAGTCTGAGTCTAAACCATTAGATCAATCTCAGCAGCAGCCTCAGCAGCTGCAGCAGCAGACAACACCGACTCAGTATCAACACAGGGCTAGACTCACTCCTCTAGTGCAGCTGTAGTCTCCTCGAGCAGAGCAATGCAAAGCATCCAAGGCAGTTCATCCCATGTGCTTGACTGTCATGCATAATATCTCACAGACTTGTAAAGTTAGTAACTCACTAACTGGAGTTGGTTAGGTTTGTTAGTCTGTTAGAATTAGAGAGTTAGTTACATATTGTTGTAAAAGTAAACAATGCATCTTCTTGAATAAAGCAATCTCAATTTATCTGTTTCTTCATGGTATCAGAGCTTCCAGAGCTCTCACGAGCATTCATCAATTGCCGATCAATCATCTTCTTGTCTTCCATCAAACTTGAGTCTTCTCATTTCTAATTTCACTTCTCTAGTCGCAGTCAAGTTAGATTCAAGTAATTTTTTGATATGGAAAAGTCAGGTGCAAAATGTGTTGCAAGCTACTAATCTCTTAGGGTTCATAATTGGTACAAATCCATGTTCTCCATCAGAAATCATCAATTCCACTGGAAATACAGTCTCTAATCCAGACTTCATCAAATGGCAGAAAATTGATGCACATCTTCTAAGTTGTCTCACTGCAACTTTGTCTCCTTCAATTTATTCTTCGATTTTACATCTTCAGCATAGCTTAGAGGTCTGGACAGTATTAAAAAAGAAGTTTACATCTCTATCTCAATCGCATATTCATCAATTGAAGATCAAACTTCAAACAATATCAAAGAAATCTTTATCCATGGAAGAATATCTTTCTCAAATTGAAGATATTTTACATCAGCTAGCTTTGGCTTCTTCATGAATAGAAGATGAGGATTTGATCTTGTTAACACTAAATGGACTTCCTGAAGAATATGATGCCTTCAAAACTGCCATTTGTTCTAGATCAGATGTGATCTCTATGGAGGAACTATGTGCTTTCCTTTGCTCAAATCAATTCATGTCGAGAACAAGATCAAGCATAATCATGATTTAACTATGGCCTATGCAGCCACCAAAGGATCATCTGGATCTTCTGGTTTTGAAACTCAGTCATCTTCTTCTCAGCCTGGTTCCTATAGAGGTGTTTCATCATAATCTAGAGGCCAAAATTCTTACAGAGGTAGATGAGGTAGATATATGAGTCAGAGAGAGAGATACAATCACAGAGGTCGAGGCATGTATCAATCCTCATATCAACAATCATCATCCAATGGTTGTCAGATCTGCGGAGGACTTAGTCATACAGCTTTTGATTGCTAGTGTCGCATGGATCCTCACTACAAACCTATGATTTCTTCTTCTCAATCACCACAGTTTCAGACTCAGCCATCTACAAGGGCCTACATTGCAGCAATTCCTCCAAACTCTGTTTTTCCTTCTTCATCACAGGAAACAAATACACCTTGGTATATAGACTCTATAGCTACTTCTCATATGACTAATGATCTGAACAATCTCTTTTTCCATCATCCTTATCCTAGCCAAGATCATGTCACTGTTGGGAATGGCTCTTCCTTACCTATTTCACATGTTGGTAAATGATTATTACTTACTTTTACTTTCTCTTTTCAACTCAATATTCTCCTCCATCTTCATGCTATCACTTCTAATCTCCTATCTGTTCAGCAATTAGCAAAGGATCATAACTGTGTCATTGTGTTTGATGCTAATTCTTTTTTCATACATGAAAAGTCCATGAACAAGGTCCTACATAGAGGGACTAACGTCAATGGACTATATCAGTTTAATTGTCCTTCATCTACATTTTTTCCTCAAGCTCATAAAACCTGCACAACTGCTTCTAACTCTGAATTGATATGGCATCAAAGACTAAGACATATCTCTCATGAAAAGTTTCAGCACTTAGCTTCACAGCTGACTTCTTCACTTGTTTTGAATAAAACCTTGTCTTGCATTGATTGTAATGTTTCTAAAATGCACAGACTACCTTTTACGTTGTTCATTTCCACTGTTAACTCTCCTTTTGCACTAGTGCATAGTGATGTATGAGGACCATTTGCTTCTGACAATTCACAAATAAGATCTTATGTACTGTTCATTGATGATTTTTCTAGATTTACTTGGGTCTATCCTTTGCTTTATAAAAATGAGGTTTACTTCAAATTTCTTGATTTTAAGGCTTATGCTGAAAATCGATTACATACATCTCTTAAAATCTTAGGAACAGATAATATGACAGAGTTTGTCAACAAATGAATGGACTCTTTACTAACATCTCAGGGCATTATCCATCAAACTAGTTGTCCTTATACTCAAGCTCAAAATGGCATAGGTAAAAGAAAACATAGGCATGTAACTGAGACAGCTATTGCCCTTTTACATCATTCTTCTTTACCAATGAAATATTGGTTTGCTGCCATTGCCACTGATGTTTTTCTCATCGATAAAGTGCCTAGTTCAGTTCTTGCCCATAAGTCTTCATTTGAAACTCTGTTTAACAAGTCCTGTGATTTTTCCTATTTTAAGGTCTTTGGATGTCAGTGTTTCCCATGGCTTCAGCCTTATACTTCTCATAAACTCCAACCTAACTCTCTCTCTCTCTCTCTCTCTCTCTCTCTCTTGTGTATTCATTGGTTATTATCCTACCATCAAAGGCTATAGATGTTTAGATCCACACACTAGTAAAGTCTATGTGTCTTGGCATGTCCTGTTTAATGAAACATGCTTTCCTTTTTCCAACACTTCATCTGCTCCTGTCATCTCTTCACCTTCACCATCTCTTAGCTTTTTCTTTTGGTCATCAGCTTCTCCTCCTTCTTCTCCTGGTTCTTCTGTATCTGTGCCATCATCTTCCTTATTGCCTTCCTCTCTTCCTGAATTTGTCTCTCCTCCACCTTATTCCATTCATATTACCTCCATTACTATTGATCTCCCTTTTTAGTCTAATCCACCTCCAACACCTCGCACCACTCCTTTTCTCTCTACACTTAACTCTCATTCCATGATTACCAAGTCCAAAGCCAGAAATTTTGTTTGTCTTTAGGTTTCCACCATTAATCTTTCTAATAAATTGCTTCATACTGAGCCAACTACTGTCAAAGAAGCTCTTCAGTCTCCTGTTTGGGTTGCTGCCATGACAGATGAATTTAAAGCTCTTCAAGCTTAAGGTACTTAGACTTTGGTCCCTCATTTCTCTTCTAAATTGGCTATTGGCTGTAAGTGGGTCTTTCGTATTAAGAAGAACTTAGATGGTAGAATTGCCAAACATAAAGCCAGGTTGGTTGCTAAGGGGTATTTGCAGCATGAAGTTATTGATTTTCAAGAAACATTTAGCCCAGTGGCTAAACAACCCACAATTAGGATTTTTCTCTATTTGGCTCTTCATTATAATTGGTCTATCAAATAGTTAGCTATAGGGGTGCAACTTGGGCGGGCTTAACCTGAGCAACCCGAGCTCAGCCTGAATTTTTTTATGGATTGGACAAGATATTTTCAAATTTGGTACGGGCTTGGGCAAAAATTCAGAAGCCTGAATTAAATTTGGACGGGTTTGGGCAAAAACGTCAAACAACCCGAGCAACCCGAAGCCTGAATTATAAATATATAGATATATAAAAATATTAAATATACATATAAATTATTAGTCGTTACATGATATTAAAGTAATTTGGATTATTAAACCATATTGAATATTTATTATATATACAAATAACATAAAATCTTACTTTCTTTTTTTTTTAATTTTCACTCATAAATTATAAAAACTACTATAGCGGCATCTCTTTTACATTATATAAATTATTTGTTTTGATGGTATTAATGATTTTCTATTTAAAAAAAAATATAAATAAAGTCAAATTTTAATAATTAAATAATGTAGCTTAAAAAAAAATAAAATTCATTTACAATTCGGACAATTCGGGCAGCTCGGGTTTAACTTGGGTCGGGCTTGGGCAGGAAACCTTGAATTACAATTCAGGTCTGGGCAGGTCTCAGCACAACTTGGGTTGGGCTTGGACAACCTTCCAACCCGATCGAACCCGTCCAAATTGCACCCCTAGTTAGATATCTCAAATGTCTTTCTTCATGGCAAACTTGAGGAGGAGGTGTACATGGTCTAGCCTCAGGGGTTTGTTGATTCCACATGTCTTGCTCATGTCTGAAGACTCAAAAAGGCACTTTATGCCCTTAAACAAGCTCTAAGAGCTTGGTACTCCACTTTTTCATCATTTTTGCTTTCTCAAGGTTTTACTAATAATTCCTCAGATACTTCTCTTTTTATTCACAAGACTTCTTCCAGTCTCACTGTGCTTCTCATCTATGTAGATAACATTCTTTTAACTGGTAGCGATTCTACTTTCATTGCTCATCTTCTTCATCAAATGCATTCAGTTTTTTCCATGAAAGAGCTGGGTACCATTTCTTATTTTTTTGGGCATTTCTATTATAAAAGACTCCACAGGGTATTTTCGTTCCCATCATAAGTATGCTTTGTAAGCCTTGTTCCACTCCTATGTCCATGAAGCCTTCTGTTTCCTCATCTGATGCCCTTCCTTTTTCCTAACCATCTCTTTATAAAAGCATTGTAGGTGCCCTTCAGTATCTTACCATAACCAAACCTGACTTGTCCTTGGTTGCCTTCAGTTTCTTACCATAACCCGACACTACTACAAAAACAGTTAAAAATCACACTTTGACAAATAAAAATATCTTACTTTTATTGGAAATGTGATAAAAAAAAATTAGATTGATATTTTAATCACACTTTATTTGATCACTTTTCAATTAAGTGTGATTATATATATATATATATTGTTTTTAATTATATATATATTTTTAATCACATTTTCTAATTAACATGCGATTAAAAACGCCTTCAAATGTCTAAACTCTCCCACTCTCCCACTCTCACTCTCTCTCTCTCTCTCTCTCTCTCTCTCCTCTAAACCCTAATCTCTCTCAACCGATCGAATCAACCTTCTTCAGCTCGGTGATTCATCTCAGATCCAATCTTAAAATGATTTCGATTTTAATTTCGAAGTTCTGTCTCTATCTCTCTCTCTCTCTCTCTCTCTCTCTCTCTCTCTCTCGATTTCGAAGGTCCACTGTCACCACCATCTGCATCGGCGAGGAGAGCGAGCACCATCATCTATTTGGTTGCTGATTTTTATTTGTGCAAATAAGGATCGAGAATTGGGGGAAATGAATGCGGAGATCAAAGCATTGAGATAAGGCAGTTGAAGAGAACATAGAAACGTTTAGATCTATACCCCCCTTCTCTCTCTCTCTCTATATATATACATATATATATGACTATCGATTCTGTAATGTGACAATATTGCTCTGTTTCAGTGTTCGATGAGTTGTATATGTTCGCAATGTGAAATTGTTTTTTTTTTTTGATTTAATTGTTTTAATTTTTTTTTTTGGCTTGATTTTGAGATCTGTGCATTGTAAAGTTTTCTTTGATGTGTTGCTTTGCACTATCGGATCTGGATTATGCTTTTGGTCTTTTGTTTGGTTGCTGAGAAAACTAAGAAAAAATTATTAGAGAATTATTTCTAGTGTCCAATGTTCTTACATTGTGTTTGGTTTAGTGGAAGTGAAGAGTTCACCTTGGTATCTATGATTCTTAGGAAAGCATCTTCATTCATTTTTAGATCTACTATTTTTCCCTGGGATTTCCAGAATGTGAACAATATTTAGTGTCTATAAAAAACACTTGTATTTTTCTTCTCTCGTAATTAATTTTGTTTGTGATCTGAAAACTGCTTGATTGGCTTTGCTATATATGGACACTCGGAAAAAAAAAAAAAAGAAGAAGAAAAAAAAAATTTGTGATACAACAAGAAAGACCTTGTCCATAAAAGCGGAATTCAGTTGGAATTGTTCATCAAATATTGGTTCAAGTTTCAAATATATAAAATAGCTTTATACATGATGCTGGAAAGTTATCTTCACTCTTCTGCTGCTGCTGCTTGCTATGTTTGAACTCACCACAGAAGTAGGCAACAAATCCCCAGAGAAAGAGAATAAGAGAAACAATAGATATTTGAATAGTTCTGAGATAGTTGCAGCAGAGATGAGAAAATCAGAACTTTTAGCTGCGAAAGAGAATTTGGATAGAAGCTTAGCTTCAAATTATCAAATTTAATATAAGACAATTGTATATAGGTATGTTAACTAACTTATATGCTTCATGATATAACTTTTGAAATTGATACTAACCTGTCCACCATAGATAAGACCCAACATAGCCCATGATGTTTGTAGTAGATTTGTTCTGTTTCCTTCCAGTGGTTGATGTCTTTTTCATGCATAAAAACCATCAAAATGAGTAAAGCATAAAACTATGGAAAAAACAGAGCGTTTGGAATAGTTTTATCATTTCTCACACAATTGTTGTGTAGAAATTTTCTTTTTCCTGTGCATGCCTTCTTTGTTCTAGGCCATAGCCCTCTTATCTGCTGCCTTAGCTACTGCATTTTGAAGTGAGGCATTGGAGTTTATGTCAAATCAGTGCTTCAGCCTCCTCCATTATGATTTTAGTCCTAAATCCTAATACTAGTTCTTTTCATGTTTTGTACACATTTATTTGTCCTTGTAATTGTACTTCAGCTCGCCTTTTACTTTTCGAGTGGAAGAAAGTCTATTTATTTTCTCAGCTAGAGGGTGAATAACTCTGCCGTTATGCAAGGGAAACATATATGCTGCAATGGTTGTGGATCTTGCAATTCTCGTTATACTATGAATATTATTTTTTAACTGTAGCTATCTTATTTCTGCAAAAAGTATGTCTAATGAGAGGTTTTAATGCCTGAGCATAATGCAGGATGGGAATTACCTTCCTGCAACTAAAAAAAAATAAAATAATAATAATAATAAAATTAATGGTAATTATTTGTTCTTTCAGTGTTTGACATATCTTGTGAGAAATGTGGAACAGTAAATTCAAGTGGCTTGAATGGCAAAGCTTGATTCATGTTGTGAGATATGTTGCTGACCCTAGTAATTTGATTTCACTCTAATATTTTTGTTTTGTCTGTCTTAAAACAGTAAATGCACTGCTGATAAAAAAAATTGAAATGCACTTATAAAGGGCCTTGATTTTAGTTAAAAGAAAGGTTAGAGATTTGTGAAATGCTGGGGAATTGTTTATTTATTTAAATTGTTTATAATAAAAATGAAGTATTGCTTTTGGTATATAATGGAAAAGAATTAGGTCATGAAGGACTTTAGGAAGATTTTGTATATGAGAAGAAAGGTTAGAGATTTGAGAGATGCTTTTGTTCTTTTTTGAATTTATAGGAGAGAAAAAAGAACCATGGGGTTCCTGCTACAGGTGTGGATGGCCGCATATATGAAAGATGGGATGCCAAATAGTGATTCAGTTAATGAGGTTATGGTATGTGATACTACTTTATTGGACTTTTAATATGATTTATATTGCACCCTCAAACCCATTACTTAGGCAGCAAGTATTTTAACTATTTTTACTAGTTATTACTTTAAATTGCCTAGAGCTACTATACAACTTAAGCCTCTTGTTGAATGATAGGTTGTGGATTCACTTAGTAGTTATCCCACTGTTCGGCCAATGCCACATCAACAACAATCTCATATATTTTCATCTCAGGAGATGAGCAATCATTTAATCAAAGCCCTTTTGACAATACAAGACCTTATTAATTAAAATATGTGTTCTTATTAAATGTAGGTTCACCTTTCAAAGAAAGAGAAAAAGAAGAAGAATAAGAAGAACTAACAAGGTAAAAGTACCAACATCGCAAGTTTTTAATTTTTCAACTTTCTAAATCTATTAAGACATTTTTTTTGGTTCTGTTGCTGCCTATGCTTTCTAAATAGATCGGATTCTTACTCATGCTGAAAATTGACTCTTGGAGATAAAATAATATCGTTATATGTAGAATTGTGAATTTGGAATAAAAACTCATTAATTAGCACTGCTGCTGGAAATGATACTTTTGGTATGTTTGTTTCTCTTCTGATAGTGAATCACAGGTAGTAAGAATGGGTTACTGTGTGAAAATTTTATTGGGTGAATTAAAAGTTGTTGCTTAAATATAGTGAGAGCATGAAAGTGTGACTCTTTCCTTTCTTGGTTGCTTGTAAAATTTATATCTGATATGCAAGTTTGCTATTTGAGGAAACAATCTGTTTTTGAATTGATAGTAACAATTTGCTTTAGCTTTTGCCTATGCTATCTAATACTATATCAACATTTCAAGTTCATTTTGATCATTAACTTGGACAAACTCACGCAAAATTGCATCACTAGTAGGTATTTTTCTTCATTCTAGATATCTAATTTCTTCATATTTATGTTGAAGGGAGCACAATTTGTTGACGCTACCATTTTAACAGCATTCAGTTACTAATGTGGACGGCGTATCTGTTGGGTTTTAACAGCTTTCAGCTAGAATGTCATGTCAAACTACACCCAACAATTTCATAAGTAATGTCTGCAGTATTTGATATTTGAAGCAGCATTCAGTTGATTTTCCCCTTTAACAGCTTTTAAATTTTCATTCTACTTGCAAACTTGCAAATTTTTTTTTTCTTTTCCAAATCATTATTTCAATGCATTTTTCTTTTAGATTTTTTTTCTTTATTTTTTTTTTTTCTATTTCTTTTCCAAACAATGAGCTGCTTAGAAGTTACTATGACATTGACAGCTCTATGGGGCTAATTGAGTAGGCAATTTGGCCGTTTGTTGGGATTTTTATTTTCTTTTTCTTTTCTTTACATTTTCCCACAAGATTTAAATGTAGGGTCTTCTTTAATTACTTGTTGCAGAGAGGCTTTGGCCATGAACTGCATTGGTTTGCTGACAGAGTGTTCCATTCTATACTTTTCATATATGTATGTTTTTTTTGTTCTTTAATGGAAGTTATACTTGTTAATGAGCTAAGAAATTTCAAAAATTATGAGTCAGCTCATATTTGTATCCATAAACATAGCAATATTAATCATTCTGTTATATATTTATTTTTATTTTTTATTTGTATTGGCAAAGAAAATTTGAGAGTTACATTGAAAATTAGAGCAAAGTTAGAGAGATCAATCGAAAATCTATGGCTTCTTCATAGATTGTTCTCTCATTCTCTGAGATTGTATACATGTGAATTTTCATGTTTGTAGATGTCACTAGTTGGGTTAAGGTTTGCATGTCCTATTGGGTTAAAGCAACTAAAAACATATTAGTTGTTTGTGTTAATGAGTTGCTATTTAATATTCATCAAGAAATTAATTTATTTTATGTGAAAATGGGGATAGAGCAATCAATTTATTAATTTTTCATTTTGAAGCAGGTGCACCTTGAGGTTGAAAGCACTCGATAAAAGATCAAGCTCTATGACTATATTGTAGATGGGTGGTCATTCTCTTCTCTCAAGTAGGTAATTTTTAAGATTTTTCTTTTATACACTTAGATTAATGAATTTTATAGCTTGTGTGGCTTGAGGCTTGTCTGTTATTGACTTGGAACCTCACCAATTTTCTCCTGTTGTTTTGGATTATGCACATGATTGGTCTTGCCATGGGTGCCAACATAGTTGGGATGTGTGGCTTTGACAATGATGCAATTTAAATCCAAAATTTTATCTTGTATATAATTTTCTCATCAATAAATTCTCGTTTGTTGATAATAAAAAAAAAAGTAGCAAAAAAATACGTTGACTATCCAATTTTTATTCTTCTTTCACATATGCCACTACCTAGAAATTATTTTGTGGTCGAAATGCATAAAACATAATAATCACATTATCTCAATTATTTTGATCCAACACACATCTTTGTGAATTTCTTGCCTTTATTTTGCCTTTAGCCTAAAATTATTTCTAAAGAAGAGGCAAATTTTGCCTCTGAATTAATTTGTGTTTTCATTTTTCAGGTTAGAAATTTCTTAGAAAGATTGAAAATATGGTCAAAGAATTCAAAAACTTTGTGTGCATTATGAAATATATGTAATCATTTTTTAATATATGAATTCAGTTTTTTCATTTTTTTAATATATGTAATCATAGTTAAGTTTTTTTTTATTAATTCCTTTGTATATACTTTTGAACATTCAACTTTCATTTATGAAATATATGATGTTATTCCATTCAATATGTGGTTGTGATTCAAAGGATAGTATACAGTGTGCATTACATTTTTCAAATGCGTATAAAAATAATATTGATTATTCTTCAAATATGTCTAACCCTTTTTTATCACACACATCAACTGAGAACTGCATATAACGTATGATCTTATCTCATTATTAATCACATGTTTTATTAGATATTAATCACACTTAAAATATGTAATCTAAATGTTTATTATCATAGATTTTATTAGTTCTACATCATACATAAAAAGTGTGATCTAAATGTTTATTATCGCACGTAAAAAGTGTGATCTAAATATTTATTATCACATGCATAACGTGTGATGGAATCATCTTTTAATGACATTCAAAACGTGTGATTAAAAAAGGTCACACATAAAAAGTGTGATTAAATAACATACATCATACATAAAAAGTGTGATCTGTTTATGATTTTGTAGTAGTGAGACCTGACTTGTCCTTAGCTGTCAATCAAGCTTGTCAACACCTGCATACCCCCACCAATGCTCATTTTCAAGCTGTCAAACGCCTTTTGAGATATGTTAAAGGTAATCTGTCTCATGGTCTTAGTTTCACTCCTGGACCCTTCACTATTCATGCTTGTTCATATTCTAATTAGGATGGTGAAGGCCTACTTCTGGGTATTGCATTTTTCTTGGTCCCAATTTAATCTCTTGGTCAGCCAAGAAATAACCAACAGTTTCCATATAATCCACAGATGCTGAATACAGATCTCTGGCCAACATTACTGCTGAACTTACTTGGCTTCAACATTTGCTAATTGATTTTTCTATTTCTACCTCTTCTGTTCCCTTTCTTTGGTGTGATAATATTTCTGCTATGGCTCTCTAGCCTCTAATTCTGTCTTTCATTCGCAGTCCAAGCATATCGAAATTGATTGCCATTTTGTCAGGGAAAAGGTTGTTGCTAAGAAAATTGCTCTTCAATACATCCCTACCACTGATCAACTCGCAGATTTGTTTACCAAGCCTTTATCTGCTTCTAGGTTTCATTATCTGACGGACAAGCTTATGCTGCTTCCAGCTCCCATAAGCCTGAAGAGGGATGATAAGATATCAATCAAGAATGAGCTACATATAGCTTAGTCTGAGTCTAAAGCATTAGATCAGTCTCAGTAGTAGCAGCAGACAGCATAGGCTCAGCATCAACACAAGGCTAGACTCACTTCTCTAGTGCAGCTATAGTCTCCTCAAGCATCCAAGACAGCTCATCTCATGTGCTTGACTGTCATGCATAATATCTCATAGACTTGTAAAGTTTGTAACTCACCAAGTGGAATTGGTTAGGTTTGCTAGTCTGTTAGAAATAGAGTTAGTTACATATTGTTGTATAAATAAACAATGCATCTTCTTGAATTAAGTAATCTCAGTTTATCTCTTTCTTCAAACCCAAATATTTCACCGATTATACGTCTTTCATGGATCAACTTATCAACACCAAAGAAGACGTAAGCCAACTTCGTCGCCATGAGGTTCTTGACATCTGGCTTGGTAATGATGAAGAGGCAGCACTTCTGTTCAACAACCTGGGTAAAGGAAGAATCGTTTCGAAGCAGTTCTACTATGCTAAACAATGCAACAAAGTGAACGCTCATTGCAAGAGATAGCGGAACAGAGTAGTAGCTTCATTGAAGGTGATTACTTCACAAATATATGGGTCACTGTTGCCACCATCGCAACCACTTTTCTCCTCATTCTCACTATCATACAAAATGTCATTGCCTTAATTATGTTTAATATCCCCCCCCCCCCCCCCCCCCCCCCCCCAACATTAAACTTATTATGATGTTTGCTTAGTCCACCATCTTATCATCCACTATTTTTATTTCATCAAAATATTCTGCATCTGCATACGTAGACAGTTTCTATGTTTGTGTTAATCTAAGTTAGAGTGAATGTGTCTTCAAAATAAGTATAGTGGTTATTAAGTTAACCCATAAACTTAAATATTACATGTGTTATCATCTAAGTGTTTGTGATCTCTTTCTGCATTCGATTTCTATATTCCTAAAAGAAATTCTATTAGAGTAAACTATGATTTTTACTTTTTTTGTCCATTCTATTAGAATTATAGCTTCTCTAGTGAAATTAGTAGCGGATCTACACAAGAGGCAGCTGCCCCTCCTCAAAATTTAAAATTTTCTATTTTTACCCAAAAGTTAGGAAAGAAACTCAAATTGCCCCCTTCTCTCTCTTTTGTTTTTTTTCTACTAAATCCCTTCATTTCTCCCTTAAAGTACTTATATTGCTATGAATACCCCCTTTTGTATACCATGCACGTAGACAACAAAATGCCTTCATACATATGGACAACAAAGTGCCTTAGTCTTCTTTGACTTTAATAATAAATATCTCATATTTTTTTAAGTGTGGAAAAGTAATAATTTGGTCCGTAATATTTAAAATTATATTACTTTCAGATTCCTAACAAAACCAAATGCTTAAATGACTTCTTTTTTTTTCTTTTTTTTCTTTTTTTTTTTTATGCCCTTTTGGTTCAATGCCTAAATAACTTTGATACGTGGATTTTATTACTAGTAATTCCATTACTAGCAATGAGATTCTCATTCCCTTAAAAACTTTGTCATTCAAGCATGGCTTAAAAATAACTTAAAGGAAGCCTAGAATAAAAGGATAAGTCCAACAAGGAAAGCAAGTAATAAATTTTGAAAAGTTAAAAAATATCTTAAAGTAATTCCTAAAAAAGATATATTACTTGTGAACTGATTTAAAGCATCTTTTAACTTTTTAAAATTTGTTATTTACTTTGATTATGGAACTTTCCTTAATCTCTTTATTCCAGGCTTCTTGTAGATTGATTGATTACTCTCGAATTCTTTAGTAAGTAAAGAATTTGAAAGGTCTATTTAACTAGTCATCATTTATATTTTTTAGTTGCAAAGAAACATTATTATTACTTCAGATTTAACAAAAGATCTACTCTTTTTTGTCAGCCAATAATAGTTGGTTCAATTTTCTTTTGAAGAATATCATCTCCACATCATCTCCTCTGTCAACCAACATTGCCAGGAATTTATAGTTAGTTTTTTTATTCCATTTTTTTTTATTGTTTTTATTTGTATATGTAGGAGGATTCTATGGTACACACTCTTTTACCATATATACTCTTAGATATGCTATTTTTTTTTTAGTTATGATATTATTTTGATACGTTTGCTTATACTTCATGTAGTGTTTGATTATGACTTTTTTTTTTTATTTAAATTATAACTCAAAAAGTATAAAATTATGTTATTTTTTTCTTTAATTATAAAAGGCATATAGTATACACTCTTTAGAGGAATACAATCATTTGTTGACAATAATTTCAACAAAATAAAAACGCGCCATTTCAATAGATGAGATTCTTATATATGTAGATATAAGAAAAAAGAAAATCATAAAAATAAATAAAAGTCACTATCCATGTCTGGGCTAGGGTAGGTTTCGACCAGGGTAGGTAGGATGGCTATTGGTCTGATGGGTGTCCAAATTATTTAGATTGTGTTTGGTTGAAAGATTTGATGACAAAAATGAAAAGAGAAAGAGAAATAGAAATAGAAAGAAAAAAAAAAAGAAAAAGTAAAAGACAAAGAATTTATAGGATTTGAATTCCAAGCTATTGTTGGTTAAATTGAGAAATAGAGAAAGAAAATAGTCTAAGTGAATCCAAAACGTAGGATTGTATTTTGCTCTTACTTTCTTTTTCCATGTGTCTATTAACCAAACAAAAACTGAGAATGTGTTTTCATTTTTTTTTTCCATTTCTCCCATCAAATTCTCCAATCAAACAAAAAGTGAGATTGCATTTTCATTTCCTTTGGTTCACAGATTTAGGAAATGAATTGGAAAGAAAAAAGAAAAATGTGTGTGAAATGTAGGTGAAATATAATTATATTTTATTCATATTTCATTTATATTTTTCTTTCCTTTTCTAAATCTCTCTCCAAATTCATGAACCAAATAAAATTTTAAAGTTATTTTAAAAATTGATTATTTTATTTTTTTTAATGAAAGGATGACCGGCAAAAATTTTTTTAAAAAAATTGTCTTTTTATTATTTTAACCAATTTTCAAAACAAACGTTAGTCCGGTCTAATTATTATTTTTTGTTTAAGTTATAAAGTTGAGTTTGGTTGAGTTGGGATTTTTAACTTATGAGTTAGACTTGAGATAAAGATTTTTACCTTGATTCGGCCTGGTTCAGCTAGACTATTTACAAAATATTAATTTTAATTTTTATATTATTTAGTTACGAAATAAATTTTCGGTTTTGATTTTTTAAAAATAGTTTTCTAAGTTTTCAATCCATATTTTTTGTTTTCATTGATTTTTTTAAAAAAAAAAAACATTTTAATCAATTTTTTTAGCTTTTTACATCTAATTAATCTAGGTACACTTAAAAAATATATAATTTGTGCACTTTTTTTAAAAAAATAATCATTGAATTTAAAAAAAAAATACGAAAATGTACAGAAAATATATATATATATATATATATATATTATATTCTTTATATTTAATGAATTTTTGAAAAAAATTTACACAAATTTTGTACTTTTTAAATGTATCTAAATTAAGTGGATGTAAAAAGTTAAAAAATTGATTAAAAAATCAAAACCAAACAGAGTGATACTAGTAAAAGATTAAAAAACTATTTCTAACTACTGTTCTTTAAACAATAAAATTATCTGAATTGTTAATTAAAATATATTTATGATATTAGTAAAAACTATTAACTGACTTGATAATTTATTAATAAAATGAGTCATTTGTTATCCAATTAATAACTTAAAGGAGTGTGATGTAATTTTTAAAATCACACGAGGCAATTCGTATTTAAATAAATGTTAGAGGTGTATTTGTAATTTATTCATGATAAAAATCGACTCCTTTTTTTTTAGACTTCTAATTAATAAATATAAATTTCTGAATGTATTAAAATTTTGTTTACTATGGAAATCATTACGTGAAATCTACATATGCAAATAAATAAATAAATAAATAAATAAATAAATGTTTTAGGGAGGTGATTTCATATTATCCTTTAAATTTAATAGATAATATTATGGAGCAACATACCATCGACATTGAAGAAACAGAAGCTTTGGCTGATAGGTATTGGTTTGAAGTACCATAATATCTTATGTACCATAAAATAGCCTATGGATGTAACTATCTCCTAGACATGAAGGATATAGTTTCTAATTTTGTCACCAAATTGTTTATTTAGTTTTTTGTTTCTTTATTTAAGTCAATATTTATTATAGAGTCCAAATTGTCTATTTTAGATTCTATAGACTCAACTTTGGTCTCTAGATAATTTTGATTTATTTTTTGATTTTTATCTAATTTAAGGATTGTGTAACACAAATAAAAAGGCTTACACACCTATCCTATTTTCAATAGGGCCTTACCACTGTGGTCAACCAAAACTATTTGCTATGAAAAAACGTAAAGAGCATTATTTGGATTTATTTTTTTTTGTTAAAAAAAAAAAAAGATGTTCTAAGGTGTCATCATCAGCATAGTTTATATAAACAAAACAAGTTTTGGATAAACAGAAAAACTGTTATACAGATTGATCTTATTTAACCAAAAAACCAACTTTCTAATAAATAAACTAAATAAAAATAAATAAAAACTTCTATATATAAAAGGTTTTCTACATAGATCATTATTGCCATACCCACTTGGCTCAATTCCTTGACTGCACATTCGGGAAAACAAACTAACTGCATCTGGTATAAACCCACTAGAACATACCCAGACACATGGTGTTTCAAAAAACTCCATTCCTTTCAGGCATTCGATCAAACAAGTACTGGGCAGGTTTGTTTTCCAAACTTGCAATACATGTTGATCAAAGTAATATAAAAAGTGCATAAATGGTCAAACCCTTTAACCAATCGGCCTCTCTCTCTCTCTCCCTGACAGCGATACCGCTCCCCCAACGGCGCTCGGCCACACCGCTCTAGAAGAGATTAGATGTTTAAAAATGGAAGAGGACAAAAAAGAAGTCAAGTCATTCAAAGATTTGGGTAAAGAAACAAAAGAAATTTGAAACAAAAAACTCCAAATCCTCTTCCAAAAAGACCTTCGAAGCCTTAAAAAACAAACACCCAACTGACCCTGGAACTTCCAATACTGCAATAAAGATATCTACATACAAGCAATAGACACAAAAAAAAAAAGTAAGTAGGGAATTTGAAAGATCTTTAATAACTTCTCCGGCTAATGTAATCATCCATAAAGGAGTAATGTTGCTTGTCAAATTTTTTCTTAATTTTTTTATAGTTTATATTTGAAAGGTTGAGCGATAGAACAATGGAACAACATAGAATCAACATTGACGAAAGTGAACATCAGCAAGAAGAAGAATGCATCGTTGTGATAGATCAAACACGACATTAATGGTCATCATACATTGACCCAAGTCAATATACAAGTGAAAATGGGATCGACAGAAAGTCAACCGCCTATATAAAAAAATTGGCTGCCAGAAGAAATGTTGGTTTGGGCTTGTCAGAGTTTCCACCTCCTCAGACCTCCTCAAATCAACCTTAAAAAGAAGAAGACAGTAGAGATTCTGATGAGCCTTGTATCTTCAGAGTGCATGAAGGATTGCGTAATGTAAATGAAAAGGCATACACGCCTATCCTAATTTCAATAGGACCTTACCACCGTGGTCAACCCAAACTACTTGCTATGGAAAAATGTAAGAGCATTATTTGGAATTGCTCCTTCAACGTAACAATCGGCGTAAGGAGAATTATTTAGAATCTATGAAGAAATTAGAAAAAAGTGCTCGTAAGTATTATGCAGACCCAGTTGCCCACCTCGATAGTGATGAATTTGTGAAAATGATGCTATATGATGCTTGCTTTGTTATTGAGTTTCTTTTTGGTCTGTTTGAGTTTTATGCATTTGAGGATAAACATCAACAATCACATGTGGGTGATGAAGTCAAAGTACTATGGAAGAGAAGAGAAATTTGCAATGACTTGATGCTACTTGAAAACCAACTTCTATTCTTTGTTATATCTGAATTTTTTTACATGAGCTACGGCATGACGGTGGCCCAAAATCCAAACCAGAATCATCCTGATCCCACCCCACCCCCACCCTCAACCCCAAAGCCATCCTCATGATGCTGGCTATGCCTATCGTCTTTGAGAACATACTAGGAGAGATTGACATTTCCAAAATAGATTTAGAAAGGGCGTCAGTACTTGAAAGCAAGCATTTTCTTGACTTGGTGCATAATGTTTTTCTTCCCTCATCCTCTTCCTCCTCCTCCACCAATGATAAGTCAAATGACTACCAAAACAAGAATCAGAGAACTTGCCATAAATTGCCGTGTGTGATGGAGCTTAAGGACGCTGGTGTCAAGTTTGAGGCAGTAGAGAATGATGATGATGAGCTCAACCTCAGCATGTTCAATATACGCTTCAACTATGGTCATTTTAAAATACCGAAGTTTAGCATCGGTGATGATACAGAAACATTCTTCCGTAACATTATTGCCTATAAACAACATTCCTCATCAGAAGATAATGAACCCAAATATTTTAGTGAGCGCTCATTGCAAGAGAAGGTGGAACAGAGGAGTAGCTTCATTGAAGCGTGATTACTTCACAAACATATGGGTCACTGTTGCCACTATTGCAGCTTCTTTTCTCCTCCTTCTCACTCTCACACAGACTGTCATTGCCCTAATTACAATTATTATTTCACCCCCGTCCTAACACTGATGTGATGCTGTTTGCTTAGGCCACCACCCTACCATCCACTATTTTTATTTCAACAAAATATTTTGCATATGCATATGTAGATAGTTTCTATATTTGCGTCAATTTGAGCGAGAGTGAATGTGTTTTCAGAATAAGTGTAGTGATTATTCAGTTAACCTGCAAACTTAAATATAAATGTGTTATGTGAGTGTTTGTGATTTCCTGTGCGTTTGGTTTATATGTTTGTGATTTCTTTTGCTAGAATTGTAACGCCCTCAAAATAATACATAAAACCCATCACTTTAGACATGCTTTGATATAAAAGAAACCAACCATTTCTATTCATCAGAGTAATTCTTACAACTGTATTACATGTTAACAACAAAAGCAAATGCCCTAAGGGCTTACAGCTTTCCAAGTCAACACTTGGTTACACAAAAGAAGAGTACTAACTCTATACAAAATAGCCCTTGGCTTGATATACATGTAATACAAAGAAAATAAACAAAAAAAAGAGTCTTCAACTCTCATCATCATCCAAGCTATGTCCTTGGAGGTGGCAAACTACCTGTACAGTATGAGCAATGACTAAGACATTAGCAATTGATAAATGTTCAATTTCCATAAACCAATTCATAACCCATTTCCATTTCATGACCACTATGTTCATGTTTCATTTCAATTTCCATTTCTTATCAGTTTGACAATTTACATCAACGGCTCAGAACCTGGCCAACCACTGATATGAGACAGTGACTCATATTAAACATTTCTCATTTTTACAATAGATAAACATACTAGTTGTATCAACATCTCAACAGATAAGCATACAAGTTGTATCCACATTTCAACAGATATGCATATTAGCTATATAAACACTTCCAAAGATAAGCATATGAGTTGTATCAACACTTCCAAAGATAAGCATATGAGCTATATCAACACATTATTTGACAAGCATATGAGCTGTATCAGTGGAGTCCTTCCCCTATCTCCTCCCAAACAACATCCGGTTTAGAGGTCCATCCCCTATCTTCCCCTAAACCGTGGAGTACATCCCCTATCTCCTCCTACACACACAAAAGGGCAACCAGTGTTTTTTCGCTGAGGCAAGGTAAAGAAAAGCCGGTCAGGGCTCATTTGTTCATCTAA
>NW_021025122.1:60199-112700 GCF_004153795.1 Camellia sinensis
CCATAAGAGTGAGTAGGAATCCCTACCTCAAATTCGGAGCTCAAGGAAGGAAGGTGAAGAAACTCAACGTGCTCCAAAACTCAATATTCTCGGATCAATGTGTAACCCTCGATGATCAACCCAACTTTTACAAAGGCCGAAGGAAAAAGAAACACTCTAACTAGATCAAACCCTAGAGAGAAGGGAGTTTCTGGAGAGAGGAACTCTCAAAATGTCTTTTTAGAAAGTAAGAGAGAGAGAGAGAATGTAAAAAGTGATTTTAAAATGCCCAGCTGCCAACTGATATACGACATTCCCGCTCAAGCGGAAAACACAACGCTTGAGCGTCAAGAACAAAAAACTAGGTCCGCTCGAGCGCAATAAGGCCCGCTCGAGCGCCAAGACACAAGAATAAAGTACCTCCGCTCGAGCGCGAAAACCAGTCCGCTCGAGCGTGGATTTCCCCCTCCCAGAACTTACACCAAAAAGTACTACCCGCTCGAGCGCTACAGCACCCGCTCGAGCGTTACCGCTCGAGCGTAAAAATTACACCTGCAGAAGTTTTGCAGGGACACGAAAAACTCGGAGCGTGCAATCTCCGCTCGAGCACAAGAAGACCCGCTCGAGCGGACCTCCTAAAAACTGGGCAACAAAGAATTGAAACCAAAGCCCAACCAACCTGTAACAACTCTACCCAATACATCCTAAAACTCAATCAAACGGAATTAAAGGATGACAACAAGGTAAACCACCACCAACATCACGGGACCGAGTCCGGAATACAACAAAACAGTAAAGGGACAACCGGGATCGCTATAAGAATGAAGTATGATTTTACTTTCTGTCTATTTTATGGGAAATTATACAATAATCTCGGAACACCACATGCTCATACTCCAAGCCAATTGCTAATTACTTAGCCCCATGTTGTTCCCTCATCCCCAAGATAAATCGTGAATCCTTACCCCTCTCTACCAATCAAAACTTTATAGAGTATCACGTGCCCATATTTCGAGAATACTGAATAATCACCCCTATTTTATATTAAAATTCTAACTTCTCCCCTGATCAGGGACGAATAGGGGAGGCAAAATGGTGTAGACGTCCCCGAACGCCCCGGGAGGGTGAGTCCCGTTCTGTTTATTTAGGGTCACTACAGCTCAGGACTCTCAAATTGTCACGGTTCTAAATCTGAACCAAAGAGTCCAAATCCGGCAAATCGTTTTGAGAAAACAGATTTTGAAAGAAGTGCCAAACATGGACTGCTTTGCCAGATACAGAGTCGCCACCTAAATATTTTATTAAGGGGGAATTTAGGAAACCCTGACTCGGTGCCAAAGGCCACGTGTCCGTCATCACCAAAAACTAAGATTGCATTTCTCAATCAAGATCATCATGAGATTGAAGCGTACCAATCACGTCCCCATCATGTCGCATCAGTTCCGCCCCCTGCCGTCTGACGTTAGCAAGGGCACGTCAGGACTCAAAATCATAACTTTTTGCCATATTTTTCTAATTCTAGCAAAACCATTTCATCTTCCTATTTTGTCTCTATCTGTGTCCCTAGACTCTCTTTCTCTTAGCCTCTGCAAACCATCATCGTTGTTCTTGAAGCATGCATTACTATGAAGACTCCCTTTGTGCCCAAGGTTCAAACTCTACCAACTGAACCAGACTAACATTAACTCACATAAAATTGAATTAGTCAAATGCCCAACTGTTTGGTGCGATTAATATTAATGATTGGTCTGTTTTCATTTCATAACATTTTTTCAAACCGATTAATTTGGTTGGGAGGCCAATTCTTCACAAATACCGACCAAATCAAACCATAAGCATCCATAACTTTCCAAAGTAAAATTTTTCTTTTTCAAATACATTAGAGGCTATAATTTGGGAGAGTGAAAGTCCTGCTTATGGCAAGATTTAAAACCCAATCTCATGATTGAGTGTAATTTGTAAAATTTATCCCAAATTTTAAACACCTTAAATTTGGTAAGTTAAGCTGTTACAATCATCCAGTAGCATATTGGAAATAGGACCTATCTACAAAATCAATAATGATCATATTTGACCCTCTAAAAAATAAAATAATGATCATATTTGATATAATTTATGAGTAATTATTAAATAGTCTGAAGTATTATATGATATTGTCACGTGGTGTTCTAAATCAACAGTATAACAAAAAATTTCATGGGTAGGACATGCTGATTCACATTTGTTAAGTAATTAAGGGAATGATCAACTTAATGTGTTGCAATTTCTCACTACTATAACATTTGTTTACAACTTAAAAGGTAAAAAATTAAATAATATGAAAAACTTATTATTGAAGAGGTAGATAAGAATTACTTATAAGTTCTATTGTCTAAATATTGACTTTTAACTTATCAAAATTACATTAAAGACATTTCATCTATGTCAATCACATTATTTGATAATAAGGTTAATTATATTTTTAATCTCTATTTTTTAAATTTTATTTTAGTCCCTATAGTTTGTGTGGGTGTTGATTTCCGACCACACAACCAAACGGAGAACTCAGCTAGAGAGCACCGGCAGAATAGATTAAGCCCGAACACTTGCCGTGTCGGCGACCGGGAATTGAGACACGTTCTGTCACTCGGAGTACGAAACGTCCCTCGTTTCCCGTGCCTGGATTAATTCCTATCCCAAGCACAATGCAATATGCATGATATGCATGAAATGCAACTAAGATACAACCTAACATATACAATGCTATGAAATGGCATGCACGATGCACGAGGTAACATGGCATACACAATGCGCTAACATACAACCTAGCATACGCAATGCTATGAAATAAAATGGCATACACAATGCATAAATGGTCTTACACTAACATGAGTGGACCTCAGCCACACTCACATAAGAGGCCATTAGATGAAAATGAGACAACTCGAGATGCGTACACACGTGCACGCAAATCGAGGACCGACCCTAAGGCACGAATGCCACCCTAACAAAACATGGCAAGGCATGAAATATGATATGCTAGCATGCAAATGTCATCATTGAAATGCGACACAAAACAGCCCCGAATCATGAAAACCGGGCACCCGATGCAAGGAATGGTCCCGAAATGCAAGATTAGGCACACGAAATGACTTGTAGATACATCAAGAATGCATTATTTGATCATGACATGTGAAGAAAGATTCAAGGCAGTCCCAAAACAAGCATGTTTACAGTTTTAATCAAAGCCAAACAATGAACACAAATGAGGCTAAACTAGCATGCAAAAATGGCCCTAAATGTGAGGTAATGAAGCAAGTCACAGCTTCTGGCCCCAAACAGATGAGGATCCTTCAACAACATTGAACAGGGGCCAAAAATATGACCTTTTACAGTTACAACAAACCACAAAAACCAACACAGGTATGGCTAAGCTCTCATGCAAGAAATGGGCCAAAAGAGGGACAAAGAAGCAAGTGGTGGTTGCTGGCCTTAAAAACAAAGGGGCCCTTCAACAATTTTTAATAGGGGCCTGAAATATTGCACTTTACAGTTGATGGACGGACCCAAAACAGTATCCAAGAATGCTCAAAATGCTATGCAAAATAAGGCCAAAAAGAGAGATATAACACAAAGTATATAAAGGATGCCTCAAACAGTGAAAGACCCTTAATGAAACATGAATAGGGGGTCAAAATAAAGACATTTGTAGTTCGGACTAGACCCCAAAAATAGAAGCACAAGAGGCTAACATATCATGCAAAAATATGGCCAAAATAGAGATGTAAAGGCAAGTGATAAATGAAAGCCTCAATCAGCAATGATCCCTTCAACAATGTTGAAGAAGGGCTCAAAATAAGCTCCTTTTCAGTTCATGACAGAGCTCAAAACAGTATATATGTAGGCCAAAAATACTACACAAGATAATGGCATACAAGGGGGATAATGAAGCAAGTGCAACAAGGAGGCCTCAAATAGGTAAATACCCTTAAACAAACATGAAAAATGGCTCAAAATAAGCTTAGTTACAGTTAGGGTCGGATCCCAAAACAGCAAGAAAGAATGACTTAGAAAGCATACAAAATATGGACCAAAAGGGGGGAAATGGAACTTACCCTTGTAGACCAAGTCTTGACAGCCTCTTGGCTTGAGTTGTAGCACTCCTAGGCTCTGAAGAATCACCTCCAGCTGCTGGAATGAAGGATGGAAGGGTGGGGCTATGGGTTGGTGAAGAAATGATGTAGGGTTTGAGGGTTTAGAGCTTGGAAGGGAGAGAGAGGAAGGTGTATGTATGCAAGGCTCTTAGGTGATTTTTCCAACCCTTAAAACCAGAGCTAGAGGCTGGTTATATAGGCAAAAAGAGGGGGAAAATGGGGAGAAAAAATGGAGGGAAAACAATCAAGTTCCCCCAAAAAATGCACCCCCCCGGATACACAATCTGGGGGGAAAACAGATGCATATCTGCACTGTAGCTGATGCAAGGAGCATGGCCGGCTGCTTATCTTAGTTGCAGGTGGCCGGTCAGCTACCTCCCATGGCCGGCCGGCTAGGGGTCAAAAGGGTCAATGAGAATTACTGGCCGGCCACCACAGAAAGAGAGCCTCTGATGTGTGCACAATACAACCCTGTGGTTAAAAACTGGAAAAAGTGAACCAGGAGAGAGAACAACCCACTTTTCAAAGGGGTTCAAAAGGGTCAACAACAGTTACTAGCCGGCCACCAAATATTGGTGGCCTCCCAGTTGTGTACATCACAAATATGGGGTTTGGGGTGCAAGAAAATGGGCCAAGGGTGGTCAACATTGGCTTTGAAGTTGACAAAATCGGGCGACGGAGGGCGATGAAGGGATAAAGTTGGATGACAGAACAATTACTGGCCTCCCACCCTTCTACGGCCTTCCTAGCAATGAAACAGAGGTCCCTGCCAAAAACGAACCAAAACCGATGCAAAATGAAGGTTCGGGGGTCGAAACACGCAGTTCGAGGCCCCGAAAACTGACTGTTGGGCACCGGGAGTGGTGTTCGACCACGAAGTTGGTCTCTCGGACCACAGTGTCCCTCAAAAGGGAGCAAATAAAGTCTATGCCAGAAACCGGAGCAAACGGAGATGGTTAAGCGATCCCGAACCGAGGCACACGGCCAACGGCTCCGAAAAATCGGAAACCGGGCTCCAAACGGGCAAAATGGCCTACGACCACGAAACGTAGCCTACGGCCACTGAGAGATGATCTACGAGACCTCTCCCTCCCTTCGCGAAGAGAAAACAGAGAAAACAGAGCCTGGTTCGCAAACCGAGGCAAAGCAGAGTCCCATGCAAGTTCCGTAAGTTTCCACAACTCACGTTGGTCCCTCCCTAGGTGTTTGAGGTGTTCCCCAAACCTTCTCTTGACTGTTACACGATTTTGGCCCCTCGATGGACTATTTTCAAGCTTAGGTGCGAGAAAATTGCCGTTTCGGACTTAGTTTTCAAACCGGGAGTCCCGTGCCTGTTCGTTAAGGTTTCACAACTCAAATTGGTCCCTCCTGAGATGTTTGAGGTGTTCCCTGGGCCTTCTCGTGATTGTTACACGATTTCGGCCCGCCGAGGCCTATTTTCAAGCTTAAGTGTGAAAAAAGTGTCTTTTCCGACCTAGTTTTCAAACCGCAAGTCCCGCGCTAGTTCCATAAGTTTCTACAACTTACATTGGTTTCTCCTGAGGTGTTGGAGGTGTTCCACGGGCCTTCTCGGGACTATTACAGGATTTTTGGCCCCCAATGGCCTATTTTCAAACTTAGGTGTTTAGGAAGTGCATTTTTTGACTTAGTTTTTAAACTAGCAGTCCCATGCAAGTTCCGCAAGTGCCTGCCTTTCTGCTTCATTCTTCATTTGTAGCAGAGATATGAGTTAGGAGCTACGGGCTATGTAATTGTGGGAGGTAGATGATGATGGCAGGAAGTAACAATCATGGTGTGTCGTGCATGCTTCTTTTTCATGCTTACAAATCATGGTGTCTCAAGGACAGGTTGCTCAACCTGTTGGAATTTGGAACTTTCTCAACTACCCACTAGCATGCTTGCAAATCTGCTAAATCTTAAATATATAGGCTATTATCATCTATGAATTTAATACTGCTAATATAAATTTTTTATTTTCATGCTCTTCAATGGTTTTCTATGACTTGCAATTTCTAGAGTGGAGATGTATCTTGAAGATTCTAAAAAAATTAAGGCTCTGTTTGGTTGTGCTCTGTAATCAGTTTTCTACCCGTGTGTTGGAGCATGATGTTTGGTTTCGTTTTCAAATCAATTTTCTACACTCTGCAAAGAGAACTCTGATGCACAGGCGCCTTTTTTGTCCACCCGGTAGTCCACCCGGATGACCACCCGGTAGACCACCTGATTTCCAGATTTTTTTTTTTTTTTTTTTTTTTTTTTTTGCAATTGATTTACATAATCGGGAAAAATATTTTCTGAAAATTTTTAAATTTTTTATATGCTTTAAAATAATTTTGAGTTGTATGTTTAGTTATGAGTTGTAAATTTTTGTATCACATGTCAAATGTCACATCAACAATTCCCCACTCAAATCAAACCTCTTTTCCAAAACTATTTTTAAAACTCTTTACCAAACAAATTTTCTACACTCAAATCATAATTCTACAATACACAAACTTAAAATATAACTCATATTCTCAAATCACATTTACAAAATATAACCAAACGCAGGCTAAATGTTTTTCTCTTTCTTTTCTTCTTGCAACGGTAGAGGGAACTCGTTACCGTGGTAGTCCTAGTATTGCTTAGGGGTGTAAACAAATCAAATTAATTCGATTTTAGAGTAAATTAATAATCAAATAGTAGAAACTGACTTTGTAAAAATTAGAACCGTAACTGAATTGTTAAATGATATAACTGGACCATAATTGTATCATAAGAATCAATTTGATTTGATTCCATTTTATAGTTTTAAACTTTTTTATAACAATAAATATGATGCGGTTGTTTACATACTAAAATATTATATTTATAACCAAGTAATAAGTATTACTCCTAAATATACTGGTTAAGATCAGATGTCGATTCTCAAGAACTAACCAAGTTGTTTTGATTCAAAAATAATAATAAAAGTAAATAAAAAAATAGATTTTGAAAATATTAAAATTAAAATTATTTAAGATAATAAAAAAAACACAAATTAAATAAAATAAATAAATAACTCAATTTTTTAAAAAGAGAACTCCATTTTCTAGAATCAAATATGGTAAATAGTTGTATACAAGAGAGTTTGTCTCCCTACTAAAGAGACTATTATTAATTTTATACTTTTTGTAAATAATTTACAAAATTTATTTAATCCTTATAAACTATAAATGGCAAAAAAAAATTGATTTTACTTGTTTGTAAAAAAAATTAAAATAATTAATAAAATAATAAAATAAAAATTTAGAAAATTCTCTTTTAAATATTTGTATCTCAATTAATGCATAATATGTTTTTGTATTCTAATAAGTCTTATTGTTTAGACATTTAATCCACCAAATCTTAATATCATTTAAAGTATTTTATAGACAATTTTATCCTTACAAATATTTTTTGAACCCTTAATAATTTGGTAATATGAACATTCATATTTAACAGTGTGAATGTTTACATCACGGAACATTCATACTATCAATACAAAGATTAATACGTGATTCACCCTATTATTATTAAGAGTATTTTGGTAACTATGTCACTATAAGACTTATTGGAACATAAAAAATAATAATTTGAAATAAGTAGAACATAAGTAGCTGAAAAGAGATTTATGAATGAATGCCCCCCAAAAAATAGGTAAATTACAAATACACTCCCTGAGATTTACTCAAAATATGAATTGCCACCTAAGTTTTGGAAATTGCAAGTACTCCATTGCAAGAACTTTTCTATTGAACAAAATTAACTAAAAAATGAAATTCCTATCTATTCTCCTATACAACAATAAAATTACCTGAACCGTTAATTAAAAATATATTTCTGACATCATTAAAAATAGTTAATTGGCTTGATGATTTATTAACCAAATAGGTCATTTGTTATGTAATTAGAAACTTAAAGGAGTGTGATGTAATTTTTAAAATCACACGAGGCAATTCGTATTTAAATAAATGTCAAAGGTGTATTTGTAATTTTTTTTTGCTAAGTGTATTTGTAATTTATTCATGATAAAAATAGACTTTTTTTTTTTAGACTTCTAATAAATAAATATAAATTTCTGACTGTATTAAATTTTTGTTTACTATGGAAATCACTACGTGAAATCTACATATGCAAATAAATAAATAAATAAATAAATAAATAAATGTTTTAGGGAGGTGATTTCATATTATCCTTTAAATTTAATAGATAATATTATGGAGCAACCATCGACATTGAAGAAACAGAAGCTTTGGCTGATAGGTATTGGTTTGAAGTACCATAATATCTTCTGTACCATAAAATAGCCTAGGGATGTAACTATCTCCTGGACTATTCATTCCATCATTGTTTATGAAGGATATAGTTTCTAATTTTGTCACCAAATTGTTTATTTGGTTTTTTGCTTCTTTATTTAAGTCAATATTTATTATAGAACCCAAATTGTCTATTTTAGATTCTATAGACTCAACTTTGGTCTCTAGATAATTTTGATTTATTTTTTGATTTTTATCTAATTTAAGGGTTGTGTAACACAAATAAAAAGGCTTACACACCTATCCTATTTTCAATAGGGCCTTACCACTGTGGTCAAGCAAAACTATTTGCTATGAAAAAACGTAAAGAGCATTATTTGGATTTATTTTTTTTGGTACAAAAAAAAAAGGATGCTCTGAGGTGTCATCACAGCATCCGTGGGCCCATGCCCAGGCCTGGAGTATAACGAGTTGCCAGCCTGATTTAACCCAACCAATGAGAAGGGACCCACCACTGAGACACCAACAGGGCTTAACCCAACCCATAGGAAGGGACACAGCCGAGGTACCAACGGAGCTCAACCACGTGCCACAATGAGCCCAAGATTCGATCGGAGTGCAGAGCAAGATCTCTACAGAGAACCATTGGAGTTACCCAACATTTTGTTTCCCCAAGAATCAAACCTGAGTCACGCCTGTAGAGAAAGATGCCTTCTCCACTAGGCCACCACCTCGGTGGTGAGCATTATTTGGAATTGCTCCTTCAAAAGTATTATGATATAATATATCAAGTGTACAAATATTACTATATGGATAAAGAATCAATCAAATTAGAAGTACTTTAAAATTAATAACAATTCAAAATTACCTAGAATTCAAGAGTAATCGATCTGTTAGAAGCCTAGAATAAAGAGATTGAGGGAAGACGTGTAACAAAAGTAAGCAATAGATTTTGGAAAGCAACTCTAAAACCAGTTCACAAACAGAATCTAGATTATTTGTGCCTTCCATAATCTATATTAAATCCGATCTGTAATTTAGATTAGATTATGTTTCTTGTGAACTAGTTTATGGCATCTTTAACTTTTGAAAGTTTATGGCATCTCTTGATCTCTTTATTCCAAGCTTCTTGTAGACCGATTAGTCTTGAATTCTTTACGTTAATTGCATCCAGTAAGTAGGGAATTTGAAAGATCTTTTATAACTTCTCCTGCTAATGTAATCATCCATAAAGGAGTAATGTCGCTTGTTAGATTTTTTCTTAATTTTTTTATAGTTTATATTTGAAAGGTTGAGCGATAGAACAATGGAACAACATAGAATCAACATTGACGAAAGTGAACATCAGCAAGAAGAAGAATGCATCGTTGTGATAGATCAAACACGACATTAATGGTCATCATACATTGACCCAAGTCAATATACAAGTGAAAATGGGATCGACAGAAAGTCAACCGCCTATATAAAAAAATTGGCTGCCAGAAGAAATGTTGGCTTGGGCTTGTCAGAGTTGCCACCTCCTCAGACCTCCTCAAATCAACCTTAAAAAGAAGAAGACAGTAGAGATTCTGATGAGCCTTGTATCTTCAGAGTGCATGAAGGATTGCGTAATGTAAATGAAAAGGCATACACGCCTATCCTAATTTCAATAGGACCTTACCACCGTGGTCAACCCAAACTACTTGCTATGGAAAAATGTAAAGATCATTATTTGGAATTGCTCCTTCAACGTAACAATCGGCGTAAGGAGAATTATTTAGAATCTATGAAGAAATTAGAAAAAAGTGCTCGCAAGTATTATGCAGACCCAGTTGACCACCTCAATAGTGATGAATTAGTGAAAATGATGTTATATGATGCTTGCTTTGTTATTGAGTTTCTTTTTGGCCTGTTTGAGTTTTATGCATTTGAGGATAAACATCAACAATCACATGTGGGTGATGAAGTCAAAGTACTATGGAAGAGAAGACAAATTTGCAATGACTTGATGCTACTTGAAAACCAACTTCTATTCTTTGTTATATCTGAATTTTTTTACACGAGCCACGGCATGACGGTGGCCCAAAATCCAAGCCAGAATCATCCTAATCCCACCCCACCCCCACCCTCAACCCTAAAGCCATCCTCATGATGCTGGCTATGCCTATCGTCTTGGAGAATATACCAAGAGAGATTGACATTTCCAAAATAGATTTAGAAAAGGCGTTAGTACTTGAAAGCAAGCATTTTCTTGACTTGGTGCATAATGTTTTTCTTCCCTCCTCCTCCACCAGTGATAAGTCAAATGACCACCAAAACAAGAATCAGAGAACTTGCCATAAATTGCCGTGTGTAATGGAGCTTAAGGACGCTGGTGCCAAGTTTGAGGCAGTAGAGAATGATGATGATGAGCTCAACCTCAGCATGTTCAATATACGCATCGACCATGGTCATTTTAAAATACCGAAGTTTAGCATCGGTGATGATACAGAAACATTCTTCAGTAACATTATTGTCTATGAACAACATTCCTCATCAGAAGATAATGAACCCAAATATTTCAGTGAGCGCTCATTGCAAGAGAAGGTGGAACAGAGGAGTAGCTTCATTGAAGCGTGATTACTTCACAAATATATGGGTCACTGTTGCCACTATTGCAGCTTCTTTTCTCCTCCTTCTCACTTTCACACAGACTGTCATTGCCCTAATTACAATTATTATTTCACCCCTGTCCCGACACTGATCTGATGCTGTTTGCTTAGGCCACCACCCTATCATCCACTATTTTTATTTCAACAAAATATTTTGGATATGCATATGTAGATAGTTTCTACATTTGCGTCAATTTGAGCGAGAGTGAATGTGTTTTCAGAATAAGTGTAGTGATTATTCAGTTAACCTGCAAACTTAAATACAAATGTGTTATGTGAGTGTTTGTGATTTCCTGTGCGTTTGGTTTATATGTTTGTGATTTCCTATGCTAGAATGAAGTATGATTTTACTTTCTGTCTATTTTATGGGAAATTATACAATAATCTCGGAACACCATGTGCTCATACTCCAAGCCAATTACTAATTACTTAGCCCCATGTTGTTCCCTCATCCCCAAGATAAATCGTGAGTCCTTACCCCTCTACCAGTCAAAACTTTATAGAGTACCACGTGTCCATATTCCGAGAATACTGAATAATCACCGCTATTTTATATTAAAATTCTAACTTCTCCCCTGATCAGGGACGGATGGGGGAGGCAGAATGCCCCTCTTCAAAAGAATTTAAATTGCCCCCTCTTTTTTGTTTTTTGTTTTTGTTTTTTTTCAACTAGACCCCTTCATTTCCCCTTTAAATATTGAAAAAATTACCGTTTAGTGATAGTTTTTAAACATTATTACAAATTCATAAAAAATTATAATTATGGTTATTAATATTTATAATGTTTACCATTTATTTATAATTATTTTTTTTCAAACATTACTGAACAGTTATTTGCCCTTAAAAATTTATATTGCTTTGAAGTGGGGACTATTTTGTTGGTGTTGAAAAAAATCTAAACATTTATATGGGAAATGAAAAGAGAAACTCTCAAACCATTCTTTTTAGGTATAAAAATTCATATCTACACCATAAAAGTATTTTTAAAACTTGTGGGAAACTCAACTATAAAAGTATTTTTAAAACTTGTTGGAAAGGCCTTGAAAATTGCTACAAAGAGAAGGTCTTAGTGCCTACTAGAAAAACTTTTAAAGATAACACGTTATAAAGACTAGTGTATGGAAATTTACAAGTGTATACATAGATTCGGTATGGTAGTACATATGCGTACTGGATACCGCACTAGATGAAAATGGATCGGGGCTCCGCACTCGGTTGGACTATCCAGGGAATGAGGTCCCTGCAACAAGAAGCACTGTAAGAGCTGCCCGGCCGGGGTTGGCCGGATAACCCCTCCGGTGTGTGAATCAATGATCGGAGAAGAGAGTTAAGTTTGTAAGTAAAATGGGGTTCAGCTTGGAACCGTTCAGTTACCTTTAATGTGAAGTGAGTGTAGTATATATAGGGTTCCTTGCTTGCTCAAGATGGTTTCATGGAGCTCAGGTGCTGCCAAGTTTCCTTTTAGCATTGCCCAAGGTGGGGGACCATCTGGTAGTTGTCATAGAATGCATATACTCATTGTAGTCATGCTGATAACAAACCTCATTCTGTTGGTTTAACAGCCTTCGTGATTCTAGGTATAGGGGACCAGCTGAGGTGGCAACTTGCACATGCTCACACTCACAACTTCCACATTTCTCTGCGAGGTTTCCTCAGCTCGGTACCATCGTTCTTCGGCTCGGCACCATTGTGCTTCAGCTCGGCTTTCTGCAAGACTATTGTCGAAATGGGCTGGCCCATTCAGATATTTGTGTATGGACTTGACCCACTTTGGTTCTGATGATGGGTTCGACCTATCAGTTTGGCCCACAGAGTGAGTCATGCAGCTCGGCCCTAGCCCAGTATCGCAGCTGGGCTGGCCTTTCCACCGCGAGTTGGGCCCAAGTGCTTGAGGACTTGGGTGGACTGTTGATCATGGAAATGGGCTTAGTTGGGTAGCCCACATGCTCGTCTGGCTCATTTGGATTTGGGCTTGGGTGATTGGACCGGCCCAAGGCTTGGGTTCGACCCATTTCTTATTTAGCCCCTTCAGTACAAATTCAGGTTTGTGAGACCTATTACATCATCTCTAATTTTTCATCAAATTTTTCACCAAATTTAAATTTGATGAAAAATTAGTTAAAGTCGTGCTTCAATTATTTCATCAAATTGATATCAAATAAAGGGAGAATTAAATTTTTCATCAAATCAAAGAAACTTTATCTTTCATCAAATTTTATAGGTGACCGTTGAGCCAGACGTCTACCTGATGTCCTCCCAGACAATTGAATTTTCTTTATCTGAATGTCAATTTTCATTCATGGTCAGAATTCTACCAGGTCATCCTCAGGGACAACAGGACTTATAACAAGATTTGATGAAAATTTTAAGTTTATTATTGGAGTGCATTATATCAAATCAAAATTTTCAACAAATTTTTATTCAAATTTGATGAAGCGTTGGAGATGCTCTTAGACTATCTCCAATGGTTTATCAATTCTTTCATCAAATTTAAATTTGATGAAAAAACAACATTTTGCCTGCTCCAATGGTTTCATCAAATGAGTATCAAATCGAGGATATAAAAAATCTTTCATCAAATTGAGGACGCCTGTGAGCTTTTATCAGATCACTATTAATAAATATTGGATTTTCACCACCGGATGTGTTACACCTTGAAAAGTTCGACTCATGCAACCACACCACCAGGATTGTTAACAATCATAATCAAACAGATAGAACAATAGAGTCAATTACACACAACTTTCTTTCCTCTTGAACTAACCCCAAAATGGAGTTTTACAAATGTATTCAATTACACTCCTCAAAATAGGAATACAAAATAAGGAAATCAGTTCAAAAGGGAAGAGATAAAAGTTAACGCATGAGGTTCATAGGGACATCTTCCCTATCACGATACTCCACTGTAGACAAAACTACAGGCATCAAGTTCCAAAAAAACAAATTACAAATCAGCAAACCCATGCCCCAATAATAACTTTAGCAAAAACATGCTAGCTGTATAGACATCATCGCTTGAATGGTAAATCGTCCTCATTCCATGAAAAATTGTTAGCTTTTGGGGTGAGCTTAAGCTCAATACGTGATGCATTTAACCAATTATATGATCATTTGAAAAACTTATGCTTATGCAATGCAAATGCATGGATATGCATGACAAGGCTTTAAAACAAGGTTAGAGTATACCATTGATGGAATGCAAATGCATTGAACATAACTCGCTCTTTTCCACATTCTCATGGGAAAACAACTCTGCCATGGCATCCACAGTTAGACGTTCAAAATCAAACATACATAGATAATTGTAGACATATATAGAAATTTATCCCACATTTGCTGGCTCCAAAAACGGATGGGCGATGGGCACCCAAAACATCACAGCCTTCCACATTTGCCGGCTCCATAAACGGCGGGGACGTGGACACCCAAAATCATCTGTGTTTACATTTGCCGACTCCAAAAACGGTGGCCTCGTGGACACCCCAAAATACTTTCCCACATTCGTCCAACGATAAACGTAGACAGGGCAATTGAGCACCTTGACTCCCCACTCGGATACTAAGTACAATACACAACTCAATGCCAACGCAACTCACTAACCAGACTCATAGATTATTTACCCACTTCTAACTTTCAACCATTTATACAAGGTGGAACCAAGAAGAAATAATTAATGCATATGATGCATGAATTTATATACAGTACATTACTTTCCTAAGATGATGTTCATTCATAATAAATCCACCTCTTCACATTTCATAATCCAAGGATCTACCATCAAGCAATCATCACCCTCTTCTCAAGGTTTACGTTAAGAAGGAATCTCCAATCTCATTTTTCAATCTCAAAATCAAGTATTTACACTCGATTTCATGCTTTAGAAATAAATTAAGCAAAACCCCTTTTTATATATTAAAATTGGAAACTAGGGTTTGAGTAAAATTGAGGCTTTTCTCTCTTTTATGAAATTGAGTTCATTATCCATCATAAACAATGATTTTCATCCATGGTAAGTGCAAATCTTTCAACAATCACAACATTTCACCATCATCATTCTCAATGTATAGTCATCAAGCTCAAGCCAATATATATGTTTATACATCTATTTACATGAATAGATTGAGAAAATACCACACAAGCTACTCAAATTGAAGATATAAAGAGTTAAAGACACCCCTACCTCAAGTTAGGATGCTAGAGTGGCCACACACGCTTATACTTTGTTGATTTAGTGAAACAACCGAGGAGAGTGTTGATCTAGCTTCTCTTACAACTAATCTTGAAAGATCTTAGGTAGATCTTGAGTTAAGATTGGGGAAATCTATGGAAATCTATGCCCTTGTGAGCTAGGGTTTGAGAAAAAGTAGAGTTAGAGAGAGAGTGGATGGAAAAGTGGCTAGAAAAAGACTTAGGATCGCTATTTTAAAATCTGCTGTCCTAGACCGGCCGCTCGAGCGTAAGGCACAATTAAGTGGTCTCGCTCGAGCGTAGATTCCCTCGCTCGAGCAAAAGAGGACATGTTGCAGAACTTTTACGGAGCTACAGAGGAACTACTGGGAGCATGCACTTCACGCTCGAGCGGCTACTCCTTTGCTTGAGCGGCCCGCCTGTAAAAATGCCAATTATTGGGAGCTGAAGATCTACGCTTGAACGGGAGAATCCATGCTCGAGCGGGGCGAAAAACTCAAGTGTCACAGGATGTCTCTCCGGATAACCATCTCTTTGGAAAAATTTTTGAAAAAAATACACTGGCCGATCGACTGGCAGGACATTCTCCCGGTCGACCGGTGTTTCAATGCAAGTTCAAAATCCTCTGTTGGAGCACTTGATATCAAATGGAGTTTTTACTCAAATTTGGTAGCTAAAAAAAAAAGATACTTAGTTGGAGATACTCTTATGAATTTTATTTTGATAATTTGAACCGTTCATTTTGTTAAAAAAAAAATTGTATATATCATTCATAAAATAAAAAATAAATTAATCATTTAATTATAATTTATTAAATTAATCGTGTTTGTCACAAATCATGATACCAATAATATGAGAGCACAAATTACGATAGTAATCACTTTGTTTAGTTTTGAATTTTAAATTCATAGTTGTTTTATTTATATTTTGATCAATTTTTTTAATTGTTAAATGAATTTAATGTAAATGTAATTAAAAAGTAAAAAATTGTAAATAAATATTTTTAAAAAATCAATAAATACAAAAAAAAATAGAAAAATGCAAAAATACAAAAATGTACTAATGTTATGGTATTTTTTAATATTTGTTAGTATTTAGTAAATTTTTAATTTTTTTATATAAATTTTATTCTTTTTAAGTGTATTTAAATTAAGGCCTTGTTTGGGAATTAATTATTTTAATTAATTTTTGATTTTTACAAAGAAACATGCAGAAAAATAGAGAGAATGATTTGATAACTTAGTGACTTTTTTTTTTAAAATTTTTTTAGCCATATGGAATGGATCTAAAAAGTAAAAAATATTGATTATAATATTTTTAAAAATTCGAATTATAAATTTAAAAATTATTTTTAAAAAGACGGATTTGGTCAAAACCCTCTCATAATAAAACTTTAATTTATTAAGAACAAGGACAAAAAGTTTCAAAACCCTCTCATAATAAAACTTTAATTTATTAAGAACAAGGACAAAAAGTTTATTTGAAATGTCCAGCACATATTACTATTAACAAAATATCCCTAATGACTAATTTAATATTGTAAACTTGATATACCTTTGATCTAAATATTGGTTTTTAACAAAATTAGTATTTTTAGAATCTTCTCATTAAGATCTATCAAATAAGATTTAGGTTGACTATGGCAATCTTAAAATATACATATATATATATATATATATATATTTACCGTCGAAATTGACATAAACAGTAACATGTTATTCTGTTTTACAATAATATGTTAATTTGGCAATTGACAATAACATTTCACTATCTGTTCTGAACAGAATATCAATAACAAAAACAGAGTACGACCCTCCCTGTATATGAACTCACACTACTTCTAGAAATTAAATGTGACACTCCAATTTTTTTTTTTTTTGGAACATCATAGGAAATTAAATAACAAAATAACTTATTAAATTGAAAATTTAACATCTTAATAGGAAAATTTCAATTCTCACACAACCAAAAGTTTAACAACACTAAATTAAAAAAAAATAAAAATAAAAATTTAAAAGTCCAAATACAACATTAAGCAACATTATAATATCCTTAATCATTAATACATAAGATAGTAAAATTTTATTTTGCTAAAGTCATGGCTTCAAGTTAGCCAAGACTCTATATTAGTAGCGGCTCCAATTTCAACTTCCACTCCTTCCTCGTCAAAATCTGGCATAAAATGCTAGAGCAACAAAATATATGTCATGAGTTTTCCAACACAGTACGAAACATAATAAACCTACCATTCTTTTTAAGAGAAAATAATCAGATTAATAAACATGACAATTAAGAGAAAATAACAAAATTAATCGAATAACAATATAACAACCATAAAAATACTTTTAACAACTTTAATAGTTTAAGTGACACTCAAAATCTCACCAAAGAGATTTTCTTACCAACCACTTAAACCACATACTATGAACAGAAGGCCAGGCACTTACAGCCTCACTACCCAGCTGGTGATTGTCAAAGACATCATACAAAATGCAAGCAATCGATCCTTTCATAATGCAGCGAATGAGGGAAATGGCAATTGAGAAGATGAAAGAAATGGCATTTCAACACAAGCAGTCTCACTTGCCCATTAGAAAGCGGAAGTTGGATCCTTCGCAGCTTATCACTCCTCCAAAGGCAAAGGTTCGATTCCAGTTCAAGGAAGAAAATAACTTTGCAGACGTTACGTTTTTTAATTTTCTTTTTTGAAATAGCCAAAACACCTTTATTGATGAAAATCAAACAATACAATTACAGAGATGAACATTAACAAAGACCGAGGGAGCAAAAACCATCAAAGCTATATTAGCCAATCCCAACTAGGTTGGCACTAGCTAGCTAGCCCAATCATGTGCTAGCACCACCCAAAGTTGGAGAGAGCCCAACAAAAAAAGAAAACACAGGCAACATAGAAAACAAAACTCAAAATAACAGTGAGTGTTACACACTACTCCCTCTAAGGCAACATCTCATTTGCCTTAGATTAAACAGTAAGTCCTGCACTGAAAAATGATACTTAGAGTAAGTAGGTTACATCCATAATGCAATCCTCACCTTTATCGCTTCACACAGCTCCACCAAATTAGGAACAGATGCATTGAACACACAATCATTCATGTGCTTCCAGATAGACCACAACATAACCAGAGGTATACCTCTCCAAATCTTCCTCTCTAACCTCCTAAAACATTGACCTTCCCACCATAAGAGAACTTCGTAGATGTTACATGATTGACATAACGGGAGTTCCTTGTAAACAAGTTCTCAAACATCCAACCCTCAACTCAAAATTGTGCTCTCATATTATTGGTACCACAATTTAGGTTTATTACTAGGTAGATGTTGGGTTCATTTAAGCCCCCTCTTTACTATCTTCTATCTTTTAGCAATGTGATAGGCATACCTCTTTTGCCTCAAAAAATATCAGTCACTGCTGATGTCAACTCAGCTTTTATAGAGCTAAAAGTCTGGGGCGATTGGATGCTTGACCAATAATTGAAGTAATCCAAGAGAGCTTCGCAATGGACGTATAAAAGCTTCTCCTCTAATGCACCTTCTTCAACTGGTGCAAAGGGGTAACAAGAATCAAAAGCTAAAACTTAAAATCATGTGCATGCAGTTTATAGTATAGAGTTGACACAAAAAAAATACCAATAAAAAGATAGGGACTTTGTACTGCAGCAATAGATGAACCTAAAATGGGCATATCATTTGAACAAATATGAATAGCATTGATAATGGAAGTGGGATAAAAAGAATGATATTCTATTAGCAAAACCATAAACACCATCATTCACAAGCTGCACCACCGATCGACGTGATTCTTGGATATACCCATCAAATGTGGGCTCAAAGACTCCAAATCTTTGGCCACTTGTCATAATTTGTTTATTTATTCTACATCTTTATTCTAGACAAAATAGAAGGGAATGGTCTAAAATTTTTTGTACCTGTTGTCATCAAATGTAGAGTCTCAACAAAAGATGGATGAGCACACAATCTCATCACACTTGTTGAAAGGGTTGTTGCTTTTCTTCTTATGCCACCCAAAGAATTTGTGATTCTCCTGAAACATGATCCACAATATTCTCTTGCAATGCAACAACTCTCCGGCATTTCTTGTAATGATGTGTAGGACTAGAAACTATTCTTTTATTCCCAGATGTTCCTACCTCATAAGAGACCTCTTTTGTTGGCAAGTTCGGATCAGCCCCAAAATTAAGAAGTGCCAATTCTTTCTCCATGATTGTAAGAATCACCTATCATCATAGAGCACATCATCTTTTCAGGAAATGGAAAGCCCCCAGTAAATAATATTGTATCATTACTTTCACAAATTGGGTTACAAGTAACACCCCCTCTATTATCTTTGTTGAGTGTAGGGCCAAAAGGAACATGTATATGATGTTTGGTTTTGACATTTTGTCAAACATATAAAAGACATAAATTGAATAGAAATTTGAAACAAGCACCAAAAACTCATTTGAGGAAAACAAAGCACCAGAGGCTTCTCTCAAACCAAGACCTCCAAAAAAACAAAAAAGTCAAAATTTGTCAAACTCTTTGCAAGAACAAAACCCAAACCTTTAATTTCTTTATAAAAAAAAATTTCTTCTGATTTTGCAAAAGCTTAAAGATGAATCACATCGTGTAAGATATAGATAGATAGAAAGAGCCAAATATAGAAGTGAAGCTTCAAGTGCCCTAGCGCGATGCACAATCTATAATATAGACTCCCAATAAAGAGGTGTATCATTTGCTAGTTACCAATGATATTTGTTATGACTGGATAATAATTCACTGTACGAGGTTTTGGTTATGCCTCAAATGACCTATTTTTGGTGTTAGTTACGACCTATTTTGATTATTATCCAAAATATTTTTAATTATACCTGAATAGGGACTTGATTATGACTGATTGTGTATATCTTTTTAATTATTAAAAGTGATTTAGTTATAATATTTGTTTGGGGCATTTATATAAAAGTCTAATTTATGAACTTATATTCCATTAAATCTTAAGCAAGAATTTTTGAACTTTCAAGTCTCATTAAATTTTTAATAGTCTGAATTACCTTTCAAATAATGATTGTTCATCATTTATGATTATCTTATGATGATTTAACATTTACTTTGATTTTCAAAATTCTAAAACATTAACTTTCAAATTGAAAAAACTAAAAAAAAAAAAATTAATATTTTTTATTGAAAAAACTGAATTATTTTTTTGTGCAAAACTGAAAATTTTATGTCTATAAAGGAGCATGATGATGGAACATTGATGTGCAAAACAAGAAAAAAAAAAACTTTTAAAAATGAAAAAACTGATAATGTTCTCAGTTTTATTGGATAGTTGAATCAAACCAATAAATAGAAAGACAAAAACGTTTAATCTCATACTCTTTTTTTTCATCAGTTAGTGAAATAATTATCTAAAACATTACTATACAAAATTGATAATGTTTTTAATTTTAAAAATTGAGAAAAACTGATAATATTCTCAGTTTTACTAAATAGGACTTATTGGTTCAAAAAAATCTTAGATAGATCGGAGCTGCCATAACATTTGTAAATAAAACTTTTAGGAAATTAACTCTATTTGTTTTTGTGCAATCTACTTGCCATTGCTTTTATAAAGAAAAATGCATGGTAGCTTGAAATTGAAGGGGACTCGAATGCCTCGAATCCTGGTAGTGCCAAAACGACGCCGTTTTGGCACTTTTTTTTATTTTTCCTTCCTCCTTCCCCCTCCATTTTCTCTCTAAAACTGGTTTGAGAGAAAGAAAGAGAGAAATAGAGAGGCAAGAGAGAGAGAGAGAGAGAGAGAGAGAGAGAGAGAGAGAGAATGAGGAAGAGAGGAGAAGAAAAAAGAAGAAGGGGGGAATAGAGGAACCACGTTGCGTCAAACCACCACAACCCAACCCACCGCCATGGACGGAGAGGCTGAAGCTAGATCTTCGGCTGTGGCTGTGGGTTTGGTTTTGATTTTGGGTTTTGGGTTTTGGGTTTGGTTTTGATTTTGGGTTTTGATTTGGATTCAGAAAAGAACAAGGGAAGAAGATGAAGGAAAAAGAGAGGGGGAAGGAAGAAGAGGAAGAAGAGAGGGGGAAGGAAAAAGAAAAAAAAATTGATTTTGATTCTGAGTTTGGTTTCAGAAAGAACAGAGGAAGAAGAGGGAGGAAAAAGAGAGAGGGAAGGGGAAAAAAAAAAAAGGACGTCGTTTTGGCACTTCAAGCTATTCGGGCTAAGGAAAATCCGTGCTACCCAGCAGCTCTATTTTATAAACATGTGAGTTAATTTTCCTTGAGACAAAGAGTTTGATGTAGATGCACAAATTATTTTACTCCCACCCACCTAACAATGTCATTGTTGATTGTGTCTGTGCGCGCGCGTGTGAAATCTCACTATAGAGTCACAAAATGAGTTTAAATAAACAATTAAAACCAATTAATTAAGCAATTGCAACATGAAATAGAAGGCAAACCCCCAATACAAAAAGGAGTTGAAGAGCAACACAAAGTGACACAAAAAGGGAAAAATAAACTTGTCGATGGCGAACAGAGATTGAAGAGTTACATAAGGAAAACGACCCAAACCACTCTCTCATTGGGTACGAGCCCTAGCTTCACGGTCAATGACCAAGGGAGGACCATAACTGGAAACATTATGAACTCTCTCTCTCTCTCTCTCTCTCTCTACAATTGCCCAACATTCCCTATATATTCTGGCTATAATCTCAAGACAAAGCTGTGGACCTAAAAAGAAAAGTAATGTTAGGACCCAAATATTTTATCAAATGTCTTACATGGGTATAGGACTTACATGGAACCCACATGGTGTGGGTCTCATATCCATGTGAGACATTTGATAGAACATTTAGTAAAATATTTAGGGTCTCTAACATTTTTCTTAAAAGAATAGTAGAATATAACGTAAATTACACTTGGCCCCTTTTCACTTTTAAGGGCCCCATTGTTTGGGCGAAGCTATTATTATGAGTGGATTGAGTGAAGGAGACTATTAAGATGGTAGCATTAGGTTGAATATGTGAGATAAATTGTTTTTGTTTGTGTAGTATAGTTTTTCATTAGGTAGTTAGAATTAAGTTTATAAAATTATATAATTACTCTTGTTACATAGAAGGTAATTTTATTATTTTTGTAAAGTGATAGACAAAGTAATCTTTTCACTTCTAATCTTATGAGATTAGATTTATATACCACCTCTCATTGGATTGGAAGCATATAACATTTCTACTTTATTATCTTTTTAATTATGTGACAAATGCTAAAACACATACTCCTTTTATAAATAATAATAATAAAAAAAACACTTATACAAAGTGATGTGATAATGATATTTTCATATTAATTATTAGTGATAAAAATAGTCTCTTTTTTTTATAAAAAAAAAGAAAGAAAACTTCTAATTAATAAATATAAATAGACCCAGTTGACCACCTCAACAGTGATGAATTCGTGAAAATGATGCTATATGATGCTTGCTTTGTTACCAAGTTTCTTCTTGGTATGTTCAAGGTCAGACATACTTGGCATAAACATCAAGAACCACAAGATGTGGGTGATGAAGTCAAAGTATCATGGATGAGAAGACAAATTTGCAATGACTTGATACTCCTTGAAAACCAACTTCTATTCTTTTTTATATCTGAATTTTATTAATTACATGAGCTACGACGTGACCATGACGCAAAATCCAAACCAAAATCATCCTGATCCTACCTCCACCCTCACCCCCACCCCCACCCTTAAGGAGCTGGCTTTGTTGTTTCTCAATAAAAAGTCAAAAAGAATGATTGACATTTCCAGAATCAATTATGAAAGTGTATCTCAAAGCCAGCATTTCCTTGATTTGGGGCATAATATTTGTCTTCCTTCCTCCTCCTCCAAAGATAATTCAAGTGATTTCCAAAAGGAGAATAAGAGAATAACTTGCTTTAAAATCCCATGTGTGATAGAGCTCATGGACGTAGGCAGGGGCGGCTCCATGAGTTGGCCAGGGGTGTCACCCGAACCCCCTGGATGATTTTTTATTTTTTATTTTTTATTATATATGTATTAGATTTTAGGGAAAAAATCAGCAACTGAATCCATTAAAATACAGCTTTGAACCCATAATTTTTAGTCCCAAAACTTTGAACCCACCAATGAAAAAAGCTTACTAGTTGCAATTGCAACAGTGGAAAGAGCATTTTCAGCAATGAAATTCATAAGGAATCGATGGCATAACCGAATCAGGGATCAATGGTTGAATGATTATTTGGTTACATATATTGAGAAAGATGTATTTGATAGTGTCTATAATGAGCTTATTATGCAACGATTTCAAAATATGAAATCTCGTCGTGGTCAATTATAGAAGCTTGTGTATTAGCATGTCTTTTTGTTTAAACAATAGTATCAATATATTGAAATATTTTTGTTTATAATTTCAAATTTTAAATTAATTTGTTGATTTTTTTTTCTCCATAGGTGATATAATGATTAATGTGAATTTTCTATAAGATATATGACATTTAAATTTTTGATTGACACCACTGACAAAAATTCCTGGAGTCGCCACAAGACGCAGGTGTCAAGTTCGATGCTAGAGAGAAGCTCGGCCTCAACATGTTTGATATATGCTTCAAACATGGTCATTTTAAAATACCAAAGTTTAAAGTCTCTAATTCGACAGAAACATTCTTCTGTAACATCATTGCTTATGAACAACATTCCTCATAAGACAAACCCAAATATTTCACCAATTATACCTCTTTCATGGATCAACTTATCAACATCAAAGAAGATGTAAGCCAACTTGCCAACTTCGTCGCCATGAAGTTCTTAAAAACTGGCTTGGTGATGACAAAGAGGAGCACTTCTATTCAACAATCTGGGTAAAGGAAGAATAGTTTCGAAGCAGTTGTAATTTTCTGAACAGTGCAACAAAGTGAACGCTCATTGCAAGAGATGGTGGACCAAAGTAGTAGCTTCATTGAAGTGTGATTACTTCACAAATATATGGGTCAATGTTGCCACTATTGCAGCCGCTTTTCTCCTACTCCTCACTATCGCAGACTCTCATTTCCCAAATTACTACTATTACTCCATCCCCGTCCCAGTGCTGATATAATCTGATGATGTTTTCTTAGCTCACCACCCTATCATCTACTATTTTATTAATATTCCTACATATGTCTCTGTTTATTCTAGAGAGTAAATGTATCTTTAAAATAAGTGTTGTTCTATTCACCCATAATCTTAAAAATATTGAATGTGTTAGTTAAACTTGTGAGCAATCATCTGCATTGTTTGAAGACATTACAAGTGCAAGCATACACATCAAAACCGGAGTAAGAGTTGCGTAAAATTTTCATTCAGAGAAAAGTCATTACAAGGGGACTTAGTTCGGTTACAAAGAAAACAAAAATTACAAAATCAGGAAAAAAGTTCTTCAATATCAGCATCAAAACCTGCATCGCCACCAACTTGAAGACCGGTTTCTGGAGGGAGCTCATTCACAATGGTAAGAGTCGCTTCGGCTGGAACCACGGTTTCACTGGGAAGACCAACTGTTAGGTCTTCCACAATGGGCTCCGACCGAACTGGCTGGTCCACATTATCGACCGGAGTATCTTCAGAAGAGGAGTCATCGGAATCTGAGTCTTCCAGAAACTCTTGCTGCAGGGTATCGGCATACTCCGCAAGGGACTTCGGTATAAAGTAGTCTGGAGGGTTGAAGACCTCGGTCTGTTGGTCATGACCGAGCTGCTCAACAGCCGCCCTCCAGCCACATTTGAAGAACAACTCCTTGGCAGCATCGCATTGTTTCACATAGGCTTCCTCTGCCTTCTTGTAGCCCTGCTTGTAACCCTACTTTTCGGCTCCCTCCGCACTCTTTTTTAGTTGGCTTATTTCGGTATCCTTTCTCTTTTCTAGCTTTAGCAGCTCACGCAGATATTTGTCTTTCATTCCAATGGCCGCTTTTTGCCTCTCCGCTTCAGCCGAGCTAACCAGATCGGCAAGTCGACCGTTCTCTGCTTGAAGCTCGGTCATTTTCCTTTCGGCCTCCGCTAGTTCGGCCGCCTTCGCTTCGGCTTCGGCCATTGCTTGCCTTGTGGTTTTTCTTAGTTCTTGGACTTTCTTGTATGTAATATTGTTCTTTTGTAAGGCCTGGCAAAACAAAGATATCCTTTGAGCTGAAGTAAAAGTTGGAAAATTTAGGCAGAAAAAACAGACAGAGCTACTTACCAAGATCATGGACTTGGAAGCAGACCGAATTGACTTCATTTCAGTGTTCAGTTGCTTCAAGTGGTACTCCATGTCCTTGGGGAGGCACACACTTTTGGCCAGGTTAAAGGCCAATTGGTGGTCTTTTTCAGCCACGACCGAGTCAGTAGCTTTGATGTCTCGGTCGTTGAAGGTCAGCGGCGGAGCCCACTTCGGAGATTCAGCTCGGTCAGTTTGCTCCGGTTGGGGGGAAGGCTGAGGACTCTGGGGGATGGATTCAACCTCATCGACAAGTTGCTGTTCGGTCGATGTAGATCGGGCGCGTTTGGAAGGGCGAGATGAAGAAGGCCGTTGGGAAGGGAGGGCCACAACGGCAGGCTGCGCCTCAATCGTTGGTGGTACTTCGGCTCTGGTTGTTGCGGTCAGAAGGGCCCTAACTCTGCTTTTCTTTGCCATCTCTTCTTCAGCAGTTAATGGGACAAGTCATATTTCGGGTAAGGCTGGGTCCGGTTTTGGTGCTTCCTCAAGAAGGAAATCGGTTACTCTTGCTTTTCGGCGACCGCTATATCGGTAGGTCGGCTCAAAGTTTAGAAGCTTAGCCCAACTCCTTTCTTGACACCGTAGTGCGGCTTGCAAAATCGCAAGGTTGGGATAGCTATATAGGGAACGGAGGTGGGCAAAATCTGCAAAAAAGAGAAGTGTTAGTTCGGTCAATGGACTGAAAAAACCGAGATAACATACAAGGAAGAAGACCGAAGTTAAATTACCAGGCTCTCCCTTTTTCCAATTTATAGGTCGGCCAGGAATTTGGGCTTGAAAATCCTCAAAGTTCCCAGAGACCCAAAAGAAATCATCGTCATTAAGATCTTTGTCCGGTGTGTGTTTAACTATCTTCTCTCGGCGGCGGCGGATCCTAAGGTAATAGACCCACCCAGCATCTTTCGAGCCGATGGAATATTGATGGAATATTTCGGCAAGGCCAAGGTTTAATCCGGTTTGGTGGTTTAGTGCGGCTATTCCCATAATAATACGGTATGTATTGGTGGACAGTTGGGTGGGGCATAGCCTAGTCTGCCTAAGAAATTTGCAGATCAATGGTTGGACAGGAAACCGTAGTCCGGTTTCTATTATGGATTGAAGGGTAAAAGGGACGAAACCTTCATTTTCCCACGGAATAACATCTTTTTTGGCCAACACCAGATGAACGTCATCAGGAATTTGGTAGTCTTTCCTAAATTCGGCCATGCCACCAGGGGTCTCAACTAGATACCTATACTTACCCATCTGATGTATAATTTACTTATAAGTTATATCGGTGCAAAAATCGTGCTCAGTAGCTCGGTTGAGCGCACATAGGAGTGCCTGGGTAACCTAAGTCTGCAAAGTAAAAAACAAAGGGGGTTAAAGCACTGATCCATGGACCGTGCTACAATTTAAAAGCAAGGTATAAAAGCCCTACTTCGACCTCAAAAAACTGGTTCTATCTCGGTTCATCAAAAGGTTGGGTAGCTCGGTTTGAGCAGTTTGCTCGGTAGACCTGTTTAACGTCTAGGGGCAGCTTTCTGAGTTCGGTCTAAAAAACTAAGAAAGCTGGTCTAGCCCCAAGGCCTAAATCGGTTGCAGTGTGAATAGAGTTACTTCGGTTAAGCCTCTAGGGGCGGCTTTCTGAGTTCGGTTTAGGAACCAAGAAAGCCGGCTTGGGCCCAAAAGCTTAGTTCAGTTGACAACCGAGGTTCCTAGTTTGCTATATTCAAAACTCGGTGATCTTATTTCGGCTAAAGTGAGTCAGGCTCTGGTAACCCTTTGAAACTTTCAAGCTCTAGTTTGGTCATTGACTACAGAGATCTACGTATTTGGGGCAAACAGGATCCTAGTTCGGTTGCTATGTGATTTTGGATCTAAGACTGGTTTTTCTACATAACAGTTCATACACGTACAAGTTCTATGGTTTTTTCATGAAAATACAGAAGCAAACCAGAAATGGACAAAATGTTTGCAAAAAACATACGAAACAAGATATACAGATGCATAAAACAAATGTGAAAGCAAAAAAACATGAAGGGAAAGTGGATTTGCTTACCAGGTTAAAGAAGAAGGGACTGAAGTTGAAAATCTGTTGCAGTAAAAAGAAGAACACGAACAGCAAGAGAGCGGAGAGAGAAGATGAAGGAAATAGCAAAAGTGAAGGGACCCTAGCCTCAAGGATTGTTTTTGTTAGAAAGCCCAAAATTTGGGCGAGACTGTTCAAAATTCACGAAGTACGAAAGACGGCGTGACAGCCGTCCTCAGCCTATCAGAATCTGCCACGTGTCATTGGAAAGGGAAGCGTTACAGTCGCTGTGATTGAAGAGACGTTTTGACCGGACATGGGGAAGCCCGAAGTAAAATTAGCTCGGTTGGAGAGCCCGAGGGTTTTTCGCTCGGCTGGAGAGGCTAAAGGGTTTTTAGCTCAGCTGGAAAGGCTTAATAAACTCTAGCTCGGCCAGTAGACTGGTAATCCCAATCATGTTGCGCAGATGGAATTAAGGGGCAATTGAGAGGGTAATTTTTGGAAAAAATTGGGCCGAGCTGCGAGCTGGGCTTTGAGGCCCAAAACGCGAAGGACTAAGTAAGAAGGTCGTAATGGATACTTCGGCCCAGGAGGCAAGGTTACTCCGGCCTTGGGGAGACAAAGTTACTCCGGCCCAAGGAGGTGAAATTACTTCGGCTCACAAATGATAAAGTTACTTCGGTTAGAGGATTGTAAATGTACTTCGGTCTAGAAGCAACTTGAAGTTAGACCGGTCTTGAAGTTATATCGACCTTAGAGGTATACCGGTTTGGGAGTTATACCGGTCGAGAGTCGTTGGTTCGGTCCAAACACATCATGGGTTGAACAGATGAGAAACCGATATAAGGAAGAGTAAAGGGAAGGGCTGAACTAAGGATAGTTCGGCCTACTTTACTTCGGTCAAATGGTAGTTCGGCCATGGAGAAAACCATCCCACTTGGTTTAAGCAGTGGGGGAGGGTGTAAAAGGAAAAGCATTATCCTTAGGAGTATGAATCCTAGGAGGACTCTGCAAGTAGAAGTACAAGTCTTACTAGGATTGTGCCACGGGAAACTTATAAAAGCCCACAAACATCACCTTGGAGGAGGTAATTGAACATAATTCTTTCTGAGAACTCAGAGCATTATCTATTTGTCAAGCTTACTGACTTAGGCATCGGAGAGGTTTCCGGCACACACCCGCCGGCTAGCTCACGTTTGTGTTTTCAGGTGACAAAGCGACGTCGTACGGAGGAGCGTGGACTTGGTCAACAGGATTATACGAGGAGAATTATTTCCTCCCCGTACAGAACCCATAATTTTTAGTTCCAAAACTTTGAACCCACCAATGAAAAAAGCTTACCAATTGCAATTGCAACAGTGGAAAGAGCATTTTCAGCAATGAAATTCATAAGGAATCGATGGCATAACCGAATTAGGGATCAATGGTTGAATGATTGTTTGGTTACATATATTGAGAAAGATGTATTTGATAGTGTCTATAATGAGCTTATTATGCAACGATTTCAAAATATGAAATCTCGTCGTGGTCAATTGTAGAAGCTTGTGTATTAGCATGTCTTTTTGTTTAAACAATAGTATCAATATATTGAAATATTTTTGTTTATAATTTCAAATTTTAAATTAATTTGTTGATTTTTTTTCTCCATAGGTGATATAATGATTAATGTGAATTTTCTATAAGATATATGACATTTAAATTTTTGATTGACACCACTGACAAAAATTCCTGGAGTCGCCACAAGACGCAGGTGTCAAGTTCGATGCTAGAGAGAAGCTCGGCCTCAACATGTTTGATATATGCTTCAAACATGGTCATTTTAAAATACCAAAGTTTAAAGTCTCTAATTCGACAGAAACATTCTTCTGTAACATCATTGCTTATGAACAACATTCCTCATAAGACAAACCCAAATATTTCACCAATTATACCTCTTTCATGGATCAACTTATCAACATCAAAGAAGATGTAAGCCAACTTGCCAACTTCGTCGCCATGAAGTTCTTAAAAACTGGCTTGGTGATGACAAAGAGGAGCACTTCTATTCAACAATCTGGGTAAAGGAAGAATAGTTTCGAAGCAGTTGTAATTTTCTGAACAGTGCAACAAAGTGAACGCTCATTGCAAGAGATGGTGGACCAAAGTAGTAGCTTCATTGAAGTGTGATTACTTCACAAATATATGGGTCACTGTTGCCACTATTGCAGCCGCTTTTCTCCTCATTCTCACTATCATACAGGCTGTCATTACCCTAATTATGTTTATTATTTCACCACCGTCACAATATTGATAAGATGTTGTATGCTTAGGCCACTACCCTATCATCCACTATTTTTATTTCAACAAAATATTCTGCATCTGCATATATAGATAGTTTCTATGTTTGTATTAATCTAAGTTAGAGTGAATGTGTCTTCAAAATAAGTGTAGTGGTTATTAAGTTAACCCATAAACTTAATTATTAAATGTGTTATCATCTGAGTTTTTGTGATTTCTTTCTGCATTTGATTTCTATGTTCCTAACAGAAATTCTATTAGAATAAACCATGATTTTTACTTTTGGTGTCCATTCTATTAGAATTATAACATCTCTAGTGAAATCAGTGGCAGATCTACATGAGAGGCAGCTGTCCCACCTCAAAATTTAAAATTTTCTATTTTTACGTAAAAAGTTAGTGAGGAAAGTCCAATTGCCTCATTCTTTCTCTTTTGCTTTTTTCAACTAAATCCCTTCATTTCTCCCTTGAAGTACTTATTGTAACAAACCCGATCTGTTATTAACTAATACTGCATGATTAAGAATGCCTAATGAGTAATTAAGATGAAATCTCGAGTTAATTGCATGTGTTATATGATATTTGTGTTTATATCTGTCTGTCATAGAAATATCTGTCTATGCTTCTGTTATGTTCTGCGAATTGAAGGCCTTATCGGCCACAGAATATGAAATTGATTGAGATTACGTGTTACTTAGGATTTTTAGAAAATTATGGTAGGTTCACTTGCAATTCGAATCTAAACGAATTAATTATAATAAAATAATCCTAGTTGATTAGCCTAAGCAAGAATTAATTAAATTTACTAACCAAGCCTATATAAGGCCACCTATGAGTCATCTTACAACATTTTTACACTTCTCTTTCATTATTTTGAGCATCAAAACTGTGAGAGAGGAAGAGGGAGAGTGAGAGAAAATTGAAATCAAGATTGGAAAATAAGAGGATTAAAAGGAATTAGAAGAGAATTAGAAGGATTGGAGGGAATTAGCATCAACACTTTCTAATTCAAGGTTTAAGGTAGGAAATTCAACCCTTTAATCATGTAAATAAGTTGCCTAGTTTAGAATTCAAGTGGATTAAGTGATTAAATACAAGAATCAAGCTTAGATAAGGATTTGAACTCTTCTCTCGAGCGTGCTTGAGCGTAGGAAGTTTCGCTCGAGCGGAGAATGTAAGCAACCAGTACTTTTGCAGACATGGCTTTCCACTCGAGTGACATAAGTTGTGCTCGAGCGTAAACTTTTTTCTTCTGAATACAAGCTCGAGCGAAGAAAGCCATGCTTAAGCGTAAAATGAAAGCTCCCAGAAATTTTGCAAACTAAAGGGTCCGCTCGAGCGTAAGAAGTGGCGCTCGAGCGAAAGGCCTAATTTTTGAAAATTCAGCTAAGTGATCTAAGGCATATTTTAGCATCCTTATTGCATCTTAGGCATTCCTAAACCTAAATTAAGACATAATAATGATGATAAAGATTAGAAACACACCCAGACAGGAAATAAATAAATTAAATGAACTCCGAGCGTGTGTTTCAATGTGTATATGTTCTGTGTTTGTGTAGGTCACGCGCCATAGGCTATCTGGTTATCTGTTCTGTTTGTCTCCTTTATCTGCTTTGTCTGTTTGCTATTAGAGCCAACTGTGAGTAATAACTTTCTAAGGCTATGTTCAATTATAAGTATTTTCTAAATGATATAAGATGATCTGTTTTCTGAAATATTATTTTCTGTATGAATGAATGGCTGTCTAATGTTTCTAAAATGTATTCGCGGTATCCTTAGCTTCAGATGACCTATGTTATTTGTTCTGTTATGTCCCAATTATGGGCTAACTGTACATTTCATGAGCCAACTTTTATGGATCCTTCTGTATACATCCTATTTATGGGCTAACTATACGTCTCATGAGTCAATTGTATCGTCTCTGTGTACGTGAGTCAACTGTATGCCTTTATGGCCGTTCTTTTATGGGTCAACCGTTTCTGTTAGTGCTAATGGATGTACCACGTACAATTGACTATAAATTCTAATTATGAATATGATTTTGATTCCATTTTTGTTATGAATACTGATTTCTGAACAAGAATATGAATCCACTTTTGATATAAACTAAATTCTATTTTCTGTATCTGGTATGGACAACATTCATTAAACCCTTTTGTAACAATCCCGATTCGTAATTAAGGATGTTAATTAAGTGATTAAACTAAATTATGTATTTATTGTGTATTTTGTATGCTATTTGGCTTTTTACCTGTTACTCGTAGAACTATCTGTCTGGAATTCTGCTTTAATCTGAAAATTGAAAGCCTTATTGGCTTCTGAAACCGAAATTGTTTACATCAATATGTTATTTGGAATTTTTAGAATCATATGGCAAATTTTATTAAAAATTGATTTAGTTTACTTAATTAAGTTGTGTTTAATTGGCCAAATGTTTTAATTATTGTAATAAGCCATTATATCTATATAAATGTGGTTTGTTTGAGTCTAGAACTCATTTGTGAGCTCAACTTCACCATTTTTTAGAGCAAAATCTGAGATTGTATTCTAGAGAGAGAGTGAGTTCACTTTTAGAGAGAGAAATCTAAAGAATTGGAAGATTAAGGCTTGATTCCTGAAGATTAAAAAGAGAAGCTCTAAGATTTAAAAGAATTTGGCTTATTCAAGACTCTAGGTGAGAATTCAAGACTTAATTATGAGTTTAAGCCATCAATTAGATCAATTCAAGAGGAATAAGAATTGAACTAAAGATGATGAATTTAGAGTCAATTCATACAGGTATGCTTAGTTTTGTTTAATTTCATCATTCTGAACATGATTCATGTCATCCATGTTGAATTTAGAAGATGAATTGTACATGCATGCATAATTCACAAAGCTTTTGAGAGTGAATTTCATGTTTTATGAGCTTTGGAAAAAGAATTTGAAGTAACTCTACATGCATGCATGATTTTGCCATGTTTTTCCATTCTTGAGTTTGAATCCTATCACCCATGATGATTTGGAAGCTAATTTACACATGCATCGTTGATTTCTGAAAGCTTCAAGAGTTCTACTTCATGAATTATATTGTTTTGGAGCTCAAATCCATGTTTTGAAGAGTATGAGATAAAAAGGGGTTGAAAATCTTGCATGCATGAAAGTTTTGAGCATTGATTTAGTAAATTGACCTTTTGATTCATGATTTTAAAGAAGTTTCTATGTGTTATCAAAGTGTTTCCATGGGTTTGGAAGGGCCATGAAAGCTTTTACATGTTAAAATGCATTTTTGGAACTCAAATTTTTTGTCTAGAAACCTAGAAAATTCATAGCTAGCTTGAGCGACGAAGTGGTGGCTCGAGCCAACATTGGGAGCTCCCAGTATTTTGAACTCTGCAAAAGCTGGCTTGAGCGACCAAATGGTGGCTCAAGCAAACTCAATTTTTGCCTTCAGCTAGCTCTAGTGACGAAAAGTTGGCTTTAGCCAACAACTTATTTTCAGCATATTTTCAAAAGATGTTTTAAGTACATATCTTCGTTCCCATCTCTTTCCCAGCATTCTTAGGCATGATTTGTGAGTCATTAAGGATTAATAAGCTAAGAAACAACATACGTAAGTGAATTAAAAAATATGTGTCGAATTCGAGTATGTGGTTCAATATGAACAAGTTATGTGGCATGAAATGAATAAGAAGTTAAAGGAAGAAAGGTAAGCCATGAATGGCCATATGAATGAGTAATAACGAGACATGTTTGGTGCTATGTACATATGTATTTGTAGGTCAAGACTCGAAGACTGACCAACCATTTCTGGAAACCCACTATGAGTAACGTTAATCGATTACTCTAGTCGGATGACGATGTGATATGTTCTATTGGATGTACCATTATTATGTTTGGATATGAGAATTGATTCTGTTATGATCTGTTTTATGAATATGATATGTTCGAAATTCATTCACTAACATCTTTACTTTAATGTTATTCACTGGGTTTTAGCTCACTGTGTGTATATATATGTATAGGTGAGTGTTCTGAGGATCAGGCCTGAAGACTTTTGTCTGGATCTGTGTTCTGTTGTCAACCAACCATTGTGCCTCACATGGAGGTTCCTAATGTATCACGTGTTATAAGCTCTGGTTGTTTCTATATATAAGACTTTGTTTGTTTTTGTTGGTTGTACTTAAGATGCAATAGTTAAGTGTGTGGGTATAACGTGAGAATGATTTTTGGATATGTATATAAAGTTTTAAATATTCTATTTCATATAAGTTAGCACAGCTCATTGGATGATTATATTTATGTGTTTGCTTCTGCTAGCCCCTTAATTTTGTTTAATCTGTTTAAAGGCCTTTCGTAATCTCAGGATTACTGGCCGGTTACGATGCTAAAGCTATAGGGACGGGTTTGGGTCGTGACACCTTTGCTCTGTTATTATTCACTGGACTCCAACTCATTCTATTATTTATGTATGTAGGTGATCAGGTGTGTGACTAGACTGGGAGATGATTGCCTGGATTTGTCTGAGTCAGCCAAACCACTGTGCCTCATGAAGAGGTTCCTGAAAAGCTTAAGTATGGACAAATTCTATGCTGACAGTTTCTGTTTTTGTTCACTGTCTTTTTGTTTTCTTTTGTATCTGAATATTGGGCTAAGTCACATTCTGTTTTGTCTGTATATCAGGTGACGTAAGACTGTTGTTTATTTGACGTCACTTATATGTATATAAAGTTTTAAATTTTTCTCTCCCATGTATGTCTGCATAGCTCTATGGACATTATTTTCTGTAAGTTGCTTCCGCTTGTCCCTTAATTATATGTTATTCTGTATAGAAGCCTTTGGTAATTCAAGGATTACTGACCAGTTATGACTCCAAACCTATAGAGGCGGGCTTGGGTCGTGATACTTATATTGCTTTGAAGACTCCCTTTTGTATACCATAAATATAGCCTCATACGCATACATATAGACAACAAAGTGCCTTAGTTAGTCTTCTCTAACTTTAATAATAAATAAAGTAAATTACGTAAATAGTCCCTATAGTTTACACGATGTGTGAATTTGGTCCATATTGTTTTAATTTGCTCGATTTTGCCCATTAATTTAACGGATTGTGTCATTTTAGTCCAATAAATAACGGTTGTTAAGTTAATTCAACGAAAAGTCAAACAATGTGTCAATTTGGTCCCTGTACTTTACACAATGTATCAATTTGGTCATTTTTGTTATAATTTTCTCGATTTTGACAGGGACCAAATTGACATATTGCGTAAAATATAAGGACAAAATTGACACATTGTTTGACTTTCCGTTAAATTAACTTAACAACTATTATTTATTAGACTAAAATGACACAATCCTTTAAATTAATTAAGGGGCAAAATCGAGCAAATTGAAATAACAGGGACCAAATTGATACATCGTGTAAACTACATGGACTATTTGCATAATTTTCCCTAATAAGTATCTCATATTTTTTTAACCATTGAAGTGTAAAAAAGTAATAATTTGGACCACAATACTTAAAATTATATCACTTTCAGATTCCTAACAAAACCAAATGCTTAAATGATTCTTTTTTTTTTTTCAATGCCTAAACAACTTAGATACAAGGATTTTATTACTAGTAATTCCATTACTAGCAATGAGATTCTCATTCCCCTAAAAACTTTTTTCATTCAAATATGACTTAAAATTAACTTATAGGAAGCATAGAATATAAAAATAAGTCCAACAAGGAAAGCAAGTAATAAATTTTGAAAAATTAAAAGATACTTTAAAGTAATTTCCAAGAAACATAATCGATGTATTACTTGTGAACTGATTTAAAGCATCTTTAACTTTTCAAAATTTATTATTTACTTTGATTATGGAACTTCCCTCAATCTCTTTAGTAAGTAAAGAATTTGAAAGGTCTATTTAACTAGTCCTCATTCATACTTTTTAGTTGCAAAGAAACATTATTATTACTTCAGATTTAACAAAAGATCTACTCGTTTTTGTCGGTCAATAATAGTTGGTCCAATTTGATTTGAATAATATTATCTCCACATCATCCAACCAACATTGTCAGGTATTCATAGTTAGTTTTTGATTCCGTATTTTCTCTTATTGTTTTGTAATTGTATATGTAGAAGAATTCCACAATACACGCTCTTTATCATATACATTTTTTGTTATGTCATTTTCTTCTTTAGTTATAACATTATTTTGATATGTTTGCTTATGTTTCATGTAGTATTTGGTTATGATTTCTTTTTTTTTTAATAATAATTATAACTTAAAAAATATAAAATTATATCATTTTCTTCTCTAGTTATAAAGCAAATGTGATACATACTCTTTGAAAAGAATACAACCATTTGTTGAGAATAATTTTGACAAAATAAAAATGCTCCATTTCAACCGAAGAGATTCTTATATTGATAGATATAAGAAAAAACAATATCATATAAATAAATAAAAGTCACTATCCACGTCTAGGCTGGGGTGGGTTTTGACTAGGGTAGGTAGGGCGGCTATTGGTCCGATGGGTGTCCAATTTACTTAGGTTGTATTTAATTAAAAGATTTGATAACGGAAATGAAAAGGGAAAGCGAAATAGAAAGAAAAAAAGAAGAAAGAATTAATAAGATTCGAATTTCAAACTATTATTGGTTAAATTGGGAAATAGAGAAAGAACATAGTCTAAGTTAATTCAAAAAGTAGGTTGCATTTTGCTCTCATTTTCTTTTTTCATATATTTTTTATTATAACCAAACAAAAAGTGAGAATGTATTGTCATTTCTTTTTCCATTTCTTTCATCAAATCTTTTGACCAAACAAAAAGTGAGATTGCATTTTCATTTCTTTTGGTTCATGGATTTAGGGAAGGAATTCGAAGAGAAAAGGAAAAATGTGTGTAAAATGCAATTATATTTTATTCATATTTCATCTATCTTTTCATTTTCTTTTCTAAATCTCTCTCCAAATTCATGAACCAAACATAATGTTAAGGTTATTTTAAAATTTTTAATGAAAGGAGGTGCACAAAAAAAGAAAAAGAAAAAAGAATTGACTTTTTTATTATTTTAATTAATTTTCAAAACCAACATTAGTCCGGTCTAATTATATTTTTGTTTAAGATATAAAGTTGAGTTTAGTTGAGTTAAGATTTTGAACTTATTTCATTTTCGAGTAAGTTAGACTTGAGACAAAGATTTTTATCTTGATTCGGCCTGGTTCAGCCTAACTCTTTACAGAATATTAATTTTAATTTTTATATTATTTAATTACGAAATAGATTTTCAGTTTTGATTTTTTAAAAATAGTTTTTAAATTTTTCAATCCATATTTTTTGTTTTCGTTGATTTTTTTTAAACATTTTAATAATTTTTTTTAGCATTTTACATCTGATTAATCTAGATACAATTAAAAAATATAAATTTTGTGCACTTTTTTTTTTTAAAAAGAAAATCATTGAATATGAAAAAAAAATATGAAAATGTACGGAATATATATATATATATATTATTTTTTTATGTTTAATGAATTTTTGAAAGATTTTTATACAAATTTTCTACATTTTAAGTGTATCTAAATTAAGTGGATGTAAAAAGTTAAAAAAAAAAAATTGATTGAAATGTTAAAAAATAAATAAAAAAATATGAATTGATAACTTAAAAAACAGTTATTAAAAAATCAAAACCAAACAGAGTAATACTAGTAAAAGATTAAAAACTGTTTCTAACTGCTCTTTTTTAAAACAATAAAATTATCTGAATTGTTAATTAAAATATATTTCTAACATTAGTACAAATTGTTAATTGACTTGATGATTTATTTATAAAATGAGTCATTTGTTATCCAATTAGAAGCTTAAAGGAGCATGATGTAATTTTTAAAACCACATGAGGCAATCTGTATTCAAATAAATCTCAGACACGTATTTATAATTTATCCCTAATAAAAATAGACACCTTTTTTTAAAACTTCTAATTAATAAATACAAATTTTTGCTTGTATGAAATTTTTATATACAATGGAAATCACTACGTGAAATCTATACATGCAAATAATAATAAATAAATAAATGTTTTACGTCGGTGATATCATGTTTTCCTTCAAATTTAATAGATAATAATATGGAACAACTTATTATCTACATTGAAGAAAGAGAAGCTTTGGCCGATGAAGCAGCTTGTATCTTTAGGGTGCATGAAGGACTGCATAATGCAAATGAAAAGGCATACACACCTATCCTAATTTCAATAGGGCCTTACCACCGTGATCAACCCAAACTACTTGCCATGGAAAAATATAAAGAGCATTATTTAGAGTTGCTCCTTCAACGTAACAACAATCTGCGTAACGAGGATTATTTAGACTCTATGAAGAAATTAGAAGAAAGATCTCGCAAGTGTTATGTAGACCCAATTGACCACCTCAATAGTGATGAATTTGTGAAAATGATGCTATATGACGCTTGCTTTGTTATTGAGTTTCTTTTTGGTCTGTATGAGTTTTTTGTTGTTGAGGATAAACATTAACAATCACATGTGGGTGATGAAGTCAAAGTATCATGGAAGATGATACGAATTTGTAAGGGACTTGATGCTACTTGAAAACCAACTTCCATTCTTTGTTATATCTGAATTTTATGACATGAGCTACGGCGTGGGCGTGACCCAAAATCCAAACCGAAATCATCCTGATCCTACCTCCACCCTCACCCTCACCCTCACCCTCATCCCCACCCTTACCATCACCCTCACCCCCACCTCCAATCCCAATCCCACCCTCACGAAGCTGGCTTTATTGCCTATCTTTCAGAACCTACCAAGAAGGATTGGCATTTCCAAAATCAAATTTGAAAATATGTCTGTCTCTGAAAGCAAGCATTTTCTTGACTTGGTGCATAATGTTTGTCTTCTCTCCTCCTCCTCTAGAGATGAATCAAATAACCACCAAAACAAGAATCAGACAACGCGCTTTAAAATGCTGTGTGTGATAGAGCTTCAGGATGGTGGTGTCAAGTTCGAGGCTATAAAGAATGATAATGATGGGCTCAACCTCAGCATGTTCGATATACACTTTGAACATGGTCTATTTAAAATACCGAAGATTAAAGTCACTGATTCAACAGAGACATTCTTCTGAAACATCATTGCCTATGAACAACATTCCTCGAATGACAAACCCAAATATTTCACCGATTATACGTATTTTATGGATCAACTTATCAACTGCAAAGAAGACGTGACCCAACTTCGTCGCCATGAAGTTCTTGAAAACTGGCTTGGTGATGATGAAGTGGTGGCAGTTATGTTCAACGACCTGGGTATAGGAACAATCATTATGCCATCGTTCTACTACGCTGAACAGTGCAGCAAAGTGAACGCTCATTGCAAGAGATGGTGGAACAGATGAGTAGCTTCATTGAAGCATGATTACTTCAAAAATATATGGGTCACTGTTGCCACCTATTTTACACAAACTCTTTGGAATTTCGAAGGTACCCGTGTCGACACGACACGACACGGGTACGGGTGCGAGATACGGCTCCTTAGAAATGGATACGGCAGAAGAATCGAAAGAGAAGAGAGCAAGGAGAGAACCTGGCCTTCGACTTCAATCGGTTGCAGAGCATCGATCGATCTGTGAAGTTGATCGATCTGCAAAGCTTGATCTGCGAAGTTGATCGATCTGCGAAGTCGATGTACTGTGCTTCGTCGTCTTCCCCTTTGAGCTCGATCTCGGACTCTCTTTGTCGTCTTCCCCTTCCGTCGTCTCTGCGAAGTCATTGCTCTACCAACCAATTTTCTAGGTCTTCCTCTTCCGTCGTCTCTGCGAAGCTAACACAATTTTTATTATAAACTATATTAATATAATATGGAAAAATTACTCATAAATCCTATTTTAGTAAATGTTACACTAATTAGTCCTGAATGTTTTTTATTAAACCATTTAGTCCTATTTTTTTTGGTATAATATTGTTATTAAATGTATTATATATCATGTTTACCGTTTTGCCCTTTTTTTTGTTTTTGGTTTTGATGTTATCCTCGTGTTTGTTTATTAAGGATATACTGTAACATTCCTTTTTATTAGGAGAGAATTTTGTGGAAGGTGTGGACTCGTATGGAAGTGTAGGATGTTTCAGTTATTGTGTTCTTGCTGAGGACGTTGGTTTTGGGTCTATGGTGGTTCGTTTCTTGGTGTTTTTTTTGGATGCTGCGGTTTGATTCTTAGAGTTTTTTCCCCCTGTAACATTCGTCCAGGTTTGGTGATGTTATTGTTTGTCCTTTTATGTTTGTGATGGATTTTCTGATGGTGTTTGGGGGTGTTTTGTTGGAGTATTGTATGTACGATGTTTGTTTGTCAGTTTATGTTGTTTTATATGCTTCATTATTGTTGTTTCACGCATTGTCTTTTTTGCGTTTTGTGTAGGGGTGTTTCGAATTTTCTTTGGGGGTATTTGTGGGGGATTTGTTCTCTTGTGAAGTGTATTTTCGGTATTGAATTGTTGATGGCATGTATGGACGGTGTGTCAGTGGGGATGTGTTATTGTAACTTCCCTTCATCAAGTAGAACAGCTCGGGTGGGTGTATTTGGGGGAACTGGTGTTTTCGTAATGTATGTTTTGATGTTGGTTTGTAGGTCGCATGTATGGCGATGTTCCGACCGCGTGTGTGTATGTGAGAATTTTCGTCGTCACGTTAATCTGGTTGTTGTTAATTTTATTAGCATACACTTATGCAGTGCTGAAACATATGACTGTGCAATTTGTTTCATCAAATACATGTCGATACGGAGTAGAAGTTATTTTGCTTCATGGTGAACTGTGATGTATCTGTTATATTTGTCTACATGCATACATATATATTCAATTTTGTACGTTCAAATTCATTTGCGGATTGTGCTATTTTTCGTATTTGTTACCAATTTTAGGTTGCCGATATTTAGCTTCTTAATTTCCAAATGTTAATGTGGTAATTTGTTAAGTTTATGGTTGAGTTAGAATTGCTGTTGTAGCGAAGAAGGTTGTTTTTTGGGTGGTGGGCTGTTATTGTGAATGGGGGGTGGTATGTTATTGTGAATGTGTGCTTTCTTTTTTTTTGGTGTAATGTGTATGTTATTGCAGGTGATTTTTGACAGTTATGGAGTTCGCAGTGTTATTGTTATGTACGTTCGGTCAGACCAACGCAGTGTTCCGCATTCATAAAGCATTCACTTTCAAACAATTAATTGATGTCGTTTGCGACAAGTTTGATATCATGGAGCGGGAATTGGTTTGTTTATTGTTTACTATTCTAGGATATAATAAGTTTAAGGTTGACTCTAACGATGACGTTCGAAACATGTTATTGCTTGCAAAGTCTTTCGGGCTTGAACATATTGACGTGATAATTCAAGTGCGGGATAATGGGTCTGCTACTCAACATGGTCTTCCAGTGTCACATGATGATGGGGAGTGTGAGACCATGGATATGTGGACGGCTGATATGGAAGACCGAACGGATTTGTTGGCAACATATTGTCCTCATCGAACGAAGACACATTTGTCTACTGGGTGGGCATTCGGCGTCATGCATGTCGGCCAAATTTTTCCAAGTGGTGCACATGAATTCCGAACGGTATTGTGCAAGTACGCAGTGGAATGTGGGTTTCAGTTCAAGTATGTCAAAAATGACGTTGTACGTGTTACTGCTATATGCAAATTTGTAATGTCAACTGCGTGCGGGTGGTTGGTTCACGCACGGGTGTCTCCTTCGAATGGTGTTATGTGTTTGAAGATGTTTATTAGTGTACATTCCTGTGGGGCTGCTGTACGAACATACCGTAATCTGCGGACTGGGTCAGATTTGGTATCCGATGTGATCGTAGGACGTGTGCGTGAACATCCACTAACACGGCCGACGGATGTGGTGTTCGACATGAAGGATGGTTATGGTCTGGATATTAGTTATCGGGTTGCATGGTTAGGGGTGGAAAAGCAAGAAACGAAGTATTTGGCGACCACGCTATGTCGTTCAACCAACTTAGGTGGCATAGCGACGCTGTTATGGAAAACAACCCACATAGCTACATTAATTTGGATTTCGATCAGCAAACAGGGAGGTTTGTGAGGTATTTCATAGCTTTCCGTGCATGCATAGACGGGTTCAATGGTTGCCGGTGTAGACACCCCATTTTTGACCGTCCTCAAGACTTGGACGTCACCGTTTTGACCGTCCTCAAGAGTTCCCGGAGGCCTCGGCTCGCGTGCCTTGCCTCAGGATCTCCGAACTCGACCGTTTAGTGTCTGGTTTTGCACCAAACACTTGCATCTTGCCCTTGAGAGGCAGGGTGGGGCTTGTAGACCATCCCCACCCATCACCGGCAGTGGCTAGAGGCCACCGGCTGGTGTTTGCTGCCACCGGCAATATAGTTTGCCGGCCGGCACTATTTGTTGCCGGTCAGCACTTGTTTGTGCCGGTCGGCACTCTTTTTGGCCAAGATGACATTTTTGGCCGGCCGATTGCTGTTCATCTGCTTTTGCAGATATTTTTAGACAGCTGTCTTGCTTTTGCTCCCCTCCATACACGTGTATGGAGGGATCTCCCTTTTGCAAAGCTTGTCTTGTAAGCTTTACAAGAGACATATAGAGAGAGGCTCTCTCTAAGGCAAAAAAGAGAGAGAGACAAGGTTAGACTTAGGATTTTTTAGAGAGCAAAAGCAGCCATTGTTGAGCTATTGTTCTAGGGTTAGTGTTAGATACACACTCTATCTCTCTTTCCCCCTCATTTTGTTCACTAGGTGCTTTGTGTCTTACTATTGCACACAAACACCTAGTGTTTCACACTTCCTTGGAATGATGGTTCATAAAGAGTTTGTTTTGAGATTTTGGTTTGGATTCAGCTCTAAGGAGGCATTGGGTAGCACCATTTGTAAAGTTTCAAGGGTAGATTCTAGTCTTTTTCCACATTTATGCTATTGATTTTATACCTATTGTAGAGCTTTTTTTATTATTGTAAACATAAAAAATTTCTGTTTTTAGGCCCTCTTTATTTTTTATTAAGAGTGTTTTGTTGTTTGAGGGTTGTTGACCCCTCTTAGGCCTTGAAAGGCCTCATTTTGAGCCATTTTGTGTTAGCTCCGGGATTTTGGTGTTGAGGTCTCTTCACCACTGAAATCTTGAGGGATTTCAGTGGTGAAGATGATGCTTTGAAGTCCCAAGAAGGAGAGGGCCACCCCCTCTCCTTGTTGTCCTTGAAAAGGACCTATTTTGGCCTCTTAAGGAAGCCTATGCTTGAGTGTGTGTTGAGCATGTTTGGTTTGTTTTTCATGCTTATATATCTATAATATAACATGATTTTAAGTTGGTTTTGGAACTCCATCATGCTTAGCATAGTTGCCATGTAATGCCATGTTTGTGCCTTAATGTGCCTTAGGTTGTTAGCCTTTGTTGGAGCATGTTTTAGGCTTAGTCTTGTGAAGATTATGTGCTTATTTTGCCATGTTCTAAGTCTGACCATAAGTGTTTGGGTCGATTTTAGCATGCAATATATAGCTCCTTTGTATTTGGGCTTGTTGGCCTTGAGTATGTGTATGTGTAGCATGCCATCTTTGCATTGTTTTGGTGATTTGGGATCAATCCTACATGCTATTTCGGTCCCATTTCCATGCTTGTTGGATTGCCCTGCATGTCTCTTTAATGCTTTGAAAGCATGTGTTGCAATGCTACATGTTTTGGTGTTTGTGCATGCCTTTGTTTTGGAGTCATTTAGATGCCATCTAAGTGGTCCTTCAGCTTTGCCCCCAACGCTTTCATAAGCGTCTCAGTCCATGCAATGGTTTCGATTTTTTGGGTCATTTAGATGCCATCTAAGTGGTCCTTAGGCCTTGTATTGATGCCCCAAAACTCTGTTTTTGGTTGATAAGCTCATACCATGTTTAGTCTTGTAAGTGTATTTCAATGCTCCTTGGATTTGCTTTGAACACTTAGACTATTTGTTGCATGTTTAGCTTGATTTGTTGCTTGGTTTGGCACCATCCTAACATGCATTTTCAATGCTTATGTTGCATGCTAATTGTCCATGTTTCCCCCTTTCAAGTGTGCTTGAATGTTGTTTGATTTGTGCTTAAGTGTTGGTCCTTATGTGCATATGTGTGTGCATGCCATTTAGCCCTCATTTTATAGCACTTTGGCCACTGTTTTAAGCCCTTTTTTAGAGTTGCCTAATTCATGTATAAGTCCATCTTGCCATCCATTTGCATTGCCATATGTATGCTTGCATGATTGCATAAGTGCCTTGCCATGTCATGTTGCATTCCTAGCTTGTATGACTAGGTTGCATTGCATCTTGCGTGCATGCCTCATTCCTTGATTTGGTGATAGGAATTGGGCCTAGTTTTGTTTGATTGGTTTGCATACATTTGAAATCAAAGTTGCATACTTGGTTCTTTGGGCCATCATGCATGGAAATGCGTGATTGGTGGTCCGAGAACCGAGGCACATGTCCCTTTGAGTCATTACAATGAAGCAGAAGTTATTTTGCTTCGTAGTGAACTGTGATGTATCTGTTATATTTGTCTACGTGGGTACATACATATTCAATTTTGTACGTTCAAATTCATTTGCGGGTTTTGCTACTTTTCGTATTTGTTACCAATTTTAGGTTGCCGGTATTTAGGTTCTTAATTTCCAAATGTTAATGTGGTAATTTGTTTAGTTTATGGTTCAGTTTGAATTGATGTTGTAGCGAAGAAGGTTGTTTTCTGGGTGGTGGGCTGTTATTGTCAATGGGGGGGTGGTACGTTAATGTGAATGTGTGTTTAATTTTTTCTTGGTGTAATGTGTATGTTGTTGCAGGTGGTTTTTCATATTTATGGAGTTTGCAGTGTTGTTGTTATGTACGTTCGGTGTGATCAACGCTGTGTTACGCATTCATCAAGCATTCACTTTCAAACAATTAATTGATGTTGTTTGTGACAAGTTTGATATCATGGAGCGGGAATTGGTTTGTTTATTGTTTTCTATTCCAGGATATAATAAGTTTAAGGTTGACTCTGACGATGACTTTCGAAACATGTTATTACTTGCAAAGTCTTTCGGGCTTCAACATATTGACGCGATAATTGAAGTTCGGGATCATGGGTCTGCTACTCAACGTGGTCTTCCAGTGTCACATGATGATGGGGAGTGTGAGACCGTGGATATGCGGACGGCCGATATGGAAGACCGAACGGATTTGTTGGCGACATATTGTCCTCATCGAACGAAGACGTATTTGTCTGCTGGGTGGGCATTCGGCATCACGCATGTCGGCCAATTTTTTCCAGGTGGTGCACATGAATTCCGAACGGTATTGTGCAAGTACGCAGTGGAATGTGGGTTTCAGTTCAAGTATGTCAAAAACGACGATGTACGTGTTACTGCTATATGCAAATTTGTAACGTCAACTGCGTGCGGGTGGTTGGTTCACGCACGGGTGTCTCCTTCGAATGGTGTTATGTGTTTGAAGAGATTTATTAGTGTACATTCCTGTGGGGCTGCTGTACGAACATACCGTAATCCACGAACTGGGTCAGATTTGGTGTCCAATGTGATTGCAGGACGTGTGCGTGAACAACCACTAACACGGCCGACGGATGTGGTATTTGACATGAAGGATGGTTATGGTCTGGATATTAGTTATCGGGTTGCATGGTTAGGGGTGGAAAAAGCAAGGAACGAAGTATTTGGCGACCACGCTATGTCGTTCGACCAACTTAGGTGGTACAGCGACGCTGTTATGGAAAACAACCCACATAGCTACATTAATTTGGATTTCGATCAGCAAACAGGGAGGTTTGTGAGGTATTTCATAGCTTTCCGTGCATGCATAGACGGGTTCAATGGTTGCCGTCCACTTCTATTTTTGGATGGTACATTTTTGAAGGGAAGGTTCAAAGGGACGTTGCTCGCTGCCACCGCCAAGGATGGAAACCAAGGTATGGATGACAATTTCATAATGGTTATTTGTACTATCTCCAGAACTATGTTACACATTTCTCTGTCACCATACCATGTTACTTACGGTTTTACAAATTGTATAATTTGATATTGCATTATGTAGCAACAACTTAATTTACATAGCATGGTACTCACATGATGTTATGCAGGTTTATTCCCCGTCGCGTTTGCTATTGTCGATTCTGAAAACTCATCAAATTGGGAATGGTTTTTGCGTCATTTGGCCCAAGTTGTAGACGGAGCTCGGAATTTAACTTTCGTGTCTGATCGTAATTTGGGTTTAATACAATCGATGCCCGTTGTCTTCCCCGCGGTGCACCATGCATTTTGTTTGTTACATCTTCAGATGAATCTTCGTGACCGGATGAAATATGTTAACGCTGATCAGAAAGTTGGTCTAATGAGGAAGTTACGAGATTGTGCTTACGCACCTACAGTAACGTCATACAACCAGAAAGTTGAAATTTTAAAACAATGTAGCCCAGTAGTGGTTGGTAATTTTTTAAAAGACCTGCATCCCTAACATTGGGCCAACGCGTACTTTAGGTATTTTTATATTTACGTATTCGTGTCTTCCACTATCTGTTTATAACTTATTGAAGGGCATGTACATCACTAATTGTTTACCTTTTATAGGGGGTCGCCGATACGGTGAGATGTGGTCTAATGCCGCAAAGTCGTTCAACAATTGGATTCGGAAAGCTCGCCACCTGCCCATTACTCAATTGGTGGATGCAATAAGGGGAAAGATCATTGAAAAATTGTCAAAGCGTAAAGTAAAATCCAACAACTGGGTTGGAGAACTTTGTCCGAAAATGGAAAAGTGTTTGATGTCTGAGTTTCAAGATAGCAGGCACTGGATTGTTAGTCAATCGGATGATAACATTTTTGAGGTTCGGTCCCAGCCATCAGTGTTAGTTGACGTTGGCAATCGTTCATGTTCTTGTTTTCAGTGGCAACTAAATGGTTTCCCATGTCCCCACGCGATTGTTGCTTTTCGGAATACTGGTAAGAATGTGTACAATTACATTGAACCGTTTTTTCATGTGGTGAAGTATAGGGAAGCATATGAAGGGTCAATTCACCCAATTCCCACCGTGGCAAAACCCAATTTCACACCATCAGATTATCTCATTGCACCACCCGTTTACAAACATCCTCCTGGAAGGCCCAAGCGGAAAAGAATTCCATCAAAGGGCGAGGTTGTTCAACACATTAGGTGTGGTCGATGTGGCAAAATGGGCCATCATAACAGGAAAACATGCAAGGAAGCCATGTAGCAAACTTCTTGTCAACTTTATCTTATTTGAGAACGTTGATGAAATATTTGATTGACATTATTAAATAATTATGTTAACTCTCACATAACTTTACCGTATTACTCTACAATAATGAAAGTTTATCCGCAGTTCAATTATTTTTTACATTTACCTCATCTTGCTGTAAGATAAGTGTAGTGACTTGTTATAAAAAGTTACATAACCTGATCTTCCAAAAGAATGCCTTTCAGAATGTTTAATTTGTGTTGATTCATGAAAATTTTCAGTGCCACTTAGACTAAACCCATACATCAGCTTTACCCACTTCGAATTTAATTAAGTGGCTTACATTGATGACAACGTTTGACACCAAAAAATCCTTTCAGAACGTACATGTTGTACATGTCTCACAATTACATCATCCGTGTGCGCGAAGAAAATCAATGTTTCCCCAACCCAACACACTGGTCCACCGTTGACATTCACACTTCAACATTCTAAAACAAACCAAATTACCAATTTCACCAAGCACCTATAAATAAATTAACATATGCATGTGAACAACATCAGAATGACAATTGACTTATTATCAATCACCACCTGACCTGCTATCCACAGTTCAATAGTAAACAATACGTACTTCGACCAATGGCATGTCTGCCCAACACAACACAATGGTCCACCTATAACATTGCCATTTCAACATTGCGCAATGAAAAACGTACTACCCTTTCCAAACATCACCTCGAGTAACTTAATTGAAAACACACACACTGCTGACATTATTATCGTCAAATACCATTGAAAATAAGTCTGTTATCACATTTACACGACCAATGCAACACTGATGTAACTTTGACCCAAAATAAAAAAAAAAAAACCAACATCAACAAGAATACTACCACAACAATCCCTACAACAGCCAACAAATTGTACATTCCAAAAATATCAATGACATTTTGTTCAAATCACATTCATACAGTGTAGACATCAAAACAAACTACACAAAACATTTGAGCCTGAGCAAATGTGTAAATTATGTAGCGTCGTGACATTTGTTCAAAAATATCAAGTCACTATGCACGCGATAAAGCAATCAAACAAAATTGAAGTAGTGTAAACTACGTAACGTCGCGTCATTTGTTCAAAAAAACCGAGTCACAATGTACGCGACAAAGCAAACAAACAATATCTAAGTACCATACTCCAAAATAGTCGAACCAAAACAAAGTAAGTTGTCAACGACGTTCAGCAAAAATATAATCAACCATCAAAATGTAAATTCAGAATCCATTTTGCAATTTCCAAAATTTCTGGGCTGCTAGCGTTGTCATTTTCCTTCAACGTATTGTACTGCGAAGGCCTCTGCCTGAGTCGTTTAGGAACATCTTGACCATTGCTGCTCATAACTCTAGTGGCGTTGTTTCTTCCATCGTGGAGCCTATGTCGCAACCATGCATGTACTGCCTGATGATGTAGCAGACAAAGATTGCACAATCTGATCTGCAACCAGTCAACCAACCATATCAACGTCCCCGTGACTGTAAGAAGTTAATTTTTTTTCAAGCAAAAAAAAAAAAACACATAACCAGCACACTGTAACAACTTACGTTTCCGGGCTCTGTTGTGGACAATCAATGACTGAAACAAGGGGTCTGTCAAAGTCTGGCATTCTAACAATACCGGGTGCCAACCGTGGCCAGACAAGTTTTGCATAATATTCGTCCACCCACTGTTTCTATGAAATCAAATTAAATATACGTCATTTTTGTGGGATACAGATTTACATCATACTAACTAGAATTCATAACAAATGTTTTCCTATAAAACATGCACATATTTTACAGAATGGCAGTAACTTACGAGCAAAAATTAATACGTATGGTAACAACTAATTTGACATTGACAAACTTACCACTTTTAGCGATTCATTGTAATGTTCATCACGTATTCCTCACATCGGTTTCAACGAATTATAATGTTTCCATGACCCGCTGGCCGTGTCATGCACCATTACAGTCCAGTGTTTGGCATGGTACACCGGGTAATGCGTGTATCTGTGTCCTTTTGCAGCTTTGATTTGCATATTCAAATATTTCCCCCGTGACAGTGCATTTGGATTCCTCATAAAATCCTGTTTTATTATGCCAGGCGTTCCAACGTAATCAGGTATCTTGCAAAAAATAAATGCACTTTACACTATGGGTGATGTTCGAAAGTATATGGCTACGTACAAGAAAATACATTCAATACACTTACCGAGCATACGCTGCTAAAAACATACGAACTGTCCCCAACGTCTTGTCTGTCAAATGCTTTTTCCTGCAATTCCATCAACATTGTTGCGTACGCGTCAATGACCTACACTAGTCAGTCATGAGTTTATTTCTGTCACGCAAACATTTTTCTACCGGAAACTCATGTTCGGACTATGTTTAGAACATAATTTCCAGTGTGTTAACACTATACTTACGTTCCCTTGAATAGAAGATCTCTGCAATAGGTCACGAATATCACCGAACAAAACTTGTATACCGCTTTCACCTCCATCCCATATTACAGCTCTGTAAACAACATCACATCATTACCAAATGTTCAAAATTACACACTTTAACGCACACAGTTACATAGAAATGAAATCATATTCATATTGGTTACCCGTCGCCGTCAAATGTGTACACTCTTTTCAATAGCATAATTTCATCTTCATCAAGCATGTTCCACACATCATGTTTTTTGCTCATTCCAAATCCTTGCCATGTTTTATTTCCAACTTCAACATCCTCAACATCACATATTACTTTAGCACCAACAGCTTCCCTATTACCACTTTTCCATTTCTGTTTGCCACGACCACCTAAAATGGGGTAATCGTAGTCAGTTAATCGAAATTCACGTCGTGCCTTGCTCTTAACTCTCCTTACCAACGATGGCATATCCGGGCCAGGTCTGATGTCTTCCAACCTGTCAGTCCTGTTCATCGTTATGCTTTCAACGTTGACAAGGTTGTTCTCTTGTTCAGTGACAACAGCATTCTCAATGTCACAATCAAACGATGACGAATCCAAGTTTCTATTGACTAACTGTTCATCACCCAATTTACCAACCCACTCCATGTCTGTAACATCATCTGTGGTGGCAGGCATGATATTCGCATTTATTCCACAACCATCCGCCAGATTTTCACCACTACCAGAAACTAACACATTTTCAGACTTGTTAGTTTTGCACAAATTATTTTCCCACGCCGCTTGTTCTTTGTTTTTCTCCTTAAAAACTGTCTGCGTTACTTCATGCACCTCACACTCATCCACATGGTCTTCCAAAACTGTTATCCTCGCTTCCAGCTTTTGAACTTGTGTCGTCAGCCCCAAAATTTCAGCATCTTTTGCAACAATTACACTATCGTAGCCGATGAACAGGTTGGTGGCATGTGCACCTACTAATCTCTCCATCGCCGCAACTTTAACATCCACATCATGTAAACGGGCAGACTTCACACAAACTTCCATCTCCAATTCATTAATTCTCTGCATTGCCTTTCCTACCTGTTCGGCTGCGCCATTGGTGTCTTCACAAACGGAGCCCCTAGGTTGTGTGCTTGCCAGTTCTAGTAGATCAGGGAAGAAAACCGAGCATGATCTTTCATCTGCCATTTGATTAGTATTCTCATTGCTCATACCATATGGCTTTGTGTTGCGAGTTTCTTCATTCTTGTTGGCAGACGTCCATTCAACCTCACCACTATTGGGTGAATCTGGCTGCCAACAATTTAAACTGGGTTCAACAACGTTCACAGCAACATCAGGGGCATTAGTAGACAACCCATTCCACGTACTAACCGGCTCCACTACCAACACTTTCCCTCCCTCTTCCACATTGCCTTCTGCATCTGCCGATTTCTCAACAAAATACCTTTCAATGACAGTCCCAGACAGTTTGTTAGGATTAACCTGAACGGGGGAAAAAAAATTTGTAACAAATATTAAGTACAAACCAACCAAACATATATCACATGCCATCAGTAACTTCAATGTCATACCTCAAAAGAACCCTCCACCGATAATTCCACGCTTTTCAGTTTACCGATTAATTTTCCAAGGTTCCACCGACAAAACCGTGGTGCAACGTTCGGTCTACTTGGCTGTGTAATGTCCGTGTGCTCGTAAATCAGAAACTACAAATAAAACAACAATAGCAAATGGTTAATCACAACATCAATAACTCTTACACAATCAAACTCTTAATGTTTTTAGAAGCTAAATGGCTTTTCTGGGTTTTACATCATAATTTTACCAGCAACGCTACGACACAACCGGTGACCCATTCTGGCCTACTATGCACCTCATTCAATGAAGAAACCAGTGAGTTTCAGATTGTTGCAGTCCAATCATACAACTGTAAAGTCTCCAACTTATCGATAACCCGCAAAAACGCCCAACCAATGGACTCACCTGTTGTGGGGAAAAATAATTTGGCACATATGTACTGGCACATCAACTTTGCAACATCTTCTTTGTCTCGCTCAGTCTTCCCGCGCATTGCCACTACAAGCGCATCTTTGATTACCTTCGACGAAATCCAGCTAACGTTAGGACATCTTCTTTGTATAAAATTTATCGGTCCTTTACCAACATGCGACAAATCTAACTTCTCCCTCCCACATTGCAAACCAAATAATAAACGGATGTCACAATTTCGGATTGGTAGCCGTATCCCCCCGATGTAAAATTTCTCGTCAATAGGGTTATATGTCTGAATCACACGGCACACCGTCGCATCACACTTCTTATATGCAGCCGGATCCAATTTATGCACTCGGATCGCGTCAATCATGAGCCAGAATGAGATTTTGTGTAATTGCTTTACATGGCGATCATTGAAATCTAATTCTAACACGGTTTTCATAATGCCGACAATGTTAGACCGGTACATTACCTTCTTCATGTCGACCAAAGCTCTTCTTGTAGGACGTTTACCACTCCTGCTTGTCTTGAATGGCAATTTTGACTGCTACCTCGCAGCCAATCGGGTTAACGTTTGTACAGAAGATTGTGACTGTGGAGATCTGCATTTTGCCTTACATTTTTTACGCTCCCGGCTTCCACTACCTGCTGTAGACGCGCCCGCGTGGGGCCCTTGCTACAGTTCGGACTCGATTTGTGTCACAGTTCTTAATCTGAACCAAAGAGTCCAAATCCGGCAAATCGTTTTGAGAAACAGATTTTTTGAAAAGAAGTGCCAAACATGGACTGCTTTCCCAGATACAGAGTCGCCACCTAAATATTTTATTTTGGGAGAATTTAGGAAACCCTTACTTATTGCCTAAGGCTACGTGTCCGTCATCACCAAAGTTGCCTTGGCTCGGGAACTTGGGTACGATTGGGGAAGGTCAGCTATGAGCACCCCCTCTCGCCCGATCCGAAGATCGGCCTCTACTAACCGTGATATCCAATTTTGAAAACGTTATGTGTTCTTATTCCAGTTATTAGCCTAGAATTACTATGTTATGCGCACAGAAATACGTTTAGAACAGTTTGAGG
>NW_021025122.1:134116-158196 GCF_004153795.1 Camellia sinensis
ATGTATGAGTCTTTATTAATTTTTTGGCACTCTGCAAACTCTGCCACAACCCAGCAGTAAAAGTAAAACGAGGATCTCTATCTGAGACGATCGTCACTGGGACCCCGTGCAACCTCACTATGTCCCGAATATACAAGTCGGCAAGATGATCTACTGAATCTCTAACGCGCATAGGAATGAAGTGCGCCGACTTAGTCAACCTGTCTACAACCACCCAAATAGCATCACTGCCCCACCGAGTCTTCGGAAGACCTACAACGAAGTCCATAGTGACATGCTCCCACTTCCACTCGGCAATAGGCAAGGGTTGCAACAAACCCGCTGGCCTCTGATGTTCGGCCTTCACTTGCTGACAAGTAAGGCACTTAGATACGAAAGCTGCCACATCTCTCTTCATACCCCGCCACAAAAACTGGCGACCCAAATACCGATACATCTTAGTACCTCCGGGATGCACCACAAGACGTGAATGATGGAACTCTCGGAGTACTTCCTCTCGGCAAGACTTCGGCACAAACAAACGGTCTCAATATCTCACACTCAGGTCGAGATACACCGTCAAACCTTTCTCAACCTTTCCACTGGAGATCTTCTCTCGGAGGGATTCTACCTCAAGGTCACCTCTCTGTGCCTCTAACACTCGAGTCACAAGTGTAGGCTGTGCAACTACAGAAAATAAGGCCGCAGCCTCAACGGATTCGCCCAAAAGCAAATCAAACTCGCCCAAAGCACCCAACATCTCCCATTCCCGGATGGCTACACAAGCTACATCACTAATGGATTTTCTACTAAGGGCATCGGCCACAATATTGGCCTTCCCCGGGTGATAGTGCAACTTAAAATCGTAATCCTCAATGAACTCCATCCACCTTCTCTGCCTCAAATTTAAGTCCCTCTGTGTAAACAGGTACTTCAAACTCTTGTGGTCCGAGAACACCTCGAACTTCTCACCATAAAGGTAATGCCTCCAAATCTTCAAGGTAAAAATCACCGCAGCTAGCTCTAAGTCGTGTGTAGGGTAATTCTTCTCGTGTATTTTCAACTGACGTGAGCCATAAGCTACCACCTTTCCCTCTTGCATCAACACACAACCCAAACCCTCTCGTGAGGCATCACAATAAACCGCATAACCCAACCCTCTCTCCGGAATAATCAAAACCGGAGCGGTGGTCAATCTAATCTTCAGCTCTTGGAACGACTTTTCACAAGTCTCACTCCACACAAATTTGACTCCCTTCCGAGTCAGACTAGTCAATGGCGAAGCTAAATTGGAGAAATCCTTCACAAACCGGCGGTAATACCCAGCTAATCCCAGAAAACTGCGGATTTCAAACACACTCTTAGGCTATGCCCAATCTTGCACTGCCTCAACTTTGGATGCATCAACAGACACCCCTTCCCCGGATACCACATGGCCTAAGAACTTGACTTCTTCCAGCCAAAACTCACACTTCCCAAATTTGGCATACAATTTATGGGCTCCAAGTAATTCAAGCACCACTCTCAAGTGTTTCTCATGCTTCTCCTCAGAAGGCGAATAGATAAGAATGTCGTCCACGAAAACGACCACAAAGCGATCTAAGAATTCCCAAAAAATCTGGTTCATCAAGTCCATAAAGACTGCCGGTGCATTGGTAAGGCCAAATGGCATCACCAGAAACTCATAATGGCCATACCGCGTACGGAATGCCGTCTTCGGAATGTCTTCCTCTCTGACCCTCAATTGGTGGTAACCCGATCTCAAATCTATCTTAGAGAAACAACGGGAACCCTTCAACTGGTCAAACAAATCATCTATACGAGGCATAGGGTACTTATTCTTAACCGTAGCCCGATTCAACTTCCGGTAGTCGATACACAGTCTCAAGGCACCATCTTTCTTTTTAGCAAAGAGGGCCGGTGCTCCCCACGGCGAAACACTAGGGCGAACAAAACCCTTGTCTAACAACTCCTGAAGCTGAATCTTCAACTCACTCAACTTGGCTGGGGCAAAATGATAAGGTGCCATAGAAATCGGCACCGTGCCGGGCACTAAATCAATAGAGAACTCTATCTCTCGGTGAGGTGGCAAACTAACAAGGTCCTCGGGAAAAACATCCGGATACTCACAAACCACCCTCGGTAACACCATCTGGGTCTCATCACACTCACCACTCATGAAGTTAGCAAGCAGACCACTAAGCTCACTCCGCTCTCGCGGATCATACATCGGTGGCAACACGCTACCAACCCGATCCCCCAAGAAATGGAAACACTCCCCGCTCAAGGTACAAACCGTGACCCTCTGGCGGTAGCAATCAATAACAGCCCGGTATGACGATAGCCAGTCCATACCCAAAATAGCATCAAAGCCCTTCATGGGCATAACAACAAAGGGAAAATGATGCCTACGGTCGGCGACCTCTATATCACAACCTCTACATCCGTGTTTCAAAATCAATTCACCCCCAACAGGTGATACTACTCAAATAGGAGATGCTAATAGTGCCAACTCCAACTCCAACACAGATGCAAATGCAGCAGATACAAAAGAATAAGACGCACCCGTATCTATCAATACACTAGCAACCGAGTTGCAAAACAGAAAGGTACCTCTCACTACTAATGGAGCCGGTACTAGGTCCTGCGCGGTAACAGCATACACGCGCCCTGTAGGCCCCTGATCCACCTGCTCACCCCTAGGAGCAAAAGACTGCTGCACTGGCTGGGATGACGAAGCTCCCGAATTGGCCCACGAGGCCTGCACAGACTGAATTGGCTGATAACTCTGCGTCTACCTAGAACCAGACGCTCCCGATGTGGCACCCAACTGCGGGCAATACCTCTTCAGGTGCCCAGGCTGACCACACTGATAGCAAGACAAAGGCTGGCCCCTGCCCTGACTCTGGCCCTGAGGTCTAGCTGAAGAAGAAGCAGCTCGCTGATCCCCTCCTTTCTGCGGGCAAACCGAAGACTTGTGACCCAGCTGGCCACATACAAAACAAGTCAAGCCTCCCTAACTACCTCTCCCAGAACCTGCACTCGGCACTAGGAAGGTCGACCTGGCCAAACCACCCTGAGACTGCTGAGGGTTAGAACCCCTCTGTCTCTTGCCATCACTCTGACCATCTTGGCTCCTCTTGGAGCTTCTCTGCCCCTTATCCTCCTCCTGCATCATAAGCTCCATATGAGCTGCAGCATCAACCAGACGTCTATACTCCCGGATAAACGACCCTTCAATCCTCAACTTGAGCCCACGCCTCAGCTTCCGCTCAAACTCAAAGCAACGGCGTTCCTCGAACGCCACAACTTCAGGTGCAAACCTGGACAAACTAGTAAAAGTAGCCTCAAACTCGACCACCGACAAGCCCTGCTGTTTAAGCTGGCAAAACTGCTCCCTCAGCTTCTCCCTAGCAGCTGAAGACAAAAACTTCTCCTGGAAGGTGTTCACAAAAGCCTCCCACACACCACCAATACGACCCTTCTCGTACTTCCACCACTGACCCGCATCTCCCTTCAGTTGGAAGGATGCCAAGGTCACCTTTAAAGCCCCGTCCTCGATGCCAAGCATCTCGAACGTCTTCTCCATCTGTTCCAACCACTCGTCAGCCTTAAGTGGCTCTTTCGGATCCCCAACAAATTCGTCCGGGTTAGACCGGAAGAATTCCCTCTTCAAGAAAGAAGGTCCCGCCTCAGTAACTTGATTCTCAGCTCTGAGAATACCCAAAGCTCCCGCTATCTCTCGGGCCAAGGCGCCCATAGCCTGCTGACCCGCTGGCTCGGCCATGTTGGCCTGACCAACTCCTTCCTATACTGTCGGAATATCATCCGGTAAAGGCATTTCTTGCCTGCCACGCCTACCACGCCTACCACGCCCTCGTCCTGACATCCTAATAAAGGTAACCAAGACTATTAGCACATTCACAAATGTGCCGAAGCTATACACTCGCGTCCTAATGCATGGACAACTGTAATTCACTCCACATAAGCACATATACACATAAGCACTTACGAATTTCGTTTCCGGATAATGACAGTCCCGAAGCGTTACTAGAGTTCCGGTTAGAAACAGCATTGATCAAATGCCTTTCCAACAAGACTCCCAGAAACCCAAGGATCCAATCAACATCCTAGAAACTACATTCCATACCCACATAGTCACATAGGCACGTTATCAATTTAAACACATAGCATATGATACTACTACTAGGTCTCTATCAAGCGAGACAAACCCATTGTGATACTAATCACTTCCCACGTACCCAAAGTATTCGAACCCGGTACGCTCTGATACCAAGTTGTCACGCCCTCAAAATAAATACATAAATCCATCACTTTAGACATGCATTGATACAAAGAAATTAACCATTTCTATTCATCAGAGTAGTTCTTACAACAGTATTACATCTTAACAACAAAAGTAAGTGCCCTATAGGCTTACAGTTTTCCATGTTAACACTTGGTTGCACAAAAGAAGAGTACTAACTCTATACAAAATAAGCCCTTGGCTTGATATACATGTAATACAAATAAAACAATTAAAAGAGTCTTCAACTCTCATCATCATCCAAGCTATGTCCTTGGAGGTGGCATGCTACCTGTACCTGAAAATAATGTCCCATATAGGGTGAGCCAACGCCCAGTAGAGATATGCTAAACACAGTATGAGCAATAACTAAGACATTAGCAATTGATAAATGTTCCATTTCATACATCAATCCATAACCCTTTTTCCATTACATGACCACGATGTCCATGTTCCATTTTATTTTCCATTTCTTATCAATTCCACAATTTACATTAATGGCCCAGAGCCTAATTATTCACTTATATGAGACCGTGACTCATATTAAACATTTCTCATTTTACAATAGATAAACATATTAGTTGTATCAACTTCTCAACAGATAAGCATACAAGCTGTATCAACACTTCCAAAGATAAGCATATGAGCTGTATCATCACTTCCATAGATAAGCATATGAGCTGTATCATCACTTCCATAGATAAGCATATGAGCTGTATCATCACTTCCATAGATAAGCATATGAGCTGTATCATCACTTCCATAGATAAGCATATGAGCTGTATCATCACTTCCATAGATAAGCATATGAGCTGTATCATCACTTCCATAGATAAGCATATGAGCTGTATCAGTGGAGTTTCCCTAAACCGTGGAGTACATCCCCTATCTCCTCCCACACACATACACAAAGTATATACACATTGGTCATATACACAAGCAATCAATACATACAGTTAATGTATTCTATCAACCGTCATACTCTATGACATGTCCAATTGATTAGTTCCAATTTGCCTAATCATCATGCATTGTCTACAACAATAAAAACTACCCTCCATCGGTAGTCCAAGCAATTATTTCTAAACAGAGAATAAAAGCTCCAACAGATAAAATATCAATGTTTTCAAAAGTGAGCGATCAACAAGTCCAACTCCACTATTCTACCATGTAATGAATCAATTTCATTATTTCCAACTCAATTCCGAGTACCAACGCTTTCCCAAATTAATTATACCAATTAATTTATACAACAAATTAGGGCATTCTCCCTTATTTTCCAATATTGACCCAATGGTCCATATATCATCAACCAACATTAATACCACTATTTTGAAACCCAAAATACTCATTTTTTGAATCAAAATAATAAAACCCTCTTTTGACATTTTGAAACCCTAAGTCCCAAAATTTACCCAACTTCAACACTTTATCAAAATCACCAAAAATCTATGTTAAAGATCATAAGAGTGAGTAGGAATCCCTACCTCAAATTCGGAGTTCAAGGGAAGAAGATGAAGAAACTCAACGTGCTCCAAAACTCGATATTTTTGGATCAAAACGTAGCCCTCGACGATCAACACAACTTTTGTAAAGGCCAAAGGTGAGGAAACAACTCTAACTAGATCAATACCTAGAGAGAAATCACGGTTCTAGAGAGAGAGGCTCAACAATGGAGTTTTGGAAAAGTAAGAGACAGAAATGAATGTGAAAAAGTGATTTTAAAAGTCAAAACTCGGAGCTTTAAACCCGACGCCCCGCTCGAGCATGGAAACCCCCGCTCGAGCGTCACTCACAGACTCCCGCTCGAGCGTCAAAACCGCCGCTCGAGCGCTGAATACACACTCCCAGCACTTTTGCAGAACCAGGTCCCCGCTCGAGCGTCCAACTTCCCGCTCGAGTGTAACACACAAACTCCCGCTCGAGCGTCCAACTCCCCGCTCGAGCGGACAACCCAGCAAAGAAAATACTGGAAGGGTGATTTTCCCGCTCGAGCGGACAGGCCAAAATCTGGGCAACTACACTTGGTTCCTAAGCTCAACCAACCTGTTTCACATCTGCCCAACACAACCCAAGACTCAAACACAAAGAGTAAAGGATGTAAACAATATGTACACAACAACCAATGAAAAGAGAAACCGGGATCGCTATAACCTCCCCCCCTTAAAGAATTTCGTCCCCGAAATTAAACACAAATTAAAAAAAAAAAAGGTTTTCTCCATGTCCAACAATATTACAACATAACATTAAACATTTCGACCCATTACCGGTCAATTCCATCTCTTTTCAAGAGGCACTTCACAACACATATTACCAGTGCATTATCAACGTGCAATTTTCTTCCATTTCCAACCATTTCCAACATACATGGTTCACCATTCATGTCATAATTAATATACATGATACAATTCCAATTCTACAGTATAGCCAACATATGTAGTATCATAATCAACTCCCATATCAAGGTAAGTTCTACAACATACTTCCATTAAATCAAAACATTACCAATGTTTTACAACTTAAGACAAATATAAAGCTCTTAAGTTCAACAACATTACAAAATCTAAATACAAGATTACTCATCAATAAACAAGTCCGGATATTTCTCGTGGACCTCCAACTCACGTTCCCAAGTGGCTTCCTCCACTCCGTGATGTTTCCACAAAACTTTTACCAAAGGGATGGTCTTGCCACGCAGGACTTGATCCCGCCTATCCAAGACCCGAACCGGTCTCTCCTCATACGAGGCATCCTCAGTTAATGTATTCTATCAACTGTCATACTCTATGACATATCCAATTGATTAGTTTTAGTTTGCCTAATCATCATGCATTGTCTACAACAATCAAAACTACCCTCCACCGGTAGCCCAAGCAATTATTTCTAAACAGATAATAAAAGCTCCAACAGATAAAATATCATGTTTTCAAAAGTGAGCGATTAACAAATCCAACTCCACTATTCTACCATATAATGAGTCAATTTCATTATTTCCAACTCAATTCCAAATACCAACACTTTTCCCAAATTAATTATACAAATTAATTTACATAACGAATTAGGGCTTTTTCTCCCATTTTTCGATATTGACCCAATGGTCCATATATCAACAACCAACATTAATACCACTATTTTGAAACCCAAAATACTCATTTTTTGAATCAAAATAATAAAACCCTCTTTTGACATTTTGAAACCCTAAGTCCCAAAATTTACCCAACTTTAACACTTTATCAAAATCACCAAAAATCTATGTTGAAGATCAGAAGAGTGAGTAGGAATCCCTACCTCAAATTCGGAGTTCAAGGGAAGAAGATGAAGAAACTCAACGTGCTCCAAAACTCGATATTTTCGGATCAAAACGTAGCCCTCGACAATCAACACAACTTTTGTAAAGGCCAAAGGTGAGGAAACAACTCTAACTAGATCAATACCTAGAGAGAAGGCAAGGTTCTAGAGAAAGAGGCTCAACAATGGAGTTTTGGAAAAGTAAGAGAGAGAAATGAATGTGAAAAAGAGATTTTAAAAGTCAAAACACTGAGTTTTAAACCTGACGCCCCGCTCGAGCGTGGAAACCCCCGCTCGAGCGTCACTCACAGACTCCCGCTCGAGCGTCAAAACCGCCGCTCGAGCGCTGAATACACACTCCCAGCACTTTTGCAGAACTAGGTCCCCGCTCGAGCGTCCAACTTCCCGCTCGAGCGTAACACACAAACTCCTGCTTGAGTGTCCAACTCCCCGCTCGAGCGGACAACCCAGCAGAGAAAATACTGGAAGGGTGATTTTCCCGCTCGAGCGCCAAAAGCTCCGCTCGAGCGAACAGGCCAAAATCTGGGCAACTACACTTGGTTCCTAAGCTCAACCAACCCGTTTCACATCTGCCAAACACAACCCAAGACTCAAACACAAAGAGTAAAGGATGTAAACAAGATGTACACAACAACCAATGAAAAGGGAAACCAGGATCACTATAGAACAAAAATCTTCTCATAGGCTGTGATGCAAATTATCATTTCGATGGCGGAGAGTGTGTGAATGGAGGCAGGTGGAATCACAAAATTGTTTCTGATGTTTCAGTTCATCGTGCTGCTTTGTTTGACAAAGAAAGTTGAGGTTTGTGCCATACATAAGCCGAAGAAGATGAGCGAGAAAGAGTCTCCAAACAGTGTCGACTGTTTCAGAGAGAGATAGATATATATATAGTTTTAGAGAGAGAAAGTAGAGAGAGAGGGTGTGCGTTTGTGTGAGAAGATGACTTCATACAATGTCGATTTTTCAAGTTAGAATAGAATTGGATATCAAATTTCTCTGTAGGGACCTTAGACATCATAAAATAATATTGTGGATCTCTTTCATTACTAAAATGAGAAAGAGACTTTAGACTAATTTTCCCTAATAATAATTGAGTGAGAGAATTATTAATGTGATAGTATTAAGTTCAAGATGTGAGATAAATTGTATTTATTTGTATAATATATAATGATATTAGTTAGTTGGAATTAAATCAATAGAATTACATCAAAACTCTTATTATATAGAAGATGATTTTATTATTTTTGTAAAATAAGGGACAAAATGGTTTTTTCACTTTCAATCTTGTGACGTTAGATTTAACAAAAATGATTAAGAGCTCTGAAAAAGGAGTTCTAGGGAGCTTTAATTGTGATGAGTTCTACTGTGATGTGATGTTTTGTGTTATTTTATTTTATTTTTTGCCTTATCACATAAGTAAAGCTCTCTTTAAAACTCTACTATTAGAGCTCTATATCATCACCCTTACATTTAAATACCACTTTGGGATTGGAAGCATAAAACATTTCTACTTTATTATCTTTTTCATTATGTGACAAATGCTAAAACACACTCTTTTTATAAAAAGCACTTATACAAAATATGTGATAATGATATTTTCATATTAATTATTAGTGATAAAAATAGATTTTTTTTTTAAAAAAAATACTTCTAATTAATAAATATAAATGTATGCATAGTTTAAATTTTGGAGGAGAATTCCCTCTGGTCACTGTTTTGGACTGGACGGGTTGTTTCAGCTTATGGGGGTTCACTGCGTGTTCCGTTTTAATAATTTAAATCGTTCATTTTGTTGCATAATTTCATATATTTCATTTACACAAAAAATTAAGTCGATTCGATAACTGTAACTAGTTTAATTTATCACATTTTTCACAAAAAAAAAAAAAAACACATACAATTTTTTTGATGACAAATAAGATAAATTAAACTAGTTACAGTTATTAGATCAACTTAATTTTCTTTATGGATGAAATATATGAAATACCCGACAAAATAAACATTTTAAATTATCAAAATGAGACTCATAGTGATCTTCATTAGCCAAAACAATCATGTCCAGTCCAAAACAGTGATTGCAATCCTCCAAATTTTTTTGCATACATTTGTATTACGTACGGAAATCACTACAGTGAAACAAAATGTTTGCTTCTACCTATGCATAAAAAATTAATGTTTTAAGTCAGCGATATCACGATCTCCTTCAAATGTAATAGATAATAATATGGAACAACATACCATCAACAATGAAGAAAGATAAGCTTTGGCCGATAAAGCAGCTTGTATCTTTAGGGTGCATGAAGGATTGCGTCATGCAAATGAAAAGGCATACACACCTATGCTAGTTTCAATAGGGCCTTATCACCATGGTCAACCCAAACTACTTGCTATGCAAAAATGTAAAGAGCGTTATTTGGAATCGCTCCTTCAACATAACAACAATCAGAGTAAGGATGATTATTTAGATACTCATATATCTACTTAATTTACTTACTGCATAAACTATATCCGGGCGAGTGCAGTTCATCAAGTACATTAAACTTTCAATAATTTGGGCATACTCTAATTGAGAAATACTTTCCTGTACATTCTTAGAAGGAAACAAATTAACATCCTCAGGTGTTCTAGTAAGATGATCATCATCTTTGCTGAATTTGTCAAGTATTTTCTCAATGTAATGAAATTGTGACAAAGCATAACCTTCTGATGTTTTGATAATTTTCATACCAAGAATTACACCCCACTCCCACCAACATCCATGAACAAGTTAGAAGAAAGAGCTCGCAAGTATTATGCAGACTCATTTGACCACCTCGACAGTTATCAATTTGTAAAAATGATGCTATATGATGCTTGCTTTGTTATTGAGTTTCTTCTTGGTATGTTTGAGTTTCGTGTTGTTGAGGATAAACATCAACAATCACATGTGGGTGATGAAGTCAAAGTATCATGGAAGAGAATACAGATTTGCAATGACTTGATGTTACTTGAAAACCAACTTCCATTCTTTGTTATGTCTGAATTTTATGACATGAGCTATGGCATGATAGTGACCCAAAATCCAAACCAGATTCATCATGATCCTACCTTCACCCCCACCCTCACGAAGTTGGCAATGTTACCTATACTTGAGAAGCTACCAGGAGGGATTGACTTTTCCAAAATGGATTTTGAAAATAAGTCCGTCTCTAAAAGCAAGCATTTTCTTGACTTGGTGCATAATGTTTGTCTTCCCTCCTGCTCTAGAGATGAGTCAAATGACCACCAAAACAAGAATCAAAGAACTTGCTTTAATATGCCGTGCGTGATAGAGCTTAAGGACGCTGGTGTCAAGTTTGAGGCTAGAGAGGAGCGTAACCAAAGCATGTTCGACATACACTTCGACCATGGTCATTTTAAAATACCAAAGTTTAAAGTCTCTGATTTGACAGAAATATTCTTCCGCAACATTATTGCCTATGAACAACATTCCTCGGATGACGAACCCAAATATTTCACCGATTATACGTCTTTCATGGATCAGCTTATCAACTCCAAAGAAGACGTGATCCAACTTCGTCGCCATGAAGATCTTGACCACTGGCTTGGTGACGACGAAAAGGTAGCACTTATGTTCAACAGCCTGGGTACAGGGGTGTTCATTTCGGAGCAGTTCTGAAAAATCTAGAAATCCCCTAGATGTTGATTTGTGATTATGTATCAATTTTAAGCAGCATATAACAATCACAATCAAACAATCAAGACAAATCGACACAACGATTTTACGTGGAAAAACCACAATTGGACACCTCCAACTGTGATTAAAAAACCATGGGCAACAGCCACAAAACAATCTACTAAGAAGATTTAAAGGAATTACACAGGTATACTCTCAATTACCTAGCGAATCCACGCCTAATTGAACCAACCTCTATGTGCCTCTTCCAACCCGTCTTCACCTCGGAATTGTCTTTACAATGAGCCACCCCGGAATCCACCAAAGCTTCAGGCTCGAATTCTTCAGAATCCACAACACTTACTATTTCATATAACTAGTGGGAAGTAAAATAATTTCGTTATAAATCTACTTATCATTTCTGATGATAAAACATAATTTAATAGTAAAATAACGGGTGAAACATCAATAAATTTCAAAATGTAATCTTGTGAGCACAATTTGGGTTGGATTCGCATCTAAACACTCATAGCCTCACTGAAATAAAAATGCGAAAATAAATACAACTGAAAGGAGTTTTGTCAAACGGGATTGCCGAGAATAAAACTTAACAATCTCTCCCTTTGGCAATGCCGTGACAAAACACACCTAACAAATAAAATCCTAATCACCCCAACCCATTACAGCCAACAAAAGCCAACTTCTTTCTCAAGGTCATGATCTGCAAAACAGTTATTAGTGCCACAATCTCCAAAACAACTATTAGTCCCACAAGAGTATATGAAAAAGCAATAGACATATGACACGATTATCTTGAAACATGAGATGAAAAACATGAAAAGATGAAAGCTAAGACTCATGAAAAACAACTCTCAAACAATAAAAGCAAGATCATAAACCAACCCAAGGCAAGATGAACAAAACTCCTCCTCACTAAAAGCAACCACAAACACTGAAAACAGTGAACAAGAAGAAAACGACAAAAATAATATGGTGGAGCAAGTAAGGAATTTCTGATTTATACCTTGAAACACATAAGATTATCCAGGAAGCACCATTACAAGAAAACACAATGTGCACAGTCTGTAGAAGATTCCTCATGAAAGAAAGTGATGCATTATGGGAAAAGCATAGATCCCATGATAAAAGTGTGTGTGTGACTCTTGGAGTTCGACAAACACTAGATTCAATCCTAGTAGTGATATGAAAGCTGGACCTCCGACAAGAGAATCTAAACACAACAAAGGAAAGTCAAACCACTAGGAATCAAGGGGTATTTTGTGAGTAAAGGCGGAGGCTCCCCCTCAATCAATGAATCTTTTATTTTTTCCTTTTTTTTTCACATCTTTTTCTTTTCTTTCTTTTGCACATCTTTTTTTTTTCTTTCTTTCTTTTGCACATTTTTTCCTTTCTTTTTCACACTCATTGGCGGCTGACATGCTCAAGAGTATGGAAACCGAACCACAAAAGCATGGATATAATAAGGATGGCCTGGTTGGTGACTCTGAGGTAGCCTTTTCCTCATAGCTAGACTGCAAAGAATAGAGGGGAAAGCCATGGAGATACAAAAAGATGGTAGGTGGTTAAGAGACTCAACATCACCCATGATATGCTAGTATTGGTCCATTTCTCTAGAAACGCAAAAGATCAATGACAGAAGTCCATGAAAAAAAAACACTAAGGCGGAAGACTCCAAAATTTGCTAATCCAAGAGTGTGTACAGAACGAGACATATTAATCAAAGAACACACACTCCAACATGAGTAATGACCACAGAAAGCACACACATATTAACATGTAATGGATATTCTTATCAATTCCAATATGCACCAAGAACCACTCAAAAATTTCAAGCTTGCAAAACCATACTAAGAAAATCTTTTTGGTTTTTTTTTTTTTAATTTTTTTTTCTTTTTCTAAACAAAGCAAGACATAAAAACAAACATGCACACATTTTTTTTTCTCTTTAAAAAAAACACACAGAAACCTAAAAACTAAAACGAATAAACAAATTAACACAAGTCAAGTTTTCTCACCCAAACCGCCTTAGTATAAACAAAGTTGTGAGCATTGCGGTTCTTGGGTGGTGTCTTAACGTTGTGATTCCCTTTGCTTTCAATGGGAACCCGTCTCGACGTGGTTTCCAATTTCCTATTTCTAGGTCTAGGAAAATACACTCTCCCATGCAACTTATAACAATAAGGGCGAATATGACCATGCATACCACAATGATGACAAATAAAAACAGGGTGTACAGGATGTACCTTCTTTTCTTTTACCTTACCAACTCTAGGAAGTTTGAGAAGTCCATCCTTATGTTGAATTTTTTGTTCTCCCTTTCCTTGAGTTCTTGTATCATGAGATGTTGATGCACTCTGTTTTTGCTCTTTCTTACCACCAAAGCCAATGCCACTCTTGTCAGAACAGATTTGTTGAGTCCCAATGATATTGTCCAAAGTCTTTGATCCTTTGTTCCAAAGACCAATGGTAGCCATTGCACACTTGAGCTCTTGCTCTTTCTTGATCATTAGTTTTTCCAAAGCAACTTGTGACATCTCGAGAGATTCAATCTTTTCTTCATCCATGGCATAGGTTTCCTGTAGCTCATTTCTCTCCGTCTCACAAGTCAATAGTTTTGCACAAAGAGCTTGTCGATCATCAGCTATCTTGATGGCATCAATCCTGGCCTCGGAAATCTCCTCCTTAAGTTTGACATTCTCACTTTCACATGCTTTGAGTTTCTTTGTGAGTTTGTCATTTAATTTGAATAAGTTAAAAGACTCCTTATACAACTTTTCATAAGCTTGCTTAAGCTCTTCATCATCACTCTCCAAGGATTCGTCAAGTAGGGGTAGTCGAACTATAGAATTTCCCTCACGAATTGAATCCATTATCACAAATCAAATAAGATCTCGTTCTAAAAGAATTTTTTTTTTAAAAAAATAGAACGACCTGCTCTGATACCAATTGAAAAATCTAGAAATCCCCTAGATGTTGATTTGTGATTATGTATCAATTTTAAGCAGTATATAACAATCACAATCAAACAATCAAGACAAATCGACACAACGATTTTACGTGGAAAAATCACAAATTGGACACCTCCAGCTGTGATTAAAAAACTACAGGCAACAGCCACAAAACAATCCACTAAGAAGATTTAAAGGAATTACACAGGTATACTCTCAATTACCTAGCGAATCCACGCCTAATTGAACCAACCTCTATGTGCCTCTTCCAACCCCATCTTCACCTCGGAATTGTCTTTACGATGAGCCACTCCAGAATCCACCGAAGCTTCAGGCTCGAATTCTTCAGAATCCACCGAAGAACAACTCTCTCTCTCTCTTGTGTATAACAAACAAAATCTTTGATGTACTCTCTTTAAACCATGAGTTGAATACTCAATAAAACATCAAAGAAAACTAACAAAATATCCTCAGATATAAACCTTAAGAACCAAAAAGAAGATCTGGAGGAATTAAATAGTTTTGGGAGAAAACCAACTATAGAAAATCCAAAGTAATCCTAGTTTTGGAAGAAATCCAATTACTTATAGAAATCCAAAAGTAATCATAGTTTTGGAAGAAAATCAACTTTTTAAAGAAATCCTTGTCAAACGGGATTGCCAATAATAAAACCTAACAAGTTCTACTATGCTGAACAGCGCAGAAAAGTGAATGCTCATTGCAAGAGATGGTGGAACAGATTGGTAGCTTCATTGAAGCGTGATTACTTCACAAATATATGGGTCACTGTTGCCACTTTTGCAGCTGGTTTTCTCCTCCTCCTCACTCTCATACAGACTGTCATTGCCCTTATTATGATTATTACTTCGCCCCCGTCCCGAACTGATCTGAAGTTGTTTGCTTAGGCCACCACCCTATCATCCACTATTTCATTTCAACAAAATATTCTGCATCTGCATATGTAGACAGTTTCTATGTTTGTATTAATTTGAGTGAGAATGAATGTGTTTTCAGAATAAGTGTAATGTTTATTAACTCATAAACTTGAATATTAAATGTGTTATCATGTGTGTTTGTGATTTCTACTATGGTTTTTATGTGTTTAAATATAATATGTTCTTAAGATTTCAATTAGAATGAACTATGATTTTACTTTCTATGTCTATTCTATTAGAATTATAGCTTCTCCAGGCTTAAATGTCGTGTGTTGTGCCTACTGAGAACTGAACTTGGTGTGACCTTCTTAATGAGTAAGAGAGCTATAATTTTTGAGTTTCAGGCGTAAGGACTAAAATCGGAGACAGTGAAACAGTGGGAGGAGGAAACATGGATGCTGGCCATAACAATGGAGATGCTGATCATGAATGGACGATCGTCTCTAGAAAGCAAAGAAAACCTAGAACATCCCCCACCATCTTCATAGCCAACATTCCAGAGCAGCTGCAGGTGGATTCCCTGAAGGGCATTTTTCAAAGATTTGGAAGGGTTGTTCACGCTTCAATTCCAAATAGAAGAACCAAGCGCTTCAACTCAAGATTTGGCTTTATCCGTTATGAGAGACCAGCTTCGGCAGAGGAGGCAGTTCGGAAATTCAACAGAGCATGGTATGGTGATTATCATCTTATTGTCAAGCCTGGAAGATTTGAGAGACCACCATATCCTAAGCACTTTCAGGCAGAACAAAAATTGAGATCCAATTTTCACGAAGCTCGTTACTCCAACTCATTGAACTTGCCAAGTGCGCAAAATCAAAACAAACCTTCTTATGCAGACATTGTAAAAAGCAATGTTCTTTCTTGTGACCAAGCTAAAAAGGTACAAGTTTCTGAACCTTCTATCATGGTACACGCGACGGAAGCGGGTAATGAATGGCTCTATAGGAGTGTGGTGGTGAAAGCAAGCCTTCCAAATGCAGATCAGTCCATATTGAGCTCCTTCTCTCCTGAGGATGCCAAGAAAATTCAGGTGCGTGCTATGGGGGGTAAATCATATGTTCTAACTTTTGAATCCCAAGAAGATATGAGAAACAGAATCCACAAAAACAAGGATTGGTTTAATTCAAGATTTGAGGATGCACAAGAATGGTCTCTTTGTAAACTATCCAATCTTAACTCAAGAACAGTGTGGATCAACTGCTTTGGAGTTCCACTGAATCTCTGGAATTTCAACACATTCAAGAGCATAGGAAGAGTTTGGGGTGAAGTGATCATGGTTGATGATTCAACGTTGAAGCATCTGTCTTTTGAATGTGGAAAAGTTATGATAATAACAAATCAGTTTGAGGTTATTAATCACACCATCACCTTGGTTTGTAAGCATGAAGAACATATTATCCGTGTTACAGAGGAACAGATTATGAGCATTCATACGCCAAAGACTGCTGGAGAACTCTCTGGTAAAGAAGATGATGACGTGTCTATCCCTGTGGATGTGGACAATGTGCACCCAATACGTGTCGATCAGCATGGCACCAAACTTTCAAACGGAAAGGAATTGATTTCCCAAGTTAGAATTCTAACAGATGAGAGACAACCCTCATTGTATGGGAAACGGGGATGTCAGAGCACGCCTACTGTTAGCAGCCTTGCCGTTAAGAAAGCTGATAAGTCTTCTCGTTCAAATTTTAAGGAGCTGGGCCAAACCTCTATTTGCAAAAATAAACAGGTTGCTTCTAGCCCATTTAACCCTTTGCTCCCTTTAAGCCCATCCTCTCCAATTTCATCATCCCCATCTGTTGCTAACTCTCAGCCTCATTTTAACCAATTGAACTCTTCACATTTGTCCAGCCCATCACATACAAAATTGATCCATCAGGAGGACACAATCCAATCTGCTGCTATCTCCCAAACCCACATTCGCTCTCCTCTAGTCATCCCTAATTCCCAATCTCCCATCCTCTGTCCTCACCTCCGTTGCCATCATTCTCCATCCCCCCTTCCTCCCACACCATCTCATCCAGATCCTATTGTGAATCCCTCTCTGTCATTCGTCCCAGACTCATTTCTTTCCGAATCTGACTTTCTCGAACTAGCTCCCAGAGCATCTGATAACCAATGGATTGATTCAGTCGCTGGAACCTCTAAACCGCTAGTGGGCCTATCCAAAAGAAAGAGTAAAAGGAAATTTCTGCAGCACGTGCTTGGTAATGTATCAGCTAATAAGTTCAGCAGAAGAGGGGGCAGGAAAAAGGGCGGAAAAACTACATCATTCCGATCAGCGGCAGCAGCAATCTCGTTATCAATTTCTTCAGAGGCCATTGCTAATCGAAATCGCATTATCCTTAACGAAGCCCAGGCAGTGTGGGAAATTGGGAAGCTCCTTGGCCTGAAAAGTAATGAAGAAGATGACGAGGTCGTTAGTAAGCTTAAAGAGCTTCATGAACAAAATGAGCTTCAGCATAATGAAACAGAAGGTGATAGGATCTAACTCTCTACCCATTCGGCCTATCCTGGATTTTTAATATTGTTTTCCATGAAGATTATCTCTTGGAATATAAGGGGATTATGGAAAAGGAAGAAAAGAAGAGGAGTTAAAAATCTTATCTCTCAGCATAAAGTCAACTTTCTGCTCCTTCAAGAAACAAAGGTAGCAACAATCACAAATCAACTCATCCACTCTATTTGGCCCCACAATGATCCGGGTTTTGCAGCAGTGAAGGCTGAGGGCTCTTCGGGCGGTATTATTAGTGTCTGGGATAAATCTCTATTTTCAGTTTGTGAATGCATTCAGAGACCGAACTTCATACTTCTAAAAGGTACGATCTCTCCGGACTTTGATTGTATTTTGATTAATATTTATGCTCCTAATGAAGCCAGGGCAAGGAAAATTCTCTGGGATGAATTATTAAGCCTCAGAGTTAGTTTTGATTTACCATGGTGTATTGGGGGAGACTTTAATGAAATTATTAGAATTGGGGAAAGAAAAGGCTGTCTTACAATCTCTGCTAGTATGAAACAACTCAGTGACATGGTGGCCAATCTGGAGCTTAGAGACCTTCCCCTGCAAGGAAGATCTTTCACTTGGTCAAATAATCAAGAGGCTGACAGATGGAGCAGATTAGATAGGTTTCTCCTTCACTCACAATGGCTGGACAGATTCGATTTTAAACAATGGGGTCTTCAACGATTATTATCCGATCATTGCCCAATTCTCCTCATGGTGGATAATAGAGATTGGGGTCCAAAGCCGTTCAGGTTCCTCAATGCCTGGACCTCCCATCCTAAATTCCTAAATGTTGTCAAAGGTGCATGGAATCAGAGTGTGCACCTTGGTTGGGCTGGGCACAGAATTTTCATGAAGCTCAAGGAAGTGAAATCAGCTCTCAAACAATGGAATATAGAGGAGTTTGGTGATCAGAATGAAAAATTAATTTCCATTGGTAATCAATTACACTCGTTGGATCTCCTTTAAGAGACCCGTTCTTTATCTGAGGAGGAGTCAACAAACAAAAGGAAGCTGAAATTCGACTTCTGGAAAACTTCAAGGCTGATTGAGAGCATTTGGTTGCAAAAATCAAGGCAAATGTGGTTCAAGAATGGAGATAAAAACACCAAGGCCAAGTTTGGGGACTTTAAAAAAAGTCAAAAAGCCAAAAAGTTACTCAAAGGAAAAATTCAATTGGCAATCTATTCATCAACGGAACATTCTTAGAAGATCCGGAGCAAATAAAAAGAGCAGTTAGGTCTCATTTTCAGAATTTTTTCTCCGAAAAATGGCCTTCTAGACCCACATTTTCAGAGCCTTTTCAGCGTTCACTTTCTGATTTGGATGCTTCTCTGCTAGAACAACCTTTTTCTGAAACTGAGATTCTGGATGCAATAAATCAATGTGAAGGAAATAAGGCTCCTGGTCCTGATGGCTTCAATATGAAATTCATCAAAAAATGCTGGGCCTTCATAAAAGCAGATCTTTGTCTCTTTTTCAATGAATTCCATCTTAACAGCAGGATCAAGAAAGGCCTGAATTCTACCTTCTTAACCCTGATTCCAAAAATTCCAAACCCATCTTCTTTATCTGATTACAGACCCATCAGTTTGTTAGGCTGTATTTATAAGGTTCTAGCCAAGGTCTTATCAAGTAGATTGAAATTTGTTTTGCCAAAACTGATTGATGATACTCAATCAGCTTTTGTAAAAGGGAGGCAAATATTGGATGGTATTCTCATTGCCAATGAAGTTGTTGATCTGTGGAAGCGCAATTCTTCAGGAGGGCTTCTTCTCAAATTGGATTTTCAGAAGGCTTTTGATAGTGTCAATTGGAACTTTCTTTTTCATATCCTTCAAAATTTCGGTTTTGGTGAAAAGTGGATCTCTTGGGTTAAGGAATGTGTTTCTTCCCCTCATATTTCTGTTTTGGTGAATGGATCCCCTTCTCAAGAATTTCCTCCTCAGAGAGGCTTAAGGCAAGGTGACCCTCTCTCCCCCTTTCTCTTTAATCTTGTGGTTGAAGGGCTAAATTTTCTCATCCAAAGAGCCAAAAATCTCAATCTTATCAAGGAAGTGGATATCTGTGGCTCGGGGTTAAACTTTTCACATCTGCAATTCGCAGATGACACTCTTATGTTCTGCAATCCAGATTGGGATGAGATAATAAATCTGAAAAGAATTCTCAGTTGCTTCGAGTTAATTTCCGGACTGAAGATTAATTACCAAAAGTCTGTAATTTGTGGAGTTGGGGTTAACAGGGACTTCACCTCTCAAGTAGCCGAATTCTTCAACTGCAGGGTGAGTTCGTTACCAATCAATTATCTTGGAATGCCTCTAGGGGCCAACCCAAAAAGACTGTCTACTTGGGAGCCCATCATAAACAAAGTGAAGAAAAGACTAGCTTCATGGAAGAAGAGGTATCTCTCTCTTGGAGGGAGGATCACTTTGATAAAATCTGTACTTTCTTCACTTCCAATCTATTATATGTCCCTTTTCAAAATTCCTTCCCAAGTGGCAAACCTTATTGATAAGTATCAGAGATCCTTTTTATGGGGGGATAGCGATGTCAAAAGGAAATTGCATCTACTCAACTGGGAGGCATGCTCTGTTAGCAAACACTTTGGAGGTCTGGGCTTCAGAAAGACTAAGGAAGGCAATGATACTCTCCTATGCAAATGGTGGTGGAGATTCGCCACTGAAAAAAGTTCCTTGTGGAGGAAAGTTCTTTGCGCCAAAAACAATGTGAACGAAGATTGTTGGTTACCAAATGGTTCAAGCTTCAGTTTTTCATCTGCAGTGTGGAAAAGTATCTCAAATATGGAAAGGTATGGATCTAGAGCAATTGCCTTATTTTTGGAAAATATTCAGCTCAAGCTAGGGGATGGTAAAAGAATTAAATTTTGGTTGGATGCATGGGTCTCATGTACTCCTTTGTCCAACCTCTATCCTAGACTTTTCTCTCTAGCTACAAGCAAAGATTCATTCGTCCACCAGTATTTGTATCAGACTGCGGATAATCAAACTCATTGGAATATCTCATATAGGAGAACCTTGAGAGCTTGGGAAGATGAGTTGCATCTTGAGCTGATTAGTAGATTGCCACAATCTCTCAGCTTTAATAATAATTGTGTGGATCATCTGTTATGGACTCCTTTCCCATCAGGCTCCTTTACAGTTAAATCTCTTTATGAAATTTTTGAAAATTCTCTTCGTTTAACCCCTTTTCCGATTATGAAGATATGGAAATCAGCAGCCCCTCCCAAAATTAAAGCTTTTGGCTCATTATCCCCGCAATCAATCACTGTGCATTCTGCGGTATTGATAATGAATCTGCTTTGCATTTGCTCTTGCATTGTAATTTCGCTTGGAAGGTTTGGGCTGAAATTATTTGTTGGTGGGGCTCCCAATGGGTTTCTCCTAGTTCCTTACAATCGCCTCTTCGGATCTCCTTGCTCGCAGGCTCATTATCCCCGCAATCAATCATTGTGCATTCTGCGGTATTGATAATGAATCTGCTTTGCATTTGCTCTTGCATTGTAATTTCGCTTGGAAGGTTTGGGCTGAAATTATTTGTTGGTGGGGCTCCCAATGGGTTTCTCCTAGTTCCTTACAAGACTTGCTTTTATGGTGGTATGGTCAAAAGTACAAAAACTTGGGTAAACTCATCTGGGAAGTTATTTCATTGGCTGTGATGTGGAGTTTATGGATTGATAGAAACAACATGGTTTTTAACTCTAAAGTTCCTGTTTAGGGAAATATTGTGGATAGTATCAAGATCAAAGTGGCCACATGGGTGAAGTTTTCTAGTCACTCGTCTCATTACACAATCCATGATTTCATGCACTGTTTGGATGGATTGAAGGGCCATAAATTGTAGTTTCCAGCAGGCTGTAGTCCTCTATTGTTTTATTTTTTTCATTTCCAGTTTTGGTTGAGGTCTCATCAACCTTTGTATCGGTCTTGGCTTGCATATGATTGGGCTCAATTATAGGTGCCAACCTAGTTGGGATGTATTTTTGAGCTATGATGCAATTCAGTCAAGTCCTTCTAATTAACTTCAATTTAAATAAGCCCAACCTAGTTAACAAATCTTAAAATTGGTGATTTTAAATTTAATTATGCAAAACACAAATAAATACTAAACTGAAATTGATAAATTAACCAGGTTATCAAAAAAAAAAAAAAAGAATCCACACTCAAATATAAATAATAATCAAATAACATAATTTGATTAATACCCCTAATTTCCAACACAATAATTTAGAATTCAATCTTAATTATTATGGAAGATATCATCGCTAAGTTCATTTAAAATAATAATCTTATGTATGTTCTTCCTCGCCAAATTGTTCAAAATTAAATCATCTAATGTATCTGTTGGCAACAAATCACAATAGATATCCAATATTTGATTTTTAATAGAGATATGATCAAGACAAATAAATTAACTCATAATTTTCAAATCATGAAAGAAACCGAATTAAATTCATATCCAAAATTTACTGAATTGATTTAGAAGAGACGAGAACAATTAATCAATAAAATCTCAATTTAGGGAATATAATCAGATCATGTATTCAATTACTAACCATACAAGAGGCTTCATTCTCAACCTTAGCTAATAATTTAGCTACTCATAATTATTTTAACGTACACACTAAAATCAAACATGAAAATAAAACTTACAACTAAAAAGAGAAAATCACACCAAAATACAAGACCAAGCTCCACTTTTTTCCCCAAAAAACTCTGTACTTTCTCACATTCAGTACATCTCATTTATAGAGCTCACTACACACTCATGAAGCTGTCTAATATTTAGAAGTCGATATTATTGAGATTTTGAGGCTGAAATTGTTGAAATTTGATGCATCGATTTCCATAAACAGATCGCATGCCTCCGTCTTTGTCTCCATTCTTCGGCTCCTTGTCTTCCGCAATTGCGTTCAGTCTTCAATTCAAAGATTATGTTCATGAGCCTGAGGAAATGATTTCATCGCACCTGCATAATTGCGCAGCTAAGTCAATAGAGTGGTTGGAAACTTTCTCTTTTCTTTCTTGTGTTCTTTATTTAATATATTATATGATATATATATATATATATAGAAACAAACAAACGGGTGGCTTTCATTTTTTTATTATATTTTCTTTATATTACATTAAAATATATTATTTATAATAATTTGTATACAACACTCAAAATATATTAAAAAAACACACAAAATCAAACAAAATTATAAAATAATATTCATTATCAAACTAATAAAGTGTATATTAGCAGACTAAACATGTAACGTTATAGCACTCATCAGGTTAGATATGGTGCCCTTCTCTTTTTTGATTGCCTCCAACAGTTGGCCAATTACATTTATATTGGATGTTTGAGAAACATCATGATAAGTAAGAGGTAAGATGTTTGTGATTGGTTGAGGGGCTACAGTGATGAGATGGTGCATAAAAATACATGACACTCTTAATAAAATTTTTCTTTAATATTTTTGCTAGTGATAGTAACCATGATAGTGAATATAGTGTTTTGACACTAAAACCATACAGGAAAATTTTGATTTGACTTCTCTCATATTCACATGTCAACATAGGACAACTTGAGAGGTTCGTGTAACCCACCACAGATCCCATTTTAATGATCTAAACTGTTAACTTGTAGAGTTCTCAATGCATATTATCCATGAAAAAAACTAATTCGATCCGATAATTATAACATTTTTATTTTATCGCAATTGCCCATAAAAAATAGACAACAAACACATTTTTGAAAATAGACCATTCATTTTTTCTAGAGAAATATGCTGATATCAAAATGTTATAATTATTGAATTGACGTAAATTTTTTAATGGAAGATATACATTGAGGCCCTACAAAAATGAACAGTTCGGATTATTGAAATGAGACTCGTGATGGTCCTCATGGGCCTCTCAAGTTCTCTTATGTTGAAATGTGAATATAAGAGAAACCCAACCCTAAAATTTTTACTTTTTAAAAAAAATAAATTTAAAGTAGAGTTTCATTGTTAAAATGGATCTTATTTGATAGATCTTAATATAAAGATTCTAAAATTATTAATTTTATTAAAAACCAATACATGTATAAAAAATTATGAAATTTTAAAACTAGGCAAATTACACCGATAGTTTTTATATTTTATTGATTGTGTCATTTATCATTGGCAATATGTTGATTCTAGTAAGCACCCTTGAAACTTTGAATGTTTGTTAGATGGACGAGGTCCATCCCTTGTTATATAAAGTTTTGGCTTGTATTGTTTTGAGAGGACTTCGGCTATTATTCATGCAAACCCCTTTATTATTTATACCATTCACTGAGTATCCAGGCTCACCCTCTCTATATATATGTAGGTGATGAGCAAGAAGGGTACATGCCAGATTATGCAACTTATGGCAATTCAACAGAA
>NW_021025122.1:161131-209204 GCF_004153795.1 Camellia sinensis
TTTGTATCCTCGTCTAGAGGATCACTGTCTCCTCTACGAAGGGGGTTTTGATTGGGGAAGTTGGATGGTAAACCGCCCCCACCGTTGCTAGCCCACATTGAAGGTTGAATGTGAGGAATGGTATGACAGGGTTGTGCCTGCCAGAGAATGAGATCTACAAGAGCTCTGTATCCTTGATGCCCTTCGCCTTTCAAGGTTCATTATCCCTGAGGATCCTTTCTTGATTCCTGCAACCATTTGTTTCTGGAATTCAACTTTTAACTTTTTCCAGGTTCGGTGCGGTATGATGGCCCCCGCCGTTCTTGATATTTGCCATCTCTTGGGGCTCTCACCACTTGGTGCTCCCTTTACGCTTGGTCACCCAGACCTTCTAGTCAATTTCACCATTCCATCCTTGAACTCTTCCTTCAGTGATTTTGTAAAATTTGAGAACAAGAAGGTAGGTTTTGTAGGTGACCAAGAGTTTTTTTCCTTTATTCTGTATTGGTTATGCAAATTTCTCTTTTGTACTTCATCTCAGCGAATTATGGCTAAGTTTGCCCCACTTGCCAAGGCTCTTGCCTCAAAGAAGAGGATAGCCTAGGCTCCTTATGTTTTAGGCCATGTTTATAGGGCATGCTCCTAATTTTGCGAGAAACCTCTGGATGTTAACCAAGGAGGCCCCCTCTGGATATTACAACTCTGGCACTTCGCATATTTCACTGGTCTACACTCCAAGTGCTTGAGATTTTTGATGCAAGAACCCACTACTTATAGAGAGAAATTTGCCAAGATTTCCTTATAACCCTCTAGCTTTGCCTATTATTTTACTTTCTTTCATCAACTCCCAATTTCTCCACATCCTTTCTTCTTTTGTCCCTTTGAAACTAGTACAGGACCAGCTTGGCTCAGGGCATTTTTGACTGATAAGGAATGCTCCAATTCGCTACACAAGGATATGTGGGCCTCTATCTTGTTGCCAAGGGAGCTCTTTATTGGTACTTTGAATCTTCGAGCCTAAAAATGTATATCTGAAGTGTACCGTCCTTTCCAATTTGCCAGGCAATTTAGGCTCACTTAAGGAATTTCTATCCCTCTCTATAGCCTCTTCAATACCAATCTCACAGCCAGAGACATAAAGGTACCCAAAACCAAATTAGAGGAAACAACATTTAAATTGCTACAAGAGTTGAGTGAGTTTCAATTCATTCCCTTTCTCCTATATGGCACAGCTTTGAAAGGATTTCAAAGTTGGTGGACGGCTAATATAGAGGTGCTCCTGGCAATACCTCCTAAAGATTTGCTAGTGGGACTAGATGTACCCTCTCAAGCCAAACCCAAAAAGAGTGGGACCACTACTATTGTCTCTACTGCCTCTACTATCCCAGCTCTTACTTCTGCTGCCACAGAGACTACTCCTGCTGCCTCTCTTCCTCCTCTTAGAGTCACCAGGGCTGCTTTGAAGAGATGTATGCATTTCCATCTCTCTTTTCTCTTTTCTTTGTAATGTCTTCTTATCTACTTCTAGCTTCTTTTTGATGAAGGAGCTTCATAAGTAGACTCTCCTCAAAGGGCTCAAGTGCTAAGCATTCTTAAAGACAAGTAACAACAGCAAAAGAAGAGAAAACTTGTGCTTGGTCCTAAAGAGGAAGAGGTACCTGAAGAAACACCACTTAAGAGGAAGAAGAAAATTACAGTTTCCCTTTCCGACTTCAATGATGACCCTACTCATCAGGCAGCCGCCAAGGCAGTAGAGAGGGAGCAATCCAAGGAATTGATGGTTTTCCAGAGATATGAGAAAATGAGGCAGCAACAGATATTAAGGAATGAAGCTGCTGCTGTTGATATACTTCAAAGGGAAACTGCAAGAAGGCAACAAACTGCTGATCATTTTGCTCTTCGCAGTTCTCCAACCATTACCACCACCACTTTCGAGGCTGGTAATTTCCTTTAGTTTCCCTAGTAATTTTACTTCCCAAGTTTTCAACAATAAATCTTAATATTGCTTCTTATTTTTTTGTCTTACAGCAACAGTTACCTCACCTCCTCCTTCGATAATGGCTTCCTCAGTCTTATTTGAAGTTGAAAAACCATTAGAGGCAGCCTCGAAAAAGAGGAAGAAAATCACCAAAGTGCTGTAGACCGCCCCGAACTTGCTTCGCGCGCCCCCCTTTCGGAGAGGGCGCGAATTTGGGTTCTAGCTACTACGGTTTGGACTCCTATCACGGTTCTGAATCTAACTCACAAAGTGCAATGTAAGACTGATAAATCACCAAAGAGTCGAAATCCGACAAATCATTTTGGAAAATCGATTTTAATCAAAAATCGCCAAACATGGACTGTTTTGCCAGATTTGAAGTTGCCACCTAAATATTTTATTTTGGGAAATTTAGAAAACCCTGACTCGTGCCTAAGGCCACGTGTCCGTCATCACCAAAGTTACTTCGGCTCGGGAACTTGGGTACGAGAGGGGAAGGTCCTGAAATGAGCACCCCTGCTCCCCCGATCAAAGGATCGGCCTCTACTAAGCATGATATGTTGTTTTGAAAACACATGTGTTCTTATTCGGGTTATTAATCTAACTTACTATGTGATGCGCACAGCATACAAGTATAGACTAAATCACTCGATTTGGAACAAAACATCTCATGTTTGTTTTTCGAAAACGGTTTGAAGTTGCTATTCTCAAGTAGGCTAAAATGCGGATTTGCCACCCTCAAGTGGGCTTAAAACATGATTGCCACAAACAAGTGGGCTTAAAATGCACATTTTGATGAATTGTTCCAATTCAAGTAATAAAACCTTCATCCACATGCATTCAGGCAGTTAAACATTTAAGCACATAGCCTCATGGCAAGCATGCTGTCGTGGCAACACTTATACGCATGCAAGGATGCTAAAGCATAAACACTCACAGTGTACTCCAAGCCAAAAAGAAGCTAGTTAGTGATGAATGCATGATCCTAGCTATGTCAATAATGCCTAATGCAACACATGCAAAATGTAACTAAGTAGGCTCGGCTATCTAAGATGGCATATGAATGCAACACTTGATAACATGCTTTGAAACACGTATTCAAGAAAGTGTATTGAAATACAATGCAGTTTGTATGATGCGCCGAGCCTGGTGCATGCAAGACAAATGAATGATGCAAACATGCAAAGCATAAGGTATGCTAATTGAAATATGCCCTAAACTAACTATCAAAAGCAGATAAGTAAAAGGGAAAAAGACCTGGGGTTGGAAAACATTCACACACACAGGCACACTTATTACAACATTTTCCCTCTGGACGGAGGGTTCGAATAAAATGAAAGCTAACTAGCTACGCTAATTAAGCTAATTATTACAAACCAACTAATTAACTAACTATTCTAGCTAATTAATTATTACAAACCAAATTGAATAACTAGCTAATCTAAGCTAATTAGAATATTACAAAGCACTAAGCTAAATTAATTACAACACAGGTAATCAACTACAACTAGCTAACAAAAGCGATAAATTGCCTCGCGGCCGAGGGGGATGTGCATGCTCGGTTGTGTCCTCCAGGAAATCCACCACCTTGCCTTAAGACGCCTCTGTTTGCACTCTTTTGAATCTTTGAAAATTACACCGATTTCTGAATTGCTTCTTTCTGATCTCAAGAACACCTCGAGGGTTGAAATTCCTTCTGTTGCTGCAACAGAGCACAGATAGAGGCAAGACAGTGCATTTTCAAGGAAATATATGTACTTCCACACTCCTTATCATATCTCAAGCTCAAAGGAGTATGGCACTTGACTCTCGGGCCAACAACCAAGCATTTTCAATGCATGGTGGCCAAAGGATCAAGCTTGTGCAAAACTCAATGAATGCACACATAAGACTCGAAAGGCCTCCACCCTATCATACACAATCAGGGGGGACAACGACCAAGCAATGAGGCACGTTTCATCACTTTGAGTATGAAACGCCCCTCATTTCTCATGTTTGGATTAACGTCCGATCCAAACACAATGCAATGCAACACACATGTAAACAACATGCTTATCTATCGATGCTAGAGCGGCATGCACAAGGCTCTATCATGTAAGCAATGCATGCATTGCATGTTTAGAAGCTAAGGCATCAAAGCTAGCACTATAGGCATACAATACTAAGCCTAAATGACCAAACCAACCTCGGACAGAGGTTAAATATGCCAAAACAGTGGCTGAAATATACAAAGATCAAGGAACATATGCACATTTGATGGCTCGCCAACAAGGCATGAAGACACAACTCTTAAACACATTGAAGGAGTGGAAAATGTGAGAGTGTGGCAATGACATATGCTCTCAAATTACATGCCAAGTGAAGCCATATCATGCAAATAGCTCAAATAAAGCATGCCAAGAGACTTGAAATACAAAACTAGTCAAGGGCTTTACACTACAACCATACTAAGCAATGTTCAAATGGATTTAAGCACTCAAAGTAGACCCAAGGAAGGTCAAAATGGTAGCAAAAACATGCTAGACTTGCAACATAGATGGCAAGAAAGATAGGCTTCCGAATTAGCTAACAAACAAGGCATGAGGGCACAACTCTTAAACACAATGAAAGAGTGATAAACATGAGAGCATGGTAGAATTTTATGGTCTGAAATTATATATCAAATGAAGCCATAACATGCAAAAAGCTCAAATATGACATGCTAGGGGTCCCAAAATGCAAGGCTAGCAAAGCCAAATACACTATAGCTATGCAATGCCAAACATGCATGACCAAAACCATTTAAATCAGACCTCAAGCATGTTAAATCAAAGCCAAAAATGTGCTAGAGTAGAGCATACACATGCTAGATCAATAGACTAAAACAACAAACATGCTAGGCTAGTGAACCAAAATTGCACTACAAGTGCAAGGAGCATGTAAGAGGCAACCAAAACAACACAAATCAGAGTTATGACATGTAAATTAATGGCTAAAAACATGCTTGAACTAAGCAAATTCAAAGCACAAGGACATGCTACTTTACAAGGCTACAAGTAAGATTACACTACAAGTATAAGACGCATGCAAGAGGTGACCAAGACAACCAAAAATAGAGTTATGGCAGGTCTGAAAAGTCACAAAAACAAGCCTAAACAAAGTCTCTAAGAAGTATAAACACATGCTCCTTTGGAGGGCCATCAACACATGCAAACAAGAGAAGAGGAGAGGGGACCACCCCCACCCATTTGGGACCTCAAAATTACTCTTCCACCACTAAAATTCCTCTGGAATTCAGTGGTTAACAGGCCAAAACAAGATAGTTTCAAAAGCTTTAAAGGAAGGCAAGAAGCTTAGCAAATAAGCCACCAAAGAGGGTGAAACACCCGTAACTCCAAAAACACTTTAAACTACCATTTTTAAGCCTTAAAAACAAAGGTTTTTTTAGTTGACAACTGGGTCAAAATCAGTATGCAAAGGTGGCCAAGATTGTGTACAAAAATAAGCTTAAAAGAGAGAGATGCTCACCATGGAAGCACAGTAGCAAACAGCCAACAAACAACCACTTTTCTTGAGAAAAAACCCACCTTTAACAGCCCAAAATAAGTTCCAAGGGACCTCATCCCAATGGTGATAAACTTTGGTTAAGGGTCTCTTTGCAAAAGTATAGAGGATTCTAAGCTTAAGGCTCAAAACAAGAAGAGCACAAAACTTTGTAAAGAGACAGAGATTTTAGTGTGAGAGGCTCCCAAACTTGTTAAAATGTTCTAACCCTCCAATATGAGTGATATGGCTCCATATATAGCAAAGATGGGGCATTTGGTCGAAATATCTGATGCTAGGATAGCTGGAGGTTGTGTAGAACAGCTGGAGCAAAATATCTTCAAAATATGGGCTTTCTGGGCATAAGTGGTCGACCGACCACCTCAACTAGCCGGTTGTAACAAGTCCGCAGGGGACCTCGCTATAGTTTGGACTCGATTTTTGTGTCACGGTTCTTAATCTGAACCAAAGAGTCCAAATCTGGCAAATCGTTTTGAGAAAACAAATTTTTAGAAAAGAAGTGCCAAACATGGACTGCTTTGCCAGATACAGAGTCGCCACCTAAATATTTTAAAATGGGAGAATTTAGGAAACCCTGACTCGGTGCCGAAGGCCACATGTCCGTCATCACCGGAGTTGTCTCGGCTCGGGAGCTAGGGTACGATTGGGGAAGGTCAGCTATGAGCACCTCCCTCTCGCCCGGTTCCGAAAACAAGACCGGCCTCTACTAACCGTTGATATTCTGTTTTTGAAAAACGTTTATGTGTTTCTATTTATTCTGGTTAATTCAGCCTAGAAATTTACTATGTGTTAGCCGCACAGCAAAACAAGGTTAGACCAAATCGCCTAAATTGGAAAACAAACATTTCAATGTTTGTTTTTGAAAATGGTTTGCTACTCGCAAGTAGGCTAAAATGCAGGTTTTTTGCCACCCTCAAGTGGGCTTTTAGAAAAGATGGTTTGCCACTATCTAGTGGGCTTTAAAATTCACCAGTTTTAATTTGTGTTATTCCCAATTTAAGCAATTCGACCTCCATCCACAGGCATTCAAGCAGTAAATATCCGTATAGCAACTAGCCTCATGGTAATCAGCTATCATGGCAACACTCACACGCATGCAAGGATGTAAAAGCATAATACTTACATCGGTACTCCAGCCAAAACAAAAAACTCTTAGCAATCAATGCATTGATCCAAGTCCGTGATTTAAATGCCTAATTGCAAACGCACACGGAATGTCACTAGAGTTAGGTCGGCTAGTTCTTGAAATGACATGTTGAAAATGCGCAGAGTGCATGTATTCAAGTTAGATTTGAAATGCTAAGCATCGTAGCATGAATGCGAACCGAGCCTCGGTGCATGTCAAGACAAATGTATGGATACACGCATGCTATCATACGTTTATGCTAATTTAAATATGCCCTAGTCTACCATCATAGGCAGGTAAATAAAAGGGAGAAAGAAGTGGAGGTTGGAAGACATGCACACCACGCAGCCACACTTATTCAATCACGCCCTCACTCGAGGGACCGAAAAATAAAATAGCCCGAATAATATTACAAACAACTACATATACAGATTCCTAATAATATAAAAATAAGTGCAAAGGGAAGGGGCCACGGCCCGCAGCCTCACTGGTGATCGCGGAATATCATGCGTTGGATCCATATCTGCCGGAACCTCGTTCGCATAGCACTATCGCCTCTGTTTTCACTGCCTTTTCTTCTCTGAAACTGTCAAAGTCCCAGAGATACCTCTCTATTAGAGCAATTGCAAGAAATCATCGGCTGGGGATGCCACGGCCGTCTGTTACATTAATCCATCGCTGGAGATAAATCTATCGGCACTGTAGATGATCCGAATCGAGCCGGTCGGAACTGGTGAAGTGTCCGAGTCGGCAGAAACTTCCTGCAGAAGACAGTTTTGACAGCAACAAAAGGATACAGAGGCAGTGATATGGCATGAATCTCAACAAATGTGTGCACCAACAGACATCCCTTACATTTTTGACATCGAAAGGTATGTTCTCCTTGATTCTCGACACCCAAATTGCGCATTTCGATGCGTGATGGTCCAAGAAACCAAGTTAGCGGCTTTTGATTTCAAAATGTCATGGCAAACCAAACAAACACATAAAGCCTCCAACCTCTTCATCATGATCAAGAGGCAAGGCAGTTGCAATGCATTGCCTAGGTATGCACAAGAATGCAAGCATGCTAGGCAACTAAGGCAACAGAATACACACAATAATTAATGGAACATCTAACAACATAACATGCCAACGCTATTGAAACATGGCATAACACAATGCAAAGGATGGGCTTACACCATAAAGAGGGACCTCAGCCACACTCACATAGCAGGCCATAAGATGAAAATGAAGTTGCCCGAAATGCGTGGCACACAGGGCACGCAAACCGAGGCAATGGCATATGCAATGCAATGGCATGGAAAATGATATGCAAACATGCCAATGGGATTTCAGCACTGAAATGTGGGGGAAAACATCCCCGAAATGAGGCGAAAGCACACCCGATGCATGGAATAGTCCCGAAACATGGACTTTTGGCACCCGAAATGGCCTATAGCTATACCAAATATGCACAATATGGACATGCAATGAATAAACAGTAACAAGGCAGTCTTGAGACAAGCATTTTTACAGTTTATGACATGGCCAAACAGCAAGCAAATATAGGGCTAAAATGGCATACAAAAACGGGGCTACCGCATGGATTTTAAAGCAAGTAGCACATAGAGTATCCAAATAGTGTTGAGCCCTTCTTCAATGTTGAAGAGGGGCTCAAAATAAGCCTATTTTAAGTTTACATCAGGCTCTAAAACAGATCACACGCAAGCCAAAAATTCTATGCAAGATTATGGCATTCAAGGAGGATATTGAAGCAAGTGCAAGCTACTGTCCTCAAACAGCAAGAGGTCCTCAATCAAACATGAAGAGGACCTCAAAATATGATGATTTACAGTTTGGGTCGGAGCCCAAAAATGCAAGCAACTATGGCTTAGATATGAAGCAAGAAAAGACTAGAAAAGGGAAGAGGAGGACTCACCCTTGAAGACCAGCAAACCAGCACCTCTTGGACCAAGTTTAGGTGCTCCTAAGCTCTGAAGAACAGCCTCAAGTTGCTGCAATGGAGTAAGGATGCCTTGTGCTATGAGTTGATGAAGAAATGGCCCAAGAACAAGGGTGTTTGATGGTTGAATGGGGGAGATATAGTGAGAGATGAAGGGATATATTTATGTATATATCAGATATATCTATATATCTCTAGTTTTTTTGTTCCAAACATCCAACCTAGACAAAGGGAGAGGAATGGTGCTTATATAGGCAATGCTAAGCTTCTAAGGCAAGCTTCAAAGGGTCAAAGGGGTTTAACGGGAGGTCAAGGCTTATTGGAGAAGCTTGGAAAGATGGTAGGCTTCTTGAGGAAGCCAAGATAAGGGGTCAAGGCTTCCTCAAGAAGCCTTGAGCAAAGGGTGCAAAAGAGGGGTCCAAAGGTGGTCAAAGGTGCAAAATAGCCACATATATGCACGGGGGGCAGGGTCTGCGCATCCCAGCTGGCACAGCTGGCATGCACCATGATTGAGGGGTACAAAAGGGGCATATCGGCCATGAAAGGAGGTCATCGGCAAAATAAATGGCCGGTCGGCACAATATATTGCCGACCTGCAATTTATACTGGCCGGTCGGATAAATATAGTGCCGGTGGATGGCCGGTAAGGTCAAAAAATGGACGGTTGATGTCCAAATTGAAGCCCCGGAAGTTAGCTTTCCAATGGCGCAAACCTTGCATTAAAATTCATTCTGTAAAAAAAGTTATGCCCTTTTTCGTGAAGCCGCGCAGATTCGATCCAACCGGGATGATGCCCGACTTCAACTGATCATATCTCCCCCACCCGGACTTGGCTCTAGGAGATTCTTGAGTGCAAAATGAAGCCCCGGAAGTAAGCTTTCCGACGGGGGTGGCCCCATAGCTAAACTCCAAGGGTACAGATAGATAAGCCCGATTCAGCGAGGGCTGCTCGACTCGCTTCTACCCGGATTCATGCCGAACTTCTCCCAAACTAGTTTTCTCCTCTCCTTTCCTCTCTTCTTTAACTTCAAACCCCTAAGTAAGGTGTTTTGAAAGATTTTTTAAAGATTTCATCTCTCTTTCATTAATTTCCACTTTGTCCTTGCTCGGTTTATTGAAAAGCGCATCATTTGACAAACTGTGAGCCTCGGAACATTGTAGAAAAAAAAATGTTTTGAAAGAGAGGGTTTTAAGGTCTAAAAACCATCCAAAATAACTTTGGTCCAAAATGGGGTGTGAAGTTGAGATTTGTCTCTCTTCTTGCCGAAGAAACCGAACCTTTGCCCTGCACACCTGTCTCCACCAAGTAAACCATCAGTAACGCCCAAGTCTTATGGGCTGTCAAAAATGGGGTGTCTACAGTTGCCCCTCTTTGACAGAACTCGGAAGTCATAAGAATGACGGGAGTGAATGTCAAAGCCCAGAGACGACCTATTTTTGACAAGGCCGAAGACTTGGACAAACAAACAAAATACAAATGAATGAATGGTTGTGCCCGCAGGCTGCCTACGTATCCCTTTGCAAGGAATCAAACCAGCGTAGTTCAGGGGCAGGATGCAAATGACATGCAGGAAGACTTTGACAATTGGACTTATACGCTACGCGAAGCCGGTTTTGAAAGTTGGACTTATACGCTACGCGAAGCCGATTTGAAAGTTGGACTTATACGCTACGCGAAGCCGATTTGAAAGTTGGACTTATACGCTACGCGAAGCCGATTTGAAAGTTGGACTTATACGCTACGCGAAGCCGATTTGAAAGTTGGACTTATACGCTACGCGAAGCCGATTTGAAAGTTGGACTTATACGCTACGCGAAGCCGATTTGAAAGTTGGACTTATACGCTACGCGAAGCCGATTTGAAAGTTGGACTTATACGCTACGCGAAGCCGATTTTGAAAGTTGGACTTATACGCTACGCGAAGCCGATTTTGAAAGTTGGACTTATACGCTACGCGAAGCCGATTTTGAAAGTTGGACTTATACGCTACGCGAAGCCGATTTTGAAAGTTGGACTTATACGCTACGCGAAGCCGATTTTGAAAGTTGGACTTATACGCTACGCGAAGCCGATTTTGAAAGTTGGACTTATACGCTACGCGAAGCCGATTTTGAAAGTTGGACTTATACGCTACGCGAAGCCGATTTTGAAAGTTGGACTTATACGCTACGCGAAGCCGATTTTGAAAGTTGGACTTATACGCTACGCGAAGCCGATTTTGAAAGTTGGACTTATACGCTACGCGAAGCCGATTTTGAAAGTTGGACTTATACGCTACGCGAAGCCGATTTTGAAAGTTGGACTTATACGCTACGCGAAGCCGATTTTGAAAGTTGGACTTATACGCTACGCGAAGCCGATTTTGAAAGTTGGACTTATACGCTACGCGAAGCCGATTTTGAAAGTTGGACTTATACGCTACGCGAAGCCGATTTTGAAAGTTGGACTTATACGCTACGCGAAGCCGATTTTGAAAGTTGGACTTATACGCTACGCGAAGCCGATTTTGAAAGTTGGACTTATACGCTACGCGAAGCCGATTTTGAAAGTTGGACTTATACGCTACGCGAAGCCGATTTTGAAAGTTGGACTTATACGCTACGCGAAGCCGATTTTGAAAGTTGGACTTATACGCTACGCGAAGCCGATTTTGAAAGTTGGACTTATACGCTACGCGAAGCCGATTTTGAAAGTTGGACTTATACGCTACGCGAAGCCGATTTTGAAAGTTGGACTTATACGCTACGCGAAGCCGATTTTGAAAGTTGGACTTATACGCTACGCGAAGCCGATTTTGAAAGTTGGACTTTGATACACTAAGTGAATGAAGTGTGATTGATACACTAAGCGAATGAAGTGTGATTGATACACTAAAGTGAGTGTGTGTGATTGATACATAAAAGTGAATGACTTTAAAACGGAACTTCTTTGAATGAACCGTGTATACAATATCGTGCACGACTGAGGAAGAAACTTGATAGGTATAATGCATTACAATGCAAGTGAAGTGGGTGCATAACAATGTAAGTGGAAGAGTGCATAACCTTGAAGCAGGATTGATCTTGCGCCTGAGGTAGAGGTACACTCATATTTCGGAGCATTGACAAGGCCCTGAAGAGGTACGTCCGGAGTACAATCACGGAATTTTCTGAAGTTGACACAAACTCAGATACCTCAATTTTCGCTCTTTTGTCTTTGCTTTGCAGTCTGGAACCATCATAGCTTCAGATAGGTCCTGGTTTCACCGTTCACACTAATCGGGGGTGGACCCTGCAGTTTTATGAAAGAACAAATACTGTTTTGCACAAATGTGGAGAATGGCACAGCACTCTGAGCTCAAAATGATTTTTTGAACATTGAGAGATGAGTTTTCGACCAGGTATTGAGCCTACGACTGAACACAGCGAGAAAGACTCAACAACGGAAAACAAAAGGTAAACAACCTAAACACGTCGAGACACGCTCGGAACGACTCAAAGCAAGAATCGAGACAAACAAAACAAAAGACACGACACACAGACGTGCACAGGGAGCCTGTTTCACCGGGTATTATTCCCACCCTTTCTTATTTGTGATTCTCACATCACTCGGCTCTCAAGCTCGATTTTTCTCTCAAAACCCTTTTCTCGCTTTTTCTCTCATCGCACAACTCTCTATTCTTCAATCTCTCATTTTTCAATCCCTCCCCTGGGTGGTTGATGGATAAACTGGAAATTGTGGGCTCTTGCCGCTAGTATTCTACCAGATTCTCAATCTTGTTCACAATAGTGAGCTTCTCCCATAGAGGGGTTGTGCTACAACTGGGCGTGTAGCAAATTTGCAGGTGACATCGGTTGACGATGCTCTGCTGGGGAGTTTGAACGTGATCAGATTTGTTCAGATGAGGAAGTGGAATATCTTGGTCCATTCCAACTCGTGCTTTGCACTTGGCTCGATACCTCGTTGCTTGGAGGATGAGAGGGCTTTTCGGCCCTTTTGCTGTTGACTTCAGTTGTGTCCTTCTTGGCAGGTCGAGTGCCTTTCTTGGCAAGTATGTTGAAAATAGGGAAAAGACAGGAAGCCTGACTCAATTGTGCCCCTAGTTCATCATTTTGACCATTTTTTTTTGGTTTTCTACGAAAACAATTTTGACCAATATGAGAGTTAGATTAACACACTTGTTCGATTTTTGATTTGAAATCATGCAAGTCAGGCTATGAGCACTGAAAATTTTCCTATTTTGGGTCCAAGAAATGGTCCAGTTTTTGGAAAAGATGGGACAATTTTTGAGAAAATTAGTCAACTTCAGTAAAAATTCTCAAAAACTATTTTTGCAAACGGCCAATGCTTAACAAGCACGGAACCTACTCTTGAGACGCACAACCTCGGATTTGGAGGAAAATTGCCCCTTGCTGGAGGGAAGCTGCATGGCAACGGAAAGTTGCCCCTTGTTTGAATGGCACCGCAACGCATTGAACGGCAACGAAAAGTTGCCCCTTGTCTGAATGGCACCGTAGTGTAATGTAATCAGTCCTCAGAGCGATGATTGCAACCGAACTCCCGGATACAGAAAAGACAAAGATGACTAGAACCATCACATGGACACAGTTGAATTTGAAGTGATTCAGAGCTGGACTTCAGAATGAAGTTGCCTACGTATCCCAAACATGGGAATCAAGCCTTACGTAGTTCGGGGTTAAGGTACACTCGGGTATTCTCTAACTTTTGCCAAGACCGCCCTTCCGGGTTTTCAACCTTGCAAGCTATGTTCTTCTTTTCTTTTCAATTCTTTCCATTTCTTTTCTACTTTTTTTCTTTTTCATCTTTTCCTTTCATTTTTTGCATTTTTCTTTTTCTTTTTCATTCTTTGCATTTTTCTTTTTTTCTTTTTTTTTTGTTCTTTTTGTTCTTTTTCTTGCTCTAACTTTTGCCTGGTTTGCCCTTCCGGGTTTTCGACCCAGCGACGTAGTTTGGTCCATTGCCCAAATTGGTTGTAGAGACTCGAGGTAGATATGGTTTTGAAGCCATCCGTATCCAGGAGAGTGGCTGTTGATTTGCAAGAGGACTCATCTTCGGCTCTTCGAGCACGTCTGACATCTTTGCCCCTAGTTTGAAGGGTACTTCTGTTCTAGCTTTGCAAGCTTCTTCTGATGAGGTCTAATCTTCTTGATCTGACTTTCTTGCCTCTTGTTCGAGGGCTGCTTTGAATCTGCCCATACAGGCCTCACATTGTAGTTGACCATTGAACATTCTGAATTCTAGTCCGAGGTTTGAAAACAAATGGACAGAATCTTGAGGCTGAGAGCGATCCTAGGCTGCACAATCTCAAGAGCGATTCCACACAAGTCTTCACAGGACTGCGCAAAATATTTTTGACAGTTTTTAAGAAAGCGACAAACCGCTCACGCTGAAGACAGTGTGGGACCAATCTGGATCAAGCTAGGATCCTTCTCAGTACTCACATTAACAAACATGATCTCATTCATTAAGGGCTTAGCACGCCTCTCTTTCCCTCAGTTTGATCAAATTTTGCAAAATCTGAGGAATTCCTTCCTCTTCATTTTTATCACTACAGTGTTCAAAAGGGTTTTGAAAAGCTTAGGTCATTACAATGACTTCAAGGCACAGAAAAGGCACAGCTTCTAGTCAAATATTGCCATCTCGTTTAGAATTTCTAGCACAACTAGCACACGGTAGAAGCAAACACAAGAGTGTGAAAATCACTGCTGTTCGTTCAAATCTGTTGGCACAACTGGCTCCCCGGCAGAAACAGACTCAAAAGGACAAACACAAAGCAAAATAGTGATATCCGAAGTAATATCCCCGGAATCACCCGACTTCTGTACAATAGGACTGACTCGATACAACGAGACAGACCCTTAATCAAAAAGACTGACTCAAAACAAAGAGACAGACTTAAAACAAAACCACAAAACTGACTCAACACCCAAGTCAGAAGCTACAAAAACCAACATTCGCAAATGCTCAAAAAAGTGCGTGTCACACGCCACATTTGGAGTAAACTGAGTGCCATCCGCAGGTGGTTCATCCCCTGATCGCATAATCACATTATCTCCCACAAATTCACTGATCCAATGACGGTAGACTTTGCTAGACTGGTGCGGCAATGACCTTGTTGTCAAACAAATCCTGTACATCATGGCGCAGACGAAAGCAGCTATCGGTCTCATGACCAGTTTGTTGATGGTAGGCACAGTATTTAGTCTGGTCATGTTTTGTAGGGATAGGATCGGGTAGGGGCCGTTGTTCCAACAGTTTCAGATGTCCTTTCCGAAGTAAGACCTCTAGAGCCTTTGACAAAGGCATATGGAGTGGGGTGAAAACCCTCTTGGCTCGAGGTGGATATTTGGTTTTTTGTGAGCTACTTCTGGATGCACCAGAGAATGGTGTGGCTGCCATAGTTCTTGGGGAAGGGTTGGTGGTGACCATACTCACTTCGGAGGTTCTGGTAGTTGTAGTGCCACTCGGGCCTGTATTAGTGTTACGATTGAAAGTTCTGCGGGGCTGCTCCCGATCATTATCGATCAATCCTTGCTTCAAGGCGTCTTCAATCTGCACCCCCATTTCATGCAGGTCAGAAAAAGTAGGGAAGGGGACTACAATCATCTTTTGCATTAGCTTCGGCTGAAGATTGCGCACAATCATCCGAATCTGGTCCTTGTCCGTGGGCCTTAAGGTCATCATCGAAGCCTTAGCCCGCCATCTGGCTACGAATTCTGAGAAGCTTTCCTTGGGTTCTTGCCTTGTTGTCTCGAGATGCCGGGTCGTGATCTCGATTTGCGCATTGTATGAGTACTGCAGGATGAAGGCCTCAGCCATCTCGTCCCAACTTCTCTTGGCGCCATCCTCCAATTTGGCATACCATGTGGCCGCTACACCCGACAGGGTCCGGCTAAATAAAGACAGCTTCTGCAGTCTAGTGAGGCCCATTGGCCTTAGGATGTCTGAAAATAATCTTAGGTGCACCATGGGGTCTCCAGACCCATCAAAACGATCAATTTGTGGCATCTTAAACCGATCTGACTGCGTCACGGCTGCGTCGGTGTATCCGTCTCCAATGTCTGGAATGGACTTCACACCTTGAGATTTCTTAAACAGCTTTTCAAGCTTGCTCATTTTTAATTCCATGGGATCCACCTCGGACTCGAAAGGAGAATCCGGTTGATTGATAGGAGTGGGTGTCTTGGATAGTTGAGGTAGAATTGGAGGCGGAGCTGGCCCCGTTGGGATGTCTGTATCCTCCTGAACGTTCTGAACATTCGTCGTCTCCCTGGGTATTGGGACTCTTGGTGGGGGAGGGACCTGGTGTGGAGCAGATGCTCCGGTTTGCTGTTGTAACCGGGCAATTAACTCTGCCTGTTGAGCCATGACCTCGGCCTGTTGCTTGGCGAATTCTGCTTGACGGACAGCGTCTTGCTGCATGGCTTTCATACTATCCTGGAGTTGGCGCACCATCTCTTCCAGACTCGACATATTGTCCTGATCTAACTGAGCAACCAGTATATCTGTCTTTGTGGTAAAAGCAGATATCCCAACCCAACTGCACACAGGCGAGATGGATGATGACTGCTGATCTGAAGACTGTTGAACTGATGATCTGTGTCTGACTGGCCTTTTTACTCTGCCTTTGGCAAAGGAACATTGATTGCCTTTGAACTGAATTTCTGACCCGACAAAGTCTATCAGCACTAGTCCAATGTACCTGGGGGATAGTGGAGCCTTCTGAAGCTACAGTTCCAAGACTACCTAGCAAAAGAGAAAACAGCATCGCAGCTCAATTTCACTGGAACGGATTTGAGCATACTAGGATGACTGTACTCAATACTGATTACTGTTTCCCGAATATCTGCCTGTAAACTGATACCCTCGGGTAAAACTGATTCCCCAAATACTGATGTTGATGCCCACAGGCCTGATACCTAGACTTGCAAACTGGTATATGCGTTCCTGTAGAGATACACTCTAAAAGCACATAGCAAGTAAGAGAGAGCCAAAACACCCTATGTCGGGGTAAGGTTTCCCTGTCCTATTTTGTCAGGAACTAGGGTTTCACTACGCACGCAGCGGTTTCAAACAACCTAACATCGGGTGAGCAACCTGTCCTAGTTTGGAATGGTCACTATGGATTTCAATATGCACTAGGTTTTCTTGCCTCAAATCTCTAACCTAAACAAAGGAGGAGGGAGAGTTGCTTATATAAGCAAGACTAGGCACTTAACTACAAGCTAAGTAAAGGAAAGGGGTCAAGGGGTCAAGGGGGGCAAGCTTCTAGAGAAAAGCCTCTAAAACAAGCTGGCCAAGCGTTCGTCGAAGGAAAGCTTGGCGCAAAAAGAGTGGAGAGTCCGATATGCCTATCAGAGATAGGTTGGATGAGGGATGTAAAGAGGCGCTTTGTCGCACAAAATAAAGTTGCATACTACAACACACAGAGATCTGCGACATATAACACAAGCACACTAGCTGCCCGTCGATCGTCTTGAGCCGACGAGGGCAGGGAGCGCTAAGGAGAGCTTTCTCAGGAATTCGGCCCGCTGGAGATGCCCAAGGCCGACTCAGTCCTGATGGTAGTCGGAACTTCCAGCTGGCACTAGCTGAATCCACCAATCTGCAGAATTTGCTCCGAAGGTTGTCGGCTAGCCAAACAATTGCCCGCAGCAAATATAAAGAGCTCAGTTCGCACAATAATTTCCAGTCCGGATAAATAAAGTGATAGTGCCGGTGGATCAACATTGGACCCTAGAATCAAAAAACTGCCGAATTTTGCGTGTGCAACCACCAAGTTGAAAGCCCCGGACTAGATTAACTTTCGCTAATGGTGCAACCAGACCTTGCATCGAGAAATCTCCGTCCATGTACTAAGAGAGTGAATTTCCCATTGCCTCTTTTACGCTGAAGCTTCTCAGCACTTCGTCACAGAAATCCGAACTATAGGCCGGATGGAGTGCGGGTCCGCACTTCAACTAAATCGATATGCGTACGCGCAAATCCAAGGCCCAGACTGTGGACTGAACGAGTAGCAGTTCGTTGAGTCCGCCCAAAGATGAATAAAGGCAGCCCGAGAAGTAAGCTTTCCGGCTGGCGGCTGGTAGGCTGCATAGCTAAATCCAAGGTACAGGATAGATTGAGGAGAACGCCCTCTGATTGCTACCGTCGACGCGACGTTTCGCTCCAATGTTGCCGACTCATTCCCCACCCGATCATGAGTGTGTGAGGTGCCAGCGTGCAAGGGATCTCTCGCGTAGACATGTTCTGTCCTAACAGCTAGGTTGTTCGTCCCGATCCTTCCTCTTTGTCTCAAGCTCCAACATAGGTCCAAACCCACGTCCAAAGCAAACGTGTGCTATTCCCATATGGCCTCGTCTTCAAACAGCCCGCAACACCAGACATGCTGCATATCTGCCTTACCCTGCAGCGAGTCTCGTCAAAGTCCCGGAAGGAGTGCGAAACTCCCATCAGTACAAGAATATACCATAGGCCACTAGTCAGTACCCTTGCGTAACAAGAGGGTTTGCACTGCCAAAGCGGCTCGGCAATGGCTTTGGTCAAAGACTCTGGAGTCTGGTTCATGAATCGAGAATAGAGGACGATCTGAAACCGTTGGAACAACGGCCCCTACGCCGATCGGTCTACAGTATCGCTGCGCCCGCAATCTTCGACATATGACCAACTATAGCTACAAATGTCTGGCTATCCGTCCAGACAAAACACCATGTCACTGAGACGATAGCTGACTTTTCGTCTGGCCATGAGTGGTCAGTGTATTTGTTTGCAAGCACACCAAGGTCATGCCGCGACCAGAGACGACTCCCATTTTCATGACAATAGGAAGTTCCATTCACGAGCGTGGGAATCGAGTTGAACTCGGGGGATAGTCGAATACCGTGTGACTCAGGGAGATAAGACCGACTCTGTTGGGCAAGCACAAGAGCAAAATACCCTACTAGGAGATTTAATACTGCCAGAATTGTTGGTGGGCGCCGATCAGGTGGCTGCCTACGGTATTCGGCCAGTCTTGCACAGTGAGTTATGCAGAAGGACTCATGTCGGCGAATACTTAGGTTTTCGTGTATGTGGAGTGCCTGACGTGGGGTGTCTAGAGAGTCAGCTAATTGATGATATGGTCTTAGGTTGTTTTAAAAGGTCTATCTTTGTGTATTACATTGTTTGTGGAAATCATGATAGCCCGCGAGCTGTGACTGAAGCGGAGTGTTTGTTCAATACGTGTTGGTGAATCTCCGAGGTATAGCGGTCCATCCACGGCGTTGGAACAGGAGCCAGTTTTGTGAATCCAGCGATGGGATCTTTACTTATACGATCCTACCGGGGAGGCTATTGTTGCTTGTGTCGTATTTTGATACCGTGTTTGGATCGTGATAGTCGCTTCTTCCGTGCCAGGGAACCCAGATGGTGCGCAACAGATTTGCACGATTTTGAAAGTTAGGACTTATATCGCATACGCGAACGCCGGTTTTGACGAAGTGTGGACTTAGTGCCCGCTACGCGGAGTAGAGCCTTTTCTACCTTTATCGTCATAGTGAGTTTTTGGACTTATGCATACGCTATGCGCAATGGACCGGCCGTGTATCACTCATGATGCATGTAAATGATGGGAGGCCCTTAATTGAAGGCATTATTGCGGTGTTTGGGAAATCTTGCAAGACAATTCTTAAGCGAAAACCAGGTGACTGAGGCAAGCAAGTAAGGCTGAGCAAAGCATACACGGCGCGAACGTGTGTCCAGTATAATGGTGTAAGTAGAATTGTTGTTATAGTTCATGATTTTCTGCACGAACTGAGATATGAGTCTAGTTAAATGACTACACAAGATGCCTTCTGTACCTGTGAACGAAGTTGTCGAATGTGTGATATGAAATAACACGCTAAGTGGACAATACTGGGGTCCATAATAACCATTTCATAAATGAGAAGCAGCGCCCAGCCCTGATGGATATCACTAGGTAAGCGTATGAAAGAAGTGAAATACACCAGAAGCGAAAACAAGTGTGATGGATGCAGACTGAGAGGCGAAATATGTCTATCCGATACACTAGCATACCGTGTTTCTCCAAATAATAGTATTGAATTCGAGTGGAGTGCACTAAAGGGAGCGTGATTAGATACACAAAGGTGAACGTGTGATGATGATACACGAACAATGTGGAGACTAAAGTGTTGATAGATCTACACGCATATAAAGGTTAAGCGGAAGTGTGAAGTGATTACCATGACTATCTTGAAGCACAGAGTTGTGAACAAAACAAAATGGTGTGTGATAGATGCACTAAGTGTGCAAACACTAAGGTATGATAATGAGGATCACTGGTATACGAATAAGGAGTGACACACAAATTAGCGCTGTGATAGGATGCACTAAATGTGAACAAATATGACTCAGATATACCAACATGCGCGAAAGCGTACCATCGTACAAGCTGGTGATATAAGCACTTAGTGCGAGCAAGATTTGGAGTGAGTGACGCTATTAGCTGAAAATGAACACAAGTTTGTTGCATAGTATAGGCAACTATATGCACTATGTTGTGCGTGATACACATAAAAAGTGATACAGCAAGTGTGTGCTTAGGTAGAGCTGACAGCGTATCTGTTAAGCATGAGGTGTGATAATGATACACCTATATGATAGTGAGACACAAATCGCTCTTTGAAATTCATAGCATGGTATCAGATTGACAGCAGTGTGAATCGCTCACCAAGCTATGATGATCCCGTAAAGCTATAAGCGTAACACAATGTGTATAGGATGTGCTCTATTTGCAAAAGTGAGTGCTGACTGATCAGCCTACTAAATGTGAACACAAAGAGTGTGCTATGCACTATGTGAACAGAAGTGTGATGATTACACTTAAAAGTGAACACGCGAACGATGTGATAGGCATTGCCCACTCAAGGTCAACGGCGCATGATGAGAGCTGACCTGTGTAGTGTCAGAATTGTATCTGACACAAAATACGATGAAGCTGCTGATCATTACCAGCTGAAAGATGTGAACAGCAAAACGAGAGAAAGAGTGGATCAAGATAGCAACAATAACGAGTGAAAGAAGTCATGAATGAACAACGACTTATAGGCCAAATAGGCAAGGTGTATATTTTTCAATACTCCTCTTAATTAACTATTGTTGGTTGTCTAAGATGTGTTGTTCATAACTGATTACGTGCTACCCTGAAGAACAATGAGATGTGAGTCTGGAATGATCGACGGTCCTATGTGTAGTGGCGAGAGGATGAGCGTCAACATAGAGCGCTGATTGAAACACTAAACTCTAGATCTAGCTATGTTATATCAGTTGAAACTTAAGATGTGTTAATTGATACACATTTGCCCTGAATTGTGATGATGCATTACACTAAAGTGAAGTGTTGGTTGGTGATGCGATACACAAAAGCTCCCATGAACCATACAACGGAACGTTCTCTGTTTGAACAATCGCATTACTGTGGCAAGTAACAGATAGCTTCGGTGCCATGAGCGTCGACGAAGGAAAAAAATGCCACTAGGGTGATGATGCGAATGGCGGATCTCCAAGCGAGTGGCCCATAGAGAGTGTTAAGACGACTAGAACATGTAGATGAGAAGAAGTAGTACAGATAACCTATGACGAGCAGATGAAACATCAATTGACAGCGCTCCAAGAAAGAGGATAGAAACCGAATAACAGCATCAGAAAATATTCTCATACGAAAAGCATTGACAAAGTCCCTGAAGAAGGTATCTGTGACACAGAAAAGTGACAAAAAGTGCAACAATAGAAATTATTAGCTTAAGTTAACAAACGAACTCAGATACAATTCAAATTGTCTGCCGCCTCTTTTCTAAACTTTACAAAAGGCTTGAACGAGTGCGATAGCTATACGCTAGCATCTGCTTTCACGCCGCCTTCGGACACATATCCCGAGTGGACCCGAGGTTAGGAGTGCAAGGTAGGTTATAATGCCAAACCAGGAAGAAGTACCCTTAAAGCCCACGTTCTGATACGTGAAACACTATGATTCAGTGTATTGGGAAGTAGATCCGGCACTGCACTGCAACTGAGAGCATCACTAATCTGGAGGGTTCTATCTTTTGAACATTGAGCAGATGAGTATTGCACTCGTACGCACGATATCGATCATTGGTCCATACGTAAACTGAGGTCTGAACTACAGTCTTTGCCGTGACTGATCAGATATCTCAACACCGCGAGAAGAACAGTTCGGATATGCGACATCACTCGACTCTACGATCGAGACAAGACCTGATGGCTCGGAATACGATACTCTCAGAACGGAAGTCCATGAGACATAGAACAAGACACAAAGAGGGCAACGATCTCGATCTGGCGTGCTTACAGGGATGCCCTGTTTTCATCCGGGCAAATGCATGCTAGTTCCCCGGTTCGTCAGTTTGCATTCTACAACATCACATGCGCTGCGCTACAAGTCTGCGCTTGCTCTCACAATACGCCTTTTGCTCGTCTTGCATGCATACTCAGCGCAGGCATCTATCTCTATTGCTCTCTAAGATCTCCTCCGGGTTGTACGTTTTTCATCCCAGTCCTATATTGCTGCGCGCTTTTGAATGGCATAAGTGGTCAGGATTGTGCGCTCTTGGCCTGAGTATAGTTTTTACCAGACTGAATTTTCACTATCGGAGAGCTGAAGCTTTCATCTCCCATTCCTGAGGCGGTGTGAGTTGACTACATTGACTTGCCGGATGATCTTCAGGCAAAATTGAGTACGCACTTTCTACTTAGAGACACCATTAAATGAAGAGAAATGCCCAGCTGTTGGCGAAGAGTTGCTCATGAGGAGCCATGGATTACTATCTGTCCAGAATGTATGGAGTGTAATCCAAATCAAAAAGCGAACAGAGTGTGTTAATGCTAACTCTGCATGATGGTCAAATAGATTGATTTCGTAGGAAAACAGAATACTCCCACCCCAATATCCGAGTATTCTGTCTGTCAACTTAGACATTATGTATGTTCCTCAGTTGCGTTGGGTAGGAGATACGTGAAGAGCGTCCACTAAGCCCTTGGAGTCATGTCGTTCGACTTCAGTTTGGTTCTTCGCTCGGTGTAGTTTTCAACATATCTTGGCCTAATAATTTGATGGCCACTTTCTACCTGCCCAGAAAATAGGCTCCACAACTAAGGCAGGTAGAGTGCCCGTTCTTGGCAAGGGTATGGGTCGACCAAATAGCGAACAAGGGGGGCTAAAGGAAGAAGACTGGGCTGCCATCCCTGAGAACAGGCCCAAACGAAAGCCTTGACTCAATCTGTGCCGCGCTAGTTCATCATTTTGACCATTTTTTGTTTTGGTTTTCTACAAAACAATTTGACCAATATGAGAGTTAGATTAACACACTTGTCGATTTGATTTGAAATCATGCAAGTCAGGCTATGAGCACTGAAAATTTTCCTTTTTTGGGTCCAGAAATGGTCCATTTTTGGAAAAATGGAACAATTTTCGAGAAAATAGTCACTTCAGTAAAAATTCTCAAAAACTATTTTTGCAAACGGCCATGCTTAACAAGCGGAACTACTCTTGAGACGACAACCTCGGATTGGAAAAATTGCCCCTTGCTCGAAGAGAGCTCATGGCACACGAAAGTTGCCCCTTGTTTGACGGCACCGCAGGCATTGAATGGAACGGAAAGTTGCCCCTGTCTGAATGGCGCCGCCAGTTATTGTAATCAGTCCTCGAAGCGATGATTGCAACCGAACCCGGATACAGAAAGCAAAGATACAGAACCATACATGGACATGAATGAATTGAAGTGTTTTGGCTGGACTTCAGAGATGAAGTTGCCTACGTATCCCAAAATGGGAATCAAGCCTTACGTAGTTCGGGGTTAAGGTACACTCGGGTATTTAACCTCTCCTTTTTAGGCTCTAACTTTTTCCAAGGCGCCCGATGCGGGTTTTCGACCTTGCGAGCTTTGTTTTTTTTTCTTTTCAATTCTTTCATTTCTTTTCTTTCATTCTTTTCATTTCATTTCCTTTTTTTTGATTTTCTTTTTTGTTCTTTTCTTTGCATTTTTTCTTTTTTGTATTTTTCTCTTGCTCTAACTTTTGCCTGGGTCGCCCTTCCGGGTTTTCGGCCCAGCGCCTCTCAAAGGGTAAAAGCTAGTTTGGTCCATGCCAAATGGTTGTAGGATTTTGAAGCCATCCGTATCCAGGAAAGTGGCTGTTGATTTGCAAGAGGACTCATCTTCGGCTCTTCGAGCACGTCTGACATCTTTGCCCCTAGTTTGAAGGGTACTTCTGTTCTAGCTTTGCAAGCTTCTTCTGGAATCTTCTTGATCTGACTTTCTTGCCTCTTCGAGGGCTGCTTCGAATCTGCCACACAGGCCTCATATGGCGGTTGACCATTGAACATTCTGAATTTAAGTCCGAGGTTTGAAACAAATGGACAGAATCTTGAGGTGAGAGCGATCCTAGGCTGCACAATCTCAAGAGCGATTCCACACAGTCTTCACAGGACTGCGCAAAACATTTTTTCGAAAGTTTTTAAGAAAGCGACAAATCGCTTCGCGCTGAAGACAGTGTGGGACCAATCTGGATCAAGCCAGGATCCTTTCAGTACTCACATTAACAACATGATCTCATTCATATGGGCTTAGCACGCCTCTCTTTCCTCATTGATCAAATTTTGCAAAATCGAGGAATTCCTTCCTCTCTTTTATCACGCGTGTTCAAAAAGTTTTGAAAAGCTTAGGTCATTACAATGACTTCAAGGCACAGAAAAGGCACAGCTTCTAGTCAAATGATTGCCAATCTAGACAGAAGTAAGGCAGCCCCAAAATAAGCATTTTTCCAGTTCAAAGCATGGCCAAACAGCAAACATAAATAGGGCAAAACTAGTATGCAAAAATGGCCCTAAATATGAGATTATGAAGCAACTCACAGCTGCTGACTCCAAACAGGTTAGGGCCCTTCAACAACATTGAAGAGGGGCCCAAAATATGCACATTTACAGAACTGTAAAAACCCCAAAAACAAACATAGGTATGGCTAAGCTCTTATGCAAGAAATGGGCCAAAAGGTGGCCAAAGAAGCAAGTATACAAAATATTCAACAAACAGCCAAAGACCCTTAATGAAACATGAATAATGGGTCAAAATGAGGCTGTTTTGAGTTCGGACCTCAGCCCAAAAACAGTAACATCAGGAGCTGCCAAGGAATGCAAAAATGGGACCAAAAAGAGAATATAAAGGCAACTATAACATGGAGGTACCAAACAGTGATGAGACCTTCTTCAATGTTGAAGAAGGGCTCAAAATAAGCCTATCTACAATTTACATCATGCTCCAAAACAGATCACACGTAGGCCAAAAATATTATGCAAAAATTATGGCATAAAGAGGGCTAATGAAGGAAGTGCTAGCTACTGTCCTCAAACAGCAAGAGGTCCTCAATCAAACATGAAGAGGACCTCAAAATATGATGATTTACAGTTTGGGTCGGAGCCCAAAAATGCAAGAAACTATGGCTTAGATATGAAGCAAGAAAAGACTAGAAAAGGGAAGAGAGGGACTCACCCTTGAAGACCAGCAAACCAGCACCTCTTGGACCAAGTTTAGGTGCTCCTAAGCTCTGAAGAACAGGCATATGTTGCTGCAATGGAGTAAGGATGCCTTGTGCTATGAGTTGATGAAGAAATGGCCCAAGAACAAGGGTGTTTGATGGTTGAATGGGGGAGACATAGTGAGAGATGAAGGGATATATGTATGTATATATCAGATATATCTATATATCTCTAGTTTTTTTGTTCCAAACATCCAACCTAGACAAAGGGAGAGGAATGGTGCTTATATAGGCAATGCTAAGCTTCTAAGGCAAGCTTCAAAGGGTCAAAGGGGTTTAAGGGGAGGTCAAGGCTTATTGGAGAAGCTTGGATAGCTGGTAGGCTTCTTGAGGAAGCCAAGATAAGGGGTCAAGGCTTCCTCAAGAAGCCTTGAGCAAAGGGTGCAAAAGAGGGGTCCAAAGGTGGTCAAAGGTGCAAAATAGCCACATATATGCACGGGGGGCAGGGTCTGTGCATCCCAGCTGGCACAGCTGGCATGCACCATGATTGAGGGGTGCAAAAGGGGCATATCGGCCATGAAAGGAGGTCATCGGCAAAATAAATGGCCGGTCGGCACAATATATTGCCGACCTGCAATTTATACTGGCCGGTCGGATAAATATAGTGCCGGTGGATGGCCGGTAAGGTCAAAAAACGGCCGGTTGGTGTCCAGAGTGAAGCCCCGGAAGTGAGCTTTCCAATGGCGCAAACCTTGCATTAAAATTCCTCCTGTGGAAACGTTATGCCCATTTTGGTGAAGCCGCGCAGATTCGATCCAACCGGGATGATGCCCAACTTCAGCTGCTCATATCTCCCCCACCCGGACTTGGCTTTGAGAGATTCTTGTGTGCAAAATGAAGCCCCAGAAGTAAGCTTTCCGACGGTGGTGGCCCCATAGCTAAACTCCAAGTGTACAGATAGATAAGCCCGATTTAGCGAGGGCTGCTCGACTCGCTTCTACCCGGATTCATGCCGAACTTCTCCCAAACTAGTTTTCTCCTCTCCTTTCCTCTCTTCTTTAACTTCAAACCCCTAAGTAAGGTGTTTTGAAAGATTTTTTAAAGATTTCATCTCTCTTTCATTAATTTCCACTTTGTCCTTGCTCGGTTTATTGAAAAGCGCATCATTTGACAAACTGTGAGCCTCGGAACATTGTAGAAAAAAAAATGTTTTGAAAGAGAGGGTTTTAAGGTCTAAAAACCATCCAAAATAACTTTGGTCCAAAATGGGGTGTGAAGTTGAGATTTGTCTCTCTTCTTGCCGAAGAAACTGAACCTTTGCCCTGCACACCTGTCTCCACCAAGTAAACCATCAGTAACGCCCAAGTCTTATGGGCTGTCAAAAATGAGGTGTCTACACCGGTCAGCTACTTTTTCTGGTCAGCCGACCACCCCTGGTGGTCGACAGCCACTTAACTGGTCGACAGCAAAAATCTGCTCTGCAGGTCAAACTTCAAATGGGCATATCTCCTTCATCTGGACTCCTTTTCAAGTCATTCTTGTGTCTAAGTTGAAGCCCAAGAAGTACAATTTCCAATGGTGCAGCCTCACATCAAAATTCGAACTGTGAAAAAAGTTATGCCTGTTTTGGTGAAGACTACTTAGTTTCGGTCTAACCGAATGGGTGCCTAACTTACAACAACCATATCTCCCCCATTCGGACTTGGCTTTAGGAGATTCTTGAGTGAAAAATGAAACCCCGGAAGTCTTATTTCCAACGGTGGTGGCTTCATAGTTGAAATCAAAGTGTACAAATGGATAGAACCAATTTAGCGAGGGCCGCTCGACCCTCTCTTAACGGTTCATGCCCATCTTCTTCACCAACTTGGTTTCTTCCCTCTTCTCGTCTTTTCTTCTACTCCAAACCCCTAAACAAGGTATTTTGAAAGATTTTTCAAAGATTTCATCTCTCTTTCATTCATTTCCACTTTGTCCTTGCTCGGTTTACCGAAAAGCGCATCATTTAACGAAATGCGAGCGTCGGAACATCGTAGGAAATTTATTTCAAAAACATTTTGAAAGAGAGGGCCTTAAGGTCTAAAAACCATTCAAAATAGTTTTGGTCCAAAAAAGGGGTGTGAGGTTTGGATTTGATGCTCTCCTTGCCAAAGAAATCGACCCTTTGCATAGTATAGCCTGCATTACTAAGTAAGTAATCAGTAGTGCCCAAGTCTTAAGGGCGGTCAAAAATAGGGTGTCTACAAGTGCCCTTAAGTGTAGAGTCCATCCAGACAATACCTCCACTTCTCAACTCTACACTTTCTATACATTTTTTGAGGCAAGGCATCCCTATTTCTATATGCTTGGGCTTAACTCCATATCTACCTTATCTAACCTTTACCTCAGTCCAATTCACTCTTTCTACAGTCCTGGATGCTCCTTCATCCCCTGAGAAGGCCCTAGTTGTCACCTCATCAGTGATATACTAGTAGCTTACCAATTTCTTGTCCACCACCACCATCCAGCTCCAGTCCCTTTTCTCTTGATCTGTTGGTGGCCAAAACTATAGACACTGCCAGGAAAACTTCAATATCTTCTTTTATCCATATGCAACCATCTCTTTCAGACCTCTCTGCAACTTCAATGTCAGTGGAAGAGATAGACATTTTTGAAGCCCGACTGGCTAGCCTTTTTGACACACCTTTAACCACTCTAGTAGCCAGCAGTGAAGTTAAACCATTGGCCCTTGTTGACTCTCTCTTGGAAATTTTTGAGAGCTCATCAACCATCAGCGGAGCTTCTTTGCCTCCATTGGACTTAGGCATTTGTTTGGAATTGCTAACATCATTTTCAAGGATCCTATTCGAAGCCTTACAAAGACCCATTCTTAAGAATGGTTTCCTCCAATGCTGCAAAGTCATTGAGCAATCCAATATGGCCATTTCAAGCTACTTATCTCAGGCAGCAGCAACCATAGATTTCTATGTCAACATCTGCTACATTGCTAAAGCTGTAGAAGAGAAACTATTGAAAGACAAGGAATTTGTTTCCCACATATATACTAAGGTATATGAATTGAAGGGACAACATTCTTCTGCTTCTCAGTTTTGCATCCAACTCTTGGAGAAAAAGGCTCAATTAGAAGAGGAGTTAGCAGCAGTTAACTTAGCCTTGGATCGAACTGCTATGAAGCTGTAGATCACCAATCAAGGGCTAGCTAACCGTAGGCACATGGCTATAGCCATTCAATTGTTCCCATCCTTTAGGAGTAGAGAATCAATTATAAGGGAACAACTAAAGCGTTGTACAAATTTTTGGGCAATTTATGGCTGCATGTATTTAACTCTTTATGAAATGTAATCCTTATTTATTACTCGAGTGTTTTCATGCTCCTTTTGTTTAGCATTTGTCACATTTCTTGTGCTTCCCACATAGTTGATTAATAAGGCTTCAAATACATGCCATTGATTTTCTTGGGATGTACATAACCATTTAGATTTTTCAGATGGTATGCTCCCCTAGGTAAAACTCTATGGACATGGTGCTTCCCAATTAGGTGATCACTTACCAAATTTATAGCTTTTAATTCCTGTTAGGAGTATTGTTTTCCACACCAGATCACCTTCATCAAAGTTAATATGCTTAACCTTCTTATTATTGCTTTTAGCTGCCTTTGACTTTTGGAACAGAGTAGTGTTTAATGCTAGCATTCTAGCTTCATCTATATTCTCTAATTCTAAGAACATGCTCTGATGATATTGCTCAGAAGTTAACTGGTCCTGGCATTTCACCCTTAAAGACCTAATGTTAATCTCTACAGGCAACACTACATCATGCCGATATACCAAAGCGTAAGGAGTGACTCCAGTACTTGATCTTGGAGAAGTCCTATAAGCCCATAATACATCCAACAACAAGTTATGCCAATCCCTAGGATTATCTTCCACAACTCTTTATATTCTTTTTTTCAAGGACTTGTTGGATGATATTGCCTGACCATTTGCTTGTGCATAATAAGGGTGGAATTAATGAGACTAATTCCAAATTCTGCTGTGAAAGACTTTACCATCTTTCCATCAAATACCATCCCATTATCTATAGTTATGGTTTGTGGGATGCCAAATCTGTGAATCAAATCTTTAATAAATTCAATAACTTCAGTTTGATCTACAGCCTTATATGGTTTAGCTTTGACTCACTTAGTGAAGTAATCTCTGGCCACTAGGATGAAACAATGATGCTTCGAACTGGGGGATGCATTTTCCCTATTATATCCATGGCCCAACCTCTAAATGGCCAAGACTTCACAACTGCATGCATATCAGTTATTGGTACATGTCTTATCATGCCATGCTTTTGGCATGCTTGGCAACCTTTAGCATACTCTATACAATCTTTAAGGATGGTTGCCCAATAGTAGGAATGCCTTCGAAGCAACCACCTCATCATCACACCAGATTGATGGGCACCACAAATGCCTTCATGGACTTCAGCCATGGCTGTCAATGCCTCATTTGGCCCTAGACATTCCAATAATAACCCATCTGCTCCCCTTTTGTAAAGAGCATTACCATACACTATGTATTGCATAGACTGTAATTTAATCTTTCTGCTGGCCTTCGAAGATGGGCCAGTGAAGTACTATATGATTGGATGCCTCCAATCTTGATCCTGTAAGTCATTATGATTGACTTCTAACACCACATTCCTTTTAGCTAAAAGTGGTATTAATTTTTGATATGTTGCTTGACTTATGTTCAATTGAGTGCCATCCCCCCTTCTGAAATTCGAAGCCTTCTGAGCTACATCATTGGCTTTGTTATTCATGAACCTTAGGATATAAGTCACATTTGCTATCTAAAACTGAGAAAGCAAGTGTAATTAGGGGTGCAACTCGGGCGGGCTCAACCCGAGCAACCCGAGCCCAGCCCGAGTTTTTTTAGGGCTTGGGCAACTATATCTTGTAATCTGGACGGGCTTGGGCAGATTTTTGATGCCCGAATTGCAATTCGGGCCGGGCTTGGACAGAACCAATGGCCAACCCGAGCAACCCGAACCCGAACCCGAATTCAATTTAATATATTATATAAATTATATAATATATAATATATATATATATAATTTAATAAATTATGTAATATATATAAATTAAGTAAAAGAGTTAGTCTTAATTTTTATTTTTTATTTTTTTTTGGTTAGTTTTTTACCATTAGATTAGCATCTTTTATGTCTACCCTTAGATCTACTTATAGGTTTCTGGACTTGGGCAATTCGGGCAATTCGGGCAACCCGAGTTCAAAATACAAAGCTTGGGCCGGGCTTGGGCAACAATGCTCGGGTTCATGGTCGGGCTTGGGCGGGCTTGGGCAGTGCCAAATACAATTCGGGTCGGGCTTGGGCAGACCCCCAACCCGACCGAACCCGCCCGAGTTGCACCCCTAAGTGTAATGCAACAACATAATATGGTAACATGCTTGCACTTTGACATTTGAAAATTCCTTTTACTTGGTTGACTACCAATTGAGAATTTCCAAATATATCATCTGCATGAGCATGCAATCTAATAAGCATTTCCAGTCCCACTATTAAAGCCTCATATTCAGCTTGATTATTGGAACAAGTAGTTTCATCCACTCTAAAACCATGTGTGGTTTCTACTCCTTGTGGTGATTTAATTATAACACCAATTCCAATCAAACCATTAGCTTTTGATCCAACAAACCACATCTGCCATGGCTCAACATTGATCGTACCAAGATCAATTATCTCCTGACTTTCCGTTTGACATGGATGATCTGCCAAGAAGTTAGCCAAAACTTGTCCTTTTACTGCCTTTTGGGGGACATAGTCTAGATGAAACTCTGACAAAACTAATATCCATTTGCCAATTCTTCCTCTCAACATTGGTCTAGATAACATATACTTAACCAAGTTTGTGGTTGCAATTACCGAGACAACAATAAGCAAAAGATAATATCTTAATTTCATTGCTGCAAAGTACAATGCAAGGCATATCTTTTTACAGCTGAGTGTTTACATTCACAAGAATTTCAAAACCTATTAAGGTAATAAACTGTTTGCTCCTTGCCTTCTTCATTGTCCTGGGCTAGGAAAACTCCCAATGAATCTTCTGCTACAGCAATGTATAACTTCAAAGGCCTGTCGCTATTTAGTGGCATCAGCACTGGAGGCTTGGCCAAGTAGGCTTTAATTCCTTTGAAAGCAGTTTGATGCTCTGCTGTCCACACGAACTCCTCTTCATCTTTCAACTTTAATAAAGAAGAAAATACTTTAGTTTTCCCTGTAGTGTTAGAAATAAATATTCAAAGAAAATTAACCTGACCAAGGAACTTTTGTACTTCTTTCTTACTTGATGGAGGCTTGGCCTCAATGATGGCTTTGGTTTTATTCTGATCAATCTGTATTTCCTTCTTGTGTACTACATACCCCAAGGATTTTCCAACTGATACACCAAAAGCACATTTGAGAGGATTAAGCTTTAACTTGAACTTTCTCATTCTTTCGAAAGCTGCTACCAAGTGAACCAAGTGCTCCTCAATAAGTCTACTATGGGCATGGGGTACTTATCTTTTGGAGTTGCTAAATTCAGGTTTCTAAAATCGATGCATACCCTTATTTTACTATTCTTTTTAACCACAGGCACAATATTGGAGAGTCATTCATCATATCTGGTTGTTCTAATAAAGCCTACCTTAAGGAGCCTAAGAATTTCCTTCTTGACCTTCTGAATCACTTCAGGACTCATCCTTCTTGGCTTCTGCTTGTATGGCTTGAAATTAGGCTTCATAGGGAGCCTATGTTCCACTAATGACCTATCTAATCCTAGCAGTTCATTATAAGACCATGTAAAACAATCCTTATATTTTTTAGGACTACCAATAACTGGTTCTTGTCAAGAGAACTTAACCAAGCACTGATATAAATGGGTTGCTGTGTAGAACATTCCCCTAAATTGACTTCTTCGAAGGGGTCTTGTACTTGAGCACTTACTAATGCTTCTCTTTTGACTTCTTCTGCCTTTGAAGCAACTTCTTTGCTTTGTTTTGCTCCTACTTTCTCTGGTTCAACATCTTTGCCTTCTTCCTCATAGACAAAATCTATCCATAAGGCTTCTTCTTCCTGTATTTCCTGGACTTTTGTTTCGATGCCCAATGCACAGTACTATCAAAGGTCAAAGGCCTGACTTGTTGTTGCTCCTGCTTATAGCCAACTATAGACACCCCATTTTTGACCGTCCTCAAGACTGGGATGTTCTTGTAGGTACATCCACTGACTAGTGTGATTGACCGTCGAACACTCGAAATCCACGACAGAACGCCATAGGCTTGAGCTTTCCAAACCCTACATCCATTCTATCTCATTTTTGGACCATGGTTTGGTCCTTTTAGCATGTTGTTTGTGATGCACTACCGGCCATGATTGGGCACTGCCAGCCATGCATTTTGGCCTGTCGGCCATTGATGTGCCCTGCCGGCCATCACTGATGGCCGATCGGCCACCAGTGCATCAGTAGATATTTTGTGATATTTTTGCCAGCTATTTGCACAGGTTGAGCCATCCGCTTGCACGTGGATGGTTGGATTTCTTTGAGGGGCTTTTGTATCTTCCACATATAGAAGCCATCCTCTTGCATGTGGAAGGTTAGAAAAATTCTGTGAGCAAAATTTCCTCTCTCTCTCTCTAGAATTCTCTCTCTCTCTTCCTATTTTGTGCTTGAAAGTGGGAATTTTCTACACTTTTATTCTAAGACCCTTGACCAAACACCTTCACCTTGGACCTGAGGTTCTTGGAGGCCTTGTTTGAGGTCTTAAAGCTGGTTTTAGCTCAGAAAAGTGGTTGTTTGTTGCTGTGCTTCAAAGGTAAAAGGCTTACCTCTTTTAAGCTTTATTTTAGTTACTTGTTTGGTCACCTTTTCATGCTGTTTTGGGCCTAGTTTGCAACTACAAAAACCTTTGTTTTCAATGTTTAAAAATGGTGGCTTAAGGCCTTTTTGGAGTTAGGGGGGGTTCACCATTTTGGTAGCTTGTTTGGTTAAGTGTTGTGCTATTTTTCAAAGCTTTTAAAACAACGTTTTTTGGCTTTTAAACCACTAAATTCCAGGGGATTTTCAGTGGTAAAAACTTTGTTTTGAGGTCCAAAACTGGAGGGAGTAGCCTCCCCTCCTTATGTGTTGTTTGCAAGTGTAGATAGCTTAACATGTGAGCATGTTTTTCTACCTTTTTGTGACTTGGTGTCAACATGTTTTAGCCTCTGATTTGGCATGATTTAGCTCTATTTTGGGCTGTCTTGGTCATATGAGCCTTGTCTTGTGTAGTTGTAGTGTAAATGGCTTCACTAGCTTAGCATTTTAAGCCTCTAAACTTGATTTGCTTGGGATGTTTGCATGTTGAAATGTCATTTTACATGTAATTTCAGTGCTTATAGCTCTGTCACATGCTCATTTGACTTGCTCTTTCATAGATTTTTAGAGTTGCTTTTGAGTCATGTTTGTAGCCTAACATGTGAGCATGCTTTTTTACTATTTTATGCCTTGGTCTCAGCATGTTTTAGCCACTATTTTGGCATTTTTAAGCTCTGTTTTGAGCTGGTTTGGCCAATTGAGCTTTGTATTGCATGCCTCAAGTGTTGTGCTCCTCACTAGTTTGTTGCTTTTGGCCTTTGAACATGTTGTGCATGAGTTGCTTGCATGTTGTAGTATTATTTTTCATGCCATTTCATCACTAAAATTTCTGCAACCTCCCTCATTTCTTCACTTTTAATTTTCTTTGAGGGTTGGTTAGCCTTAGGGTTGTGTTTAAGCTTGAGATAGAGCTTGTGCTCAATGGTTTTAACTCTCTTTTGAGGGTTCCTCCTAACCAAAGGCATGTTCTCTCTCATGTCTTAAACCATCCTTTGGTTGACCCCTCTCTCATTAGAGGACACTCACCTTGGACTTAACCAATTAAAGAATGGCTTGGTAATGCTAAAATAAGTAAACAAGAATTGGACAGGTAAAACATGACCAAGATAAGCATGTTGTGTTGCATTGCATTGTGTTTAATCAGACGTTATATTGAACACAAGGTAGATTGGTGCATGTCATACTCAAAGTGATGAAATGAGCCAATCTCCTTTGTCTCCATCACCCTTAACCATGCATGATAGGGTGGTGGTCCTTAGAGTCTTGTTTTTGTGCATTTATTGAAAGTGTACAACTTGGATCTTTGGCCATCATGCATTAAAAATGCTTGATTGGTGGTTTTGGATCCAAGAAGTGCCACTTCTTTGATGTTTTGAGATGATAAGGAGAGGCACACTACAAACACATCCTTGGAAATGCCTCAATTTTTCTCTGTTTGTGCTCTATTGCAGAATGGTGATTCAGCACACCAGTGGCCGGCAGTGCCTCATCAATGGCCGGTAAGGCTTCATCCTTGGTTGGCAGTGCCTCTCTTTGGCCGGTAGGTGGCTGGCAACAAGCATTCATGGCTGGCAGGCCACTGGTGTATTCCTCAGCATTAGTTTGGTAACGTGGAACAGAAAGTTCTTGGAGTAACCCTGCAAATAGAGCCTTTCAAGAGCAAACCGGTGGGCTTTTCGGGGTGAAAACCGAATACATGCACGTTCAACTTCTTAAAGCAGAGCTGAGGCAGTGTAGTATAATGCTTTTCTTGTTAGTTAGCATGGTTTTGTAATTTAATTAATTAATTTGCTAATTAGTTAAGTGTTGTAATAATTAAGTAGCTTAGCTTAGCTATTTCTTTATTTTATTTTGTAATAATTAGTCTAATTAGTTTAATTAGATTAGTTTGATTAGCTTAGCTTAGAGTAGCTTAACTCTTATTCATTTGGACCCTTCTTCGCGAGGGCACAATGTTGTAATAAGTGTTCGTGCGTGTGTGTGTGTGTGCATGTCTTCCAACCCCACGTCTTTCTCCGTTTTACTTAACCGCTTTCGATGGTTAGTTCAGGAGCATTTTCGATTAGCATACCTTATGCCTACATGTTTGCATCATTCATTTGTCTTGCATGCACCGGGCTCGACGCATAATTCAAACTGCATTGTATTTCAATACTTATTTTAATACGTGTTTCAAAGCATGTTATCAAATTGTATCATATGCCATGATTAAGTAGCCGAGCCTATTAATTACATATTGCATGTGTTGCATTAGGCATCATTGACATAGTTAGGATCATGCATTGTTTTCTAACTAGTTTTTGTTTTGGCTTGGAGTACTTGGTAATTCTTTTCGCTTTAGCATACTTGCATGAGTGTGAGTGTTGCCATGGTAGCATGCTTGCCATGAGGCTATTTGCTTAAATGATTAATTGCATGAATGCTTGTGGATGAAGGCTTTATTGCTTGAATTGGAACAATTTGATAAATGTGAGTTTTAAGCCCACTTTGTGAAGTGGCAAAATCATGTTTTAAGCCCATCATATTTGATGGCAAATCCGCGTTTTAGCCCACTTGAGAGTGGCAAATTCAAACCATTTTTGAAAATAAACATGAGTTGTTTTGTTCCAATTCTTGCGATTTAGTCTATACTTGCTTGCGCGCGCGTCACGAAGTAAAGTTAGCTAATAAACCAGATAAGAACACACGTGTTTATAAAACAACATATCATGCTTATTAGAGGTCGATCCTTTGATTGGGCGAGCGGGGGTGCTCATTTCATGACCTTCCCCTCTCGTACCCAAGTTCCCGAGCTGAGGCAACTTTGGTGATGACGGAGACATGGCTTTTGGCACGAGTCAGGGTTTCCTAAATTTCCCAAAATAAAATATTTAGGTGACGACTTTGTAATCTGGCAAAGCAGTCCAGTTTGGCATTATTTGATTTAAAATCTGATTTTCCAAAATGATTTGCCGGATTGGACTCTTTGGTGTTTATCAGTCTCACATTGCACTTTGTGAGATTAGATTCAGAACCGTGAGAGGAGTCCGAACTGTAGGACCAATTCGAGCCTCTCCGAGAGGGGGGGCGCGAAGAAAGTCAAGTCTACAAACCCACCATGGCTTCCCTCTCTTGCTCTTGAACCTTCTGGACTATTGATTTTATGTCCAATACTAAAAACTTGACTAAAGCCAATGGTTTGGATTCTTGGGTCTCATCTTCTTGCCTACAACCAGGCATCATTGTCATCATTGATGACGAATTCTTCATCAGTACTCTCCTTCACTAAGTGCTTTAGGTGTGCTACTTCCTCATCAGCTGTCACTTTGGCTGATCCATCTGGTTTTCTCAATATATTGAGTGGTGTCACTTTTTCAGTATACAACTTGGCCTCTGTAAAGTCATCACAAACGATAAAGGGTTGAGGGTCTGCGTTGATTTCCTCTGTCTCTCCATTGCATAGGGCCATCATTATTTTCTGATGTAGAGAAGAAGACACACATTTGTTGGTGTGGATCCAATTCCTGCCAAGTAAAGCATTATACTTGGCATTACTATCTATAACAAAGAATGCCGTCATGCAATCTCTGGTTCCCACACTCAAGTTGATAGGCAGAATGCCCTGAGCCATCTGTTTATCCCTAGCGAAGCCGGCAGTGATTATGCTGGTTGGGATTAATCTGAGATTTCATTTCCCCAATTTCTTTAAAGAGGACTTCAGAAGTAGGTTCACTGCTGCCCCATTATCCACTAACTCCTTGTTTAATTGTATCCCATCGAAATAAGCCTTGATATACAAGGGCTTAACGTGCTACGTCATAGATGTTGTAGGATACTCGAAGGGATACGAGAGATTAATACTCACCTTCTCACTTTCATTTTTAGTTTCCATTGGTGTGGCCTCTTCAGACTCATCTTGAATCATGCTAACCTGTGAATCCTCACTAGAAACTGGAATAGGGCTATCTTCTTGACCTTCTTGGTCTCCATCTTCAGCCTAGAACTCCTGCGGCAATATATATACCATGTTTACTGACACTAGAGGAAATGAGCCAAACTGAACTGCTGGCTGCACTTGTTTCTTTTCCAAAGTAACTTGCTCAGTTATTTCAGAAACATCCTCCATGCTGCACTTTGGTACCTCAGTACTGGTGACTTCCTTCGAATCAACTCGTTTGTGGTCTGCTCCTATTGGCTTTTCAACCAAAAAGGTCAGCTCAGCCATGAAGGCTTCAAACATCTCAACTTCAGCCATTTCTTTCCTTTGGCCTAGTTCAACTTCTCCTTCTGTCTCACTGTCGCTTTCCATCAAGGCCTTTTCAAGACCCGCTGAGCTGGATCTTTCCTTGGCTTTCAGTTCAGTATGAACCTTAGCCAACTACTCTTTGCTGACACTTATTTTGTTCTGAGGAGCCAATTTTGGACTTTCTTTCTCTTTTGTTTGGCCTTTTGACTAGGCCAATGAAGAACTCTCACCACTTTCCTTCAGATCCTTTTGGTACATGGTGTACCTTCGCTGTATCTTTCTTCTTTGAGACCTAGAGATTACTAGAACCATATCTGGTTCCTTTGTTTTGGGGTGCTTAAGTAATATCCAATTATTTGGAGCCACCAGGGGAGGTTTAATCATTTTACCCAGGTCTCCAAAGACATTTCTCTGTGCAGAAATTTCCTTAGGCTTGTTCTACATGACAAACCAGTTTGGCACCCCAGGTACCCATGAACTCGCTAATTCAGTTGCTGAACTTGCTTTCCTAGTCTTTGAAACCACCATTGAAGCTAACTTCTAAGGCCATTCACTGGCTCTGGCACCCTATCTTGAGCCTAATTCAGGCATTCTTTCAGAGTAATTGCCTTGCCTCTTGTTCGAATTTGACTTCGGAGGCCAATTACTGGCTCTAGTTCCCTGACTTGAGCCCAATTTAGGCCTTCTCTTAGGATAATTGCCTTCCATCCTGTAGTAATTAGGTGGTCTGAACTCATGCAGAGGATTCTTACCCAAGGAATGTATTCCAGTGGCTAGTGGTCCAGCCAAGAATGGCTGTTGTTTGGGACCAGTTGGGTATGGCCTCTTATTGTAGGTATTGGTTGACTTAGGGCATCTCTGTACATCCTTGTAATACTATTTCCTATCAATTGGGAGCCCTTTCAACCATCTGTAACTTAACCTGCATCTTGGACACATCCTTTGCATGACAGCTGCCTCAAGAGAGTCATCATCTAACACCTCCTCACTAGAGTTATCCTTTTGGTCTGCAAAGCTCTGTTCATTTGCCGGTGAACTTTTGGTATCCTTTTTGAAAGCAGTCTGGCTAGCAACATGCATCTGCACATTAACCTCCTCCAATTCTTTCAAGGATAGGTTTTGGAAATTTGGCACGCCAACATTGGCTATAACTTCCCCAATCTCTGGGAATGGGTTTGTGTCAATCCCCATAGCTTTCTCTGCTTTGGTTGGGAACTTTAAACTCCCCTTTCAAATATGTTATTGGATCTTGTCCCAAAAAACAATACAGTTTTTAGTTGAATGAGACCAAGAATTGTGCCATTTACAGTACATTTTCCTTTTAAGTTCTTCTAAGGTAGGGATTTTAACTTCCTTTGGTAACTTTAGGAAATTTGCTGCAAGCAAATGATCAAAAATGTCATATGCTTTTGTTAAATCAAAAGAATACTTCCTATTAAGGTCTTTCTTTTTAAATTGCCGGTCTATTGTTGTGTCCTTATGAATTAACGCCTCACAGGTCATACGCTTTTTCCCTACGATCTTTGTTGCATCAATTTCATAATTAGGGTCCCTATAATAAGTCTTATATGATGCATTACTTTGATCCTGTTCTTCCTCAAGTAAAGATTCATATCTAGACACATTATAGGTTAATTCCACTAAGTCTCAAAACTCAATTGAATCGAACTTCTTTCAAAGCCTAAACTCTAAACCATTTTGAGCCAATCTCACAAATTCAAGCTCTGGTAGAATGACCCTACACTTGTTTCATGCCCTTTTAAATCTGGCAATAAATTGAGCAGCCTTCTCATCAGGCCTTTGGCTCAACCTTGCCAAATCTACCATAGAAACTTTAGGCTTTGTTTGGAAGAATTGGGCATGAAATGCCTCCTCCATTTGCAGCCAAGTTTGGATAGAACCAGGTGTAAGGTTAATATACCATACAAATGTTGCCCCAATTAAAGAATTTGGAAAGAGTCTTAACTTCATGTAATCATTATTGGTAAATTCACCACATTAGGCTGTGAACCTAGCTTGACTGGTTTCCATTTCCATAAAAGAGAGCAAAGTCGGGTATTCCAAACCCCCTTGGTATTTATGCACCCTATCCACCCATTCTAGGTATGGCTTCCTATAAATAGGAGTCTGAACCCCTTGAGTCATAGGTCCATACATTTCTCTGACAATGTTAGCAATTTAATCCCTAGGAACCATATTCTGTGCTTGTTAGACTACTACTGAAGGAACAAACACAGGGTTTGGTGGAAACCCATGTGCTTGAGGTCCTCTTGGTCCATAGGGAGGTATATTTGGGACTGGCTGTCCTTGTGATATTGGCTGTTGTTGAGGGTATGGTTGACCTCTCTAAGCCTATCCTGCGAAAGGACCTGCGAAAAGGTGCTGTCATAGGAGGAACATGTGTTGTTTCTCTCCCAGCCGTAGGAAACCCTTCCAACCCCCCCTCCCCCGGGTGTGAATTCGAACAGAGGATTAGTGAACCCCCTTTGTGCCAGGTATGGCTTCAAATATGGGATTTGGAAACATTCTTATGTCATTTTCTTGTGTTGGCCCAGATCTACCAATTTGTATGGCTTCGCTGTTAGGTAATGAAATATTTTGATTTACCACAGGCCTCAAAAGAGGCTCATACCATGACTGAGGTATAGGTGATGGTCTTTTACAATTTTGATTACTAGTCTGACCATTAGTATGTCCACTACTTTGCATAGGTTGTTTAAGTCTAGCCAATCTTTGCTGAATAACATTTGAGTTTTCCTCCATGTGCCTTGTGATAGTTGGTTGATGGGAGATCATTCGATCCATGAAGGATATTTCCCATCTTTCCATTGTATACATTAACTGCTGTCCCATGGCATCTACCAAACCTCCCCACGGATTCATTGGCTAGATGACAGAACAATGGATGGTCCAATTCCATGGCCTCATCTAATATTTTGAACATGTGGCGCATGTTCCGAGTTGCTGGTTTGTTCGACCATAGGTTCTAATGAGATAGGTGCTTCCATAGGATGTGTTATCACATTATCCTATTGTAGATGTCCCTGCGAACGCCCCCGGGAGGGTGAGTCTCGTTCCGTTCGTTTTGGGGTCACTACAGTTCGGACTCGATTTGTGTCACGGTTCTTAATCTGAACCAAAGAGTCCAAATCCGGCAAATCGTTTTGAGAAACAGATTTTTGAAAAAGTAGTGCCAAACATGGACTGCTTTGCCAGATACAGAGTCGCCACCTAAATATTTTAAAATGGGGAATTTAGGAAACCCTGACTCGGTGCCGAAGGCCACATGTCCGTCATCACCAGAGTTGTCTCGGCTCGGGAGCTAGGGTACGATTGGGGAAGGTCAGCTATGAGCACCCCCTCTCGCCCGGTCCGAAGACCGGCCTCTACTAACCGTGATATCCGTTTTTGAAAACGTTATGTGTTCTTATTCTATTTATTAGCCTAGAATTACTATGTTACACGCACGGCACACAAGTATAGACTAGATTGCCTAATTTGGTAATAAACATTGCATATCCGTTTGTTTTGAAAATGCTTTGAAATTTGCTACTCGCAAGTAGGCTAAAACACGGATTTCAATGAGTTTTTCCAACTCAAACAATCCAACCTTCACCCACAGGCATTCAAACAGTTTATCACATAAACACTTAGCCACATGTTAAGCATGCCATCATGGCAACATTCACACTCATGCGATATGCTAAAGCGGAAATACTTACATCGTACTCCGTGCCAAAACAGTAAACTAGTTAGCAAACATGCATGTCCTAGTTCATGTTAACTTGCCTAATGCAACGCATACAAAAGAATGCAATCTAGATAGGCTCGGCTAACCTAAGCATGGCATGCGAAATGCAATCAATTGATGCACGTATTCAATTTGGAATTGAAATACAAATGCAATTAGCGTGATGTACCGAGCCTAATGCATGCAATACAAATGCATGAATGCACGCATGCATAGCATGAGGTATGCTAAATTAAACATGTCCTAATACTAACCATCAAAGCAGGTAAGTAAAAGGGAAGAAAGAAGTGGGGATTGGAAGACATACACACCACTCACACACACTTATTACAGATTTGCCCTCACTCGGAGGGACCAAATAAATATTACAAATAATTAACTACGCAAGCTAATTAAATATTACAAATTGCCTAATCAACTAAGCAAATTAATTAAGCTAGAAAACAAAACAGTAAACCGCCTCGGGAAGCGCACCGCCATGCATAGGCTGCCTCTGTTTTCCTTCCTTCACTCCTCTGGAGGCTGTCAAAACCTCAGGACTGCTTCCTTGGGTGCTGGGAGACATCACCGGCTACATGGAATTGCCACTGGCAGTGGTATGTGGCCATCGGCACAAAATGAAGCTACCGGCATAGAAATTATTGCCGGTCGGCACTTTACACTGCCGGTCGGCAGAGTGTTCCTGTAGAATCTGCAAATGACAGCAACAGAGGGCAAGGCAAAGCATGGCAGCACAATTCAAGGCATATATGCACCAACCATGTCCCTTATCATGGTAATGACTCAAAGGGGCATGTGCCTCGATTCTCGGACCACCAATCACGCATTTCCATGCATGATGGCCCAAGTGACCAAGTGTGCAACTTTCATGTCAAATGCATGCAAACCAATTAAGCAAAACAAAGCCCAATTCCTATCACCAATTTAAGGAACAAGGCATGCATGCAAGATGCAATGTAACCTAGGCCTACAAGCTAAGGATGCAACATGGCATGGCAAGGCACTTATGCAAGCATACAAGCATACACATGGCAATGCAAACCAATAAAAAGGTGGTCTTATACATGATTTAGGCAGCTCCAAATAGGCCTAAAACAGTGGCCAAAATGCCCAAAAATGGAGGCTAAACACACATGCACACATACACATGTTTAAGGGCCAACACTTAGACATAAATGGGGCAACTCTCAAACACATTTGAAAGAAGGTAAACATGGACATATAGCATGCAACATGAGTTTAAAATCATGTTAAAACATAATGCCAAACCAAGCAATAAATCAAGCCAAACATGCAACTAATGGCCTAAGTGCTCAAAGCAAAACAATGGAGTACTGAACTACACTTAGCAAGACCAAACATGGCATGAACTTATTGACCAAAAACAGAGTTTTAGGACATTAATACAAGGCCTAAGGATCACTTAGATGGCATCCAAATGACTCAAAAACAAAGGCATGCATAATCACCAAAACATGGAGCATGAGATGACGATCTCACAAGGCATTAAAGGGACAACTAAAGCAAGCATGCAAGCATACTATAAGGTCTGAAATGACATGGTAGATGGTCCCAAATCACCAAATCAATGCAAGAATGGCATGCTACACACTCACACACTTAAGGCCAACAAGCCCAAATGCAAAGAGGCTATACTAAGCATGCCAAATCCGGCCCAAACAACAATGGACAGACCTAGGACATGGCAAAACATGCACAAAATCTTCACAAGACTAAGCCTAAAACATGCTTGAACAAAGGCTAACAACCTAAGACACTTTAAGGCATAAACATGGCATTACACGGCAACTATGCTAAGCATGCATGGAGTACCAAAACCAATTTAAAATCATGTTATATTATGGATATATAAGCATGAAAAACATCCTATACATGCTCAACACACACTCAAGCATAGGCTCCCTCAAAAGGCCAAAACATGCCCTTTTCAAGGACAACAAGGAGAGGGGGTGGCCCTCTCCTTCTTGGGATTTTAAAGCATCATCTTCACCACTGAAATCCCTCAAGATTTCAGTGGTGAAGAGACCTCAACACCAAAATCCCGGAGTTCACACAAAAGGGCACAAAATGAGGCCTTTCAAGGCCTAAGGGTGTTCAAACTTACCCAAACCACAAAACACTCTTAATAAACAATCAAGAGAACCTAAAAACAGAACTTTTTTGTATTATACAATAAGCACAAAAACAGCTCTAAGATAGGTAGAAAATCAATGCAAAAATGGGGAATAAAGGTGTTAGTTTCTTACCCTTGATGACCCCTTCAACAATGGTGCTCCAATGGCCTTCCTTAGCTTGATTCCAACACCAAAACAACAAAATCAGTCCCTTAGAACCTCAGTAATGAAAGGAAGGTGAAAGACTAGGTGTTTGTGTGCAATAGTAAGACACAAAACACCTAGAGCACAAAAGAGAGTGAAAGAGAGGTGGGATGTGTATCTAACCCTAACCCTAAAACCAGAGCTTAACAATGGCTGTCTAAGCTCTCAAAATATCTCAAGCCTCTAACCTCTTGCAACAAGAGAGAGCCTCTCTCTATATAGAAGCTTTTTGTCTTGTAAAGCTTACAAGACAAGCTTCACAAGAGAGAGATCCCTCCATAAACGTGTATGGAGGGGAGCAAAAGCAAGACAGCTGTCTAAAAATATCTGCAAAAGCAGATGCACAGTAGTCGGCCGGCCAAAAATGCCATCTTGGCCAAAAGAGTGCCGACTGGCACTAAAAAGTGCTGACCGGCATCAAATAGTGCCGACCGGCAAACTATATTGCTGGTGGAAGCAAAAACCAGCCGGTGGCCTCTAGCCACTGCCGGTGGTGGGTGGGGATGGTCCACAAGCCCTACCCTGCCTCTCAAAGGCAAAACACAAGTGTTTGGTGTCAAACCAAGCACAAAACAGTCGAGTTCGGAGATCCTGAGGCAAGGCGCGTAGCAGAGACCTCCGGGAACTCCAAACGAACACAAACATGGATAATCACCGAGTGTTCAAACGGTGACATCCAAGTCTTGAGGACGGTCAAAAATGGGGTGTCTACACCTATGGATTAGGTACTTTTACCTCTCCCTCCACACTTTCTTCCAGGTGTTCGTTTTCTCATTGTCTCCTACGTCTAGCCATTTTAGAGTACCATTGGACGTGTCAAAAATATATGTTGGCTTTTTGGCTTTCAAAGGTTAATAATGTAATTTTAAGCGTGCAAGCAAGGATTAATTAGTCTTTATAGAATATTAATTGCCAACCAATTATCAGACGATTGTGTTATAGTTCTCTCAACCTCAGTGAAGAGGACTTTTACTTGTGGCTTGTTTAGGAGAATTTAGTAAATAACAAGTGAAGAACAATTTCAAAATCTAAATTTCATTAAGTAAATTAAAAACTTACAATGATTTGACCCAGCCTCGTAGAGGTTTACAACAACAAGCTATTTGAAACTACTCCTAGGAAATGAAGTGCAGTACATGAATTGAAGTGTAGAAATGTAAAGAACTGTAAAAACTGGAAGAAAAAATGAAGTAAATAAACTGGTTTTTTGATCTGATTCGGGGGCCTTCTCTGCTATGTATACTCTTCAATGATAACCGTCGAAGTGGGCTTCCAACTATCGAAATGTCCTCCCATGATTGCTGAACATGGTCTCTGACAGTTAGTCCCACTATGCCACTTTTCCAGTTAGGTTTCCCTCTTGATTTTGAATTTAAATTTTATGAGTAACTGTTAGGCCACATCATCTTGTATCTCTCGATTGTTCTAGTGCTACGCAGATCTATTATTACCAATCCGAACTGCCACGTGTCTGACTTTGGTTGGCAACTTGTATTAATTCCCCAAATTGCCTTTTTCATGCCACATGTTAAATTGTGATTGGCTTTTAGAAATTATACAGCCAACAATAAGGATCAAAATACAAGAACTAGTGGTATAATTTGCCCCTTAAAATTTGGAAAAATAAAAAAATATTTTGTGAATGAGTTATAAGTTGTGTGCTTCTATCCTTAGTGCGCCAAACATCAAAATGATGTCTTATGTCTATGAAATTTTGTTGACGAAGGGAATTTGGCCAAAACCTCCTTTTCAAAAATCATTCTAAGATCCTATCATAAAAGGGTAAATTTAAAGTTGTATTTGCATAATTTGTTCAACTTTCTATTCATGAATTTGAGTTGCCAACCCACTAAGTGTGAGGGCATTTAATTCACATGCTAAGTGCTAGATTGTAATTTATAGAGCTAATAAATTTAAGATAAATTCTCCTTTAAAAAATATTAGAGGAAAAAAAATTAAAGGAAAGGTGAACTAAGAATTGAATATTTGAGAGATTTAAGATAAAGATTTCAAAAAATGTATGAGATAATTAATGAAAATTTATCTATCTATGGAAATGCAATTTACATTTTCATAACATGATATATAGGATTAAGATTGTTTTTTCCGTATTCAGAAAATTTATTTAGAAGTCTCATCCTAGAAAAATATGTACCGAAAAATTTCATGAATTTTCTTATAGTCCATTTAGTCCCATTGAATTTGAAAAAGATACACCGTAAGGTCCTTTTACTATATTTCTTAGAGATTTTTAATGTAGGTATACTTCATTTGTGCATTATTGTGTTATTAAGCTTTTGTCAAATATATCATTGTGGATGGGTAAAAGCATTAACCGCAAATGCCCAAGGACAAGAATGACTGGCCCAAAACATTTAGTCCAACCAAAGTGGTCCAAGGTGAAACCCAATAATGTCCATCGAATGAAGAGACAGTGTCACGTGACCAAAGTCCGAATAAAATCGCCTCTCAGAGGGAGATTCATAGAATGAAGGAATGCCTTTGGATCCATGTACAATCAACGATGGAGATCAAGACTATCAGAGATAAGGATTGGGCATAAAACATCCAAACTAATCTAAGCCACCCAGAGTGAAACAATTTGACGGTAACAAATCAAGGCAACTTGACCACTTGTCTGACTAAGGTCTGATGGCATAAAAGACCATTGGATCAAGATAGTCATCCAACAGAGAAAATATAAGGTATTGCCCCCCCTATCGGACCACCGACTTGCCTTTTTCTTTTCTTTTTTTCAACCCCCAAATTTTGATTTTTATGAAGCACCTATTCCTTCCCAAAACTGCGGTCTGTAGACACCCCATTTTTTACGGCCATTACGACTTGGACACCATCGCGTGCACACTCCATGATGAGTTTATTTGCTCATCAAGTGCTCGAAGTACTCAGTGGAATGCCACGACTTTGAGCCCTTGAAACCCTACACCATTGTTGCCTCATTCTTGGACCAAGCCTTGGTTCTTCAAGCCTGCAGCTTCTGGTGGCCTGCCGGTTACCTTTTTGGGCTACCGGCCATCACTTTTTGGTTGCCAGCCATTGATATGGTTTGCCGGCCACCAGTGATGGCCAGCTGGCCACCAGTTTCTTTTGCAGGTATTTTGTGACAGTTGTGCCAGCTATTTACACAGATGCATGCATTTTTCCCCCACATGTAGGGCTGGATATTCTTGAGAAGAATTCATGTTTTGTATATATAAAGGGCCTCTCTCTCATGTTTTAAGGTTAGAAAAATTTTGGAGCAAAATTTTTCCTCTCTCTACAATTCTCTCTGTCTCTAGCAAATTCCTACACTTTTGCTTACAAATCTTCAACCTTTGCCTATACACTCTTAACCAAACCTCTTCATCTTTGAGCTGAGGTATTCTTGAGCCTTGTTGGAGCTCTAGAGAGTGTGTTTTCTTGGTTTTGTTGCTTGGAATTAGTTTTCCTCTTCAAAGGTATAAGGCTTTACCTATTTGCTTGCTTTAACTACTATTTTTCTTGCATTTCTCCAAGTGTTTTTAGGCTGTAAAACTTATGTATTTTTGGGCTAAAACTTGGGCTTTAAGGCCATTAAAGGTTGAGGGGTGTTCCACCCTTCTTTGTACCTTGTTTTGGAGGCCTTTTCCCTCGTGTTTCCCATCATTTTACTATCTATTTTTGAGCTTTTAAACACTGTTTTTCAGAGTTATTTCAGTGGCCAAAATCATGTTTTGAAGTCCAAATTTGGAGGGGTAGCCTCCACTCCTTGTGTCTTGCTTACTAGCCTAGTTTATGCCATGTTTTAGCATATTAATCTAGCTATTATTAGCTTAATTTCAGCATGTTTTACGACTTATTTTAGACTATTTTAGCAATTTTTGGGGCTGTTAGTTGCATTTAAACTTTGTTTTGCATGCTTGTAGTATAATAGTCCTCATGAGTTTGGTGTTCTAGGCCTTAGACACCATCTCGTTTGAGTTGATTGGATTTATTTATGGCTTCCATATATGTGAGCACACTTAATCACCTCTGCAACCTCCTGTAGACACCCCATTTTTGACCGTCCTCAAGATTTGGACGTCATTGTTTGAACACTCGATGATCATCCATGCTCGTGTTCGTTTTGAGTTCCCGAAGGTCTCAGCTACGCGTCTTGCCTTAGGATATCTCAACTTGTCTGTTTTGTGCTTGGTTGTGGACCAAGGACTTGTGGTTTTGCTTCTGAGGGAAGAGGGTGACTTGTTGGCCATCCCTACAACCCATCGGCTAAGGCCTGGTGCCATCGGCCTTGTTTTCTTGCCATCGGCCATAAGTGTTGGCCGATCGGCACTCCTTTTGGTCGATCGACCATATTTCTTGGCTGAGACCTTTCCACCTGCTTTTGTAGATATTTTTGTGCTAGCTGTGACAGCTGGTGAGCATAATTCTCATCCTCAGGGATTGATTCAAGACTCAAGCTTGTTCAACAAGCTTGAGAATTGAATTTCTATAAGAAGGTGTAGACACCCTATTTTTGACCGTCCTCAAGACTTGGGCGTCACCGTTTGAACACTCAGTGATTATCCATGTTTGTGTTCGTTTGGAGTTCCCGGAAGCCTCGGCTCGCGTGCCTTGCCTCAGGATCTCCGAACTCGACCGTTTAGTGTCTGGTTTTGCACCAAACACTTGTGTTTTGCCTTGGAAAGGCAGGGAATACCTTGTGAGGCATCCCCACAAACCACCGGCAGTGGCCAGAGGCCACCGGCTGGTCTTTTTCTGCCACCGGCACTATTTGTTG
>NW_021025122.1:221005-296805 GCF_004153795.1 Camellia sinensis
GGTGTAACACTAGGTGCCTTAGTGCAAAACTAAGAACAAACACACCTTATACACACACAAATCAAAAGGAGAGGGAGATATAGAGATAGGATAGATACAAGACTCCTAACCCTAAAACTAGACCTCTGGAACTTCTTGGAACCCTTGAGGAGGGAGAAGAAGCCCTCTCTTTATAGGAATTGCAATCTTGCAAAGCTTACAAAACAAGCTAAGCAAGAGGGAAATCCCTCCATACACGTGTATGGAGGGGGTGCATTGTGGATGCCAACTGTCACAGCTGGCATAAAATATGTGCCAAAAGCAGATGAACAGTGGTCGGCCAGCCAAAAATGATGAATTGACCAAAACAATGGTCGGTCGACCATAAAGAGTTCCGATCGGCCATCACCAATGGCCGGTAGCAACAAAACAGGGCCGGTGGCCTCAGGCCATGGCCGGTGAGGTGTGGGGTTGGCCAACAAGCCATTCCCTGTTTCCCTGCAGAATACGGGTTTGCTGCAACAGAGGACAGACAAGACATGACAATGCATTTTCAAAGCAATTTATGCACCACCACCCTCCTCAGCATGTTTGAGACTTAGAGGAGCATGGTTCTCGATCCTCAGGCCACCAATTGCGCATTTCAATCTGTGATGGCCAAATGAGTCAAGTATGCAACTTCAACATTAAATGCACAAAACACAAAACATACCAAGGGACCCCCAACCTCAATCATGGTTGATCAAGAGGCAAGGGATGCATGCTCAATACTATGCAATCCTAAACACGCAATCACACTAGTGCAACATGGGCATGCCAACAAGCAATGTATAATAAACATGCCGAATGTAATGCAACCTAAACTAACATGCAAACATGCGAGGCATGTGACAATATTCATGGTTAGGCAAGCATGTAACAACATGTGAGGGACAAACTCATGCAAATATGCAAAGCAATTTAACACAAGATGCATGCCAAATGCAACACTACTTAAACATGCAACAACATGTCAATGGGCCAAGTATGCAACAACATACAAGGCAAGCATGCAACAACATGCGGGATTGGTCTTAAACCAATTTGGGCTGCTCTCAAATAAGCCCAAATCAGCAGCCAAAATGCTATGGAGATGAGGACAAAAGTGCATACAAACATGCATGCCAATTGGCCTAACACTTAAACATCGAAGGGGCAACTTTTAAGCACACTTAAAAGGGAAGAAAAGCATGCAAATGTGACAACATTACATGCTCTGAAATGATGCTAAAGGTGAGGCTAAATCACATGAATAAGCCAAGCATGCATGATTAAGGCTTAAGGCTTAAAACTAGGCAAGGGACTCGAACCAAAGCTATACAAAACAAAGAGCATATGGCAAGTATGACCCAAAACAATGCTAAATTATGGCAAAGTAAGCCTAAAACATGCAATGACCAAAGCCAAAACAAACTAAAACAAAGGGGCAAAACAAGAGGCATTCAAGGCCATCAAAGAGGTGTTACACTACACCTAACACAACCAAACATGGCATGATTTAAGCAACCAAAAACAGAGTTATGGCATGTTAAAATGAGCCCAAAAACCCACTTAGATGTCATCCCTAATACCCAAGCATGTTGGCATACACAAAGGCCCAAACATGGAGCATAAGACAACAACTCTTCAAGGCATTGAAAGGATGACAAATGCAAGCATACAAGCATGGAACATGGACTGAAATAGCATGATAAGTGATTTCAAACCACTGAAATAGTCCAAGTAAAGCATGCTCATGACTCACACACCCAAAGCTAACAAACTAAGATGCATGGTAGCTATACAAAACATGCAAGCATGGCCAAAACAATGAAAAACAGAGCTTAAGCATGCTACAGGAAGCCTAAAAGCTTCAAGGAGTTGAGCCAAAATCATGCTAAAAACACATGTTACAACATGATGCATGTTAAGGCTAAAACATGGGATTACAAGACAAGTGTATGAAGCATACATGGCATGTCTAAACCAACTTGAAACAGAGGTATAACATGGCAAAACAAAGCCTAATACCTACTGAAATGAAGTTAAAGCAAGCTAGGCATACAAGCTACAACACAAGCCATTTGTGCAAGCATCAAAGACAACAAGAAGAGGGGATGACCCTCTCCTATTTAGGACCCCAAAACCACCTCTCCACCACTGAAAATCCTCTGGATTTTAGTGGTAGAGAGGTCATGCAAAGCTAAAAATAATGGCCAAAAGGTATAGCCTAAAATAAGGCCTTGGAGGGGGGAAACAACCCCAAACCTCAAAGCAACCTTAAACAAAGTTCTAAATCACACAAAATCAGAACTTTTATCAGTTATAGACTAAGCTTAAAACAATAAGCAAGAATGGCTAAAAGCCTAAGCAAGAAAGGGGAATATAAAGCAAGAATCTTACCCTTGAAGAACACTTTCAAGAATGGAGCTCCAGCAGCCTCTCCAAGCTTAAATCAACTAAAGAACCCTAACAACAACCCTCTAGTGCTTATGCAACCCAAGGATGGTGTAATGCTAGGTGTGCTAGTGTAAAAGTAAGGCAAAAACTCACTTTAAGTCACAAAATGGGATCAAATAAGGGAATATAGATACAAAGTTGTATCTCAACCTCTAACCCTAATTCTCTGAACCTCTGGAACCCTTGAGGAGGGAGGAGAAGCTCCCTCTTTATAGAATTCCAATCTTGCAAAGCTTCCAAAACAAGCTAAGCAAGAGAGAAACCCCTCCATACACGTGTATGGAGGGGGTTAAATGTGGATGCCAGCTGTGCCAACTGGCACAAAATATTAGCAAAAAACAAATGGAAGGGGGTCGGCCAGCCAAAATGGCCAATTGACTAACAAAGGTGGCCGACCAACCACAAAAGGTGCTGACCGGCCACAACCTTTGGCCGATGGCAAGGAAACAAGGCCGATGGCATCATGCCATAGCCGCTGAGGTGTGGGGATGACCAACAAGCCATTCCCTGCCCTCAGAAGCAAAAACACAAGTGTTTGGTCCACAACCAAGCACAAAACAAACAAGTTAAGAGATCTTAAGGCAAGACGCTCGGCCGAGGCCTCCGAGAACTCAAAACGAACACGAACATGGATGATCACCGAGTGTTCAAATGGTGACGTCTAAGTCTTGAGGACGGTCAAAAATGGGATGTCTACAGTTGCCCCTCTTTGACAGAACTCGAAAGTCATAACAATGACGGGAGTGAATGTCAAAGCCCAGAGACGACCCGTTTTTGACAAGGCCGAAGACTTAGACAAAGCATACAAGCTATAGACAAAGGTATGTGCCTGAAGGCAGGGGCAAAATGCAAGAACAATGCACAAAACCGAGCATAACTTATGATCATGCAAAGAAAGCTGTAACGAAGCAAAACATGCAACAGTTTTAAGCCAGCATAAATCAAACTACATTACAATGCAGAGAGGATGTAGGAGGATTACAATTCTCGTTACGTCTCACATGGAGAATATAATACCTGTTCGGTTCGTCTGGTCGTGCCAGCTTCAAATGAACCGTACATACAATATCGTGCCTGTAAAAGAAAACAACTTAACAGGTACAATATCGTTAGCAACATGCATAACAATGCAATCTAAAACTGCGTGACAACGCAAGTGAAGGAGTGAATGACAATGAAACCTATGTGTGACGTATAACAATGCGGAATGGATGCATGACAATGCAACCTAAGTGTAGCACATAACAATGCGGATAAGAGATGCAAAATGATATGCAATATTTACAAAACTATGTATAGTATAATGTATTAAAACAATGCGAATAATATGCAATTGAATCAATCAGACCACAGGCAGTTCAAAACCACACAAATATCATGAAGGGATGGAGATGCAAAATCAAACTACGTCTGACATAGAAATGGTGCCGACACCCTCAACACTAGGTGCGTACACATAATCTCATAACTATGCGTTTCGTAGATAAAACAAGTAATTGGGTGGCATGATATAAGTGAGGTATGACCCGTTGTGGAAAGATCGTGATCCTAAATGCTGGATGCAACATACTGCACTACAATGCAATGAATGTAATGGATAAGGCGTGCGGCCAAAACATATCTTGCCTAGGAAAGGCATGGACACAAACAAACCGCGTCTAACACAAAAATGGTGCCGTCACCCTCAACACTAGGTGCGTACACATAATATCATAACCGTGCTTCAACGTGAAAAGTATGAGCACATACCAGACCACGCTCAACATGGAAAGGCGCAAGCCATAGATGGATAATGCAATAAATGCATGCAAACTACAATGCAATAAATGCTATATGCAATGGATGGAATGGATAAGGCGCGCGGCCAAACCGTATCTTGCCTAGGAAAGGCATGGACACAAAGAAACCACGTCTAACACAGAAATGGTGCCGTCACCCTCAACACTAGGTGCGTACACAAAATCTCATAACCGTGCTTCAACGTGAAAAGTATAGGCACATACCAGACCAAGCTCAACATGGAAAGACACAAGCCATAGAATGGATAATGCAGTAAATGCATGCAATACAAACTATGTACAAATGCAATGTAATAGCTAGCAAGTGAAGAATGCACAACAATGTAGGTGGAAGCGAAACATGCGTGTCGACGCAAGTGAAGAATGCATGACAATGCAGGTAGAAGTGCACTACAATGCAATATATATTCTATATGCAATGAATGCATGTAATGTATGCTATGTACAATGCAATAGGCATACTAGATGATGCAGTAGAGAGATGCATGACGATGCAAATGAAACACGCATAACAATGCAAGATAAGAGAAATGCATGACAATGCAAATGAGACATGCATGACAATACAAGATAGAGAAATGCATGACAATGCAAGTGTGGCGTGTGTGACAACACATAACATATGTGCAGAACAATGCGAGTGGGAGTGCATGACAATGCACGTGAGGTACGCATGACAATGCTACCTAAAGAAGATGCATAACAATGTAAGCAAGGCGTGTGCGACAACGCACAAAATGTGTGCATAATAATGCGAGTGAAATGACGTATAACCCACGTACGTTCACGACAAAATGTTGTAACGTAACGCATGTGGAGCAACTTCCGAATCTCGAAAGAGACAGAAGGATACAAAAAGGATACACCGCGTACGTATCAAGTACCACGCACAGAAGACACGGCTCGAGGTCAACACGAAGGACGGTCAAGCTTCGGAAATGCACTCTCTTGCACTGTGTTGAGCAAAGAAGGTCCCAAACCACATCAATGACCCAAACAAGGGTGTAGGAGGTTCACCGGCCATCCATCGGCCACAAAACAATGCCATCGGCCATATATTTGGCCGACCAGCCAAAAATGCCTGTATCGAGGCAGTTTTGTCCTTTAGCCATGGGTCTTTAAATATAGGGCTTCTGGCCCTTATTTCTTCACTTTCCCAAGCTCGAAAACTTCTCCCCTCTCTCTCTAGGTTATTTTACCACCTTCGATCCTTGTTTTTCTCGTGTTTTAGAGCCCTTATCGTTCGCGTTTCGCACGTTTTGAACCGAACAAATCTCTGTTTCGGTACACTTTTCTCGATTTCCACCGCTTGGGGTTTGTTTCCCCCAAGTTTACCTCGATCTCTGTGCCTTTTCCAGACTTCGACCTTTCTACCCATTTTTCACCCTCTTGGGGTTGACTTTTCAGTTGACTTTTCGCATTCTTGCTCGGTTTTCACACTTCCGGTCATTTTCACACCATTCTTGAGATGGCGGACGATATTCCACGAGGCGAGACTCCCCTGGAGTAGGCTATGGACCCCGAGGCCGAGCTCTTGCCTTTGAGCGTTCGACCGTTTGACCCGGTGACTTACAGGCCGGTGATACACGTGCTACCTCCTGATGGTCTTCGCCAGTTCAGGAGTTTTGATAGGGGCGTGCCACCAGAGCTTCTTCTGCGCGAGCCAGAGTCACATCTGTCTTACGACACTTCTGAGGTACACTCTTCCCTGTTTCATTTTCTGCAATGTAGAACATATAACTGCAATAGTCAATTCTGCTCTTTAACTGTTTAAACCAGATATTCTGATACATCATATGCTGTAGTTCATCTGTGAGCACACTGATACCCGATATCTGTTCAAATCTGAACACATACATACACACTGCATTCTCATCCATTCTGAGCACACCCAAACACATGCACATACACTGCATTTTCAACTGAAATGACCCAAACAAACTGTTGTGTCACATGCTATAATTTATCTGAAATCTGTGTAAACTCGAACACATGCACCTTCATTGCATTTCTGCAAACTTTGAAGGCATTTAAACATTGTATATCTGACACAGCTTCGCATCTATTTGTTTTTTAATACAGGGAGATTCCCATGCCTTCCTGGGGTATGGGAATGTCGCCGCTCAAGGATGGTATATGGAGCTACCTGACGCGGTCCATCACATCGTCGACCACGCCGGCTTCGACACTTTTTGCAGGGGACTCTCGCGCCTTACTGCGAGCAGACCTCTTCTTGCTGCCTTGGTGGAGAGGTGGTGGGACACCATTGACTTCTTCCACCTTTCGGCCACTAGGGACATGACGATGACTCCCTTCGACTTCTCGATGCTTACCGGCATCGGGGTAGAGGGTGATCCGATCCCCTTCGATACATATATGGATGAGTGGGAGGCCGCTCAGGTATACCTGCTTGGCGAGCTGCCACCTCTTGCCTGCCCAAGATTTGTAAGGTACTCGTGGTTCGAGGACCACTTCAAGATCGAGCCATCCTTGGCTCAAGAGGCACTGATGGCTCAAGAGGAGGTGGAGCAGTATGCACGTGGCTTTCTTATGTTCCTGCCGGGGACCACTATTTTCGTTGACCGGGCGAACACTGTGCCCCTTTGTCTATTAAGTGCGCTTGTGGACGTGACGCGGATCCGCCTTTAGGACTGGGGGGGCGCTGGCCTGGCCACTCTTTATGGATATATGAGCTCATCCTCCCGTTGCAGCGGACAATTGCTCGGGCGCTACTGGCAAGCTTGGGAGGTACATCTCCTTTTCTGTTTTACATTTCTGCTTTACATTATCTATACTCTGTACACTGCACACACTGCGACCTGCTTCACACTGGTTGTATACTGCACACACGGCACACATATAATCTGCTTTACACTGACTGTATACTGCACACACTGTACACTCTACACAATACACTGTACAATACACGGTTCTGCGATTTCTGCTTTATTCTGCATTCTGCTTTATCTGATAAGCATACTGGTATATGCTCTGTTACACTTCTGTAGTTGCAGGTCTACGCCTACTTCCTGAGGCTTGCCCCAGTGCCAGACGAGGATGTCCCCCTCGGCGTTCCATTCTCTCACCGCTTCGACGTGAGATGCATGCGGAGACCACGTGAGTCTTTTATATTCTTCCACCGATATTTTTATACCATCAGTGCCGCAGAGGTATTTTAGAATTTGCAGTTCATTTAAGCTTTGCTTCACATTATTCTTTCGATAATAGTAGATAACAAACTGCATATCATTTACAGATCACCTGGCGGCCTTGGGCTTCGTTGCCTGACGCAGTTCGGGAGCGGTATGCGAGCGCTGAGGAGACCGCCCAATTTAGGATTTTGCTGGAGGGCCCTGTCTGTCGGACTTGGTACCTGGGCGAGCGCTTCCTGCGCCAGACCTTAGGTTTACTAGAGCAGATAGTCCCAGGTCTGCCCCTTGCCCACATGAGGTACACTGAGAGGTTCTCCCTCGAGGACATGGCCAATTACACGATCAGATGGGATGCGGGGCGTTTTAGAGGCGAGGGTGACTATGCGGAGTACGTCTAGACCTATATCATGCAGCCTTTGAGTAGTGTTCGCCGAGCTGAGAGGGAGAGGCCAGCGGCGCCGGGAGTAGGAGCAAGAGCCGGAGCACCGAGGATGGCTCGGGCCTGCGGTAGGAGTGGACCCCGGAGAGGGCAGAGAGTTGGGTGGCCAGCGTTGCCTGCGATGATGAGATACAGAGGGGAGGCTTACCAGATCCCCATCGCTCCCCCTCCGGCTGATCACGATCTAGTCGGGTTCCATGACTTGCCCCCGGTATGTACTACTGCATCTTGCGTTCTGCACAGTCATTTCATTTCATTCCGTTTGATATTCCGCAGAATACTGATGTTTCTAACACTCTTGCAGGCTTCTACTGAGTACACTCGCCAGTCCCTGGAGTTGACCGCCTCCATGATGGCGATGCTACAGCGGAGCCTCGACCTGCTGGTCATTTATAGTATCCCGGTAAGCTCTTGCAACCATAGTCTCAGACTCTGCATATATCTGTTTCACACATAATCTGAGGCATCGCACTGTCAACATGGCACTTGATACACGACCCTCACGGCATCTGATACACTGTAACTCACAGACTGCTCACAACATTGCTCACGACATTCATACACTACACTCAGTCACTTTATTCTACACTGACACACTGCTCACAGCATTCATACACTGTACTCAGTCACTGTATTTGGCACTGAAACACTGCTCACAACATTCATACACTCTACTCAGTCACTGCATTCGGCATTCATATTCTGCTTTGCATAGCATACTTATTCGTTTGCCATTTGCCCCTTTCAGTCCCCATTCCAGATTCCTGCCGCAGGAGGTGCTCCAGCTGGACTGTCTGTTCCTGCTCAAGGAGGAGGGTGAGATGGCAGAGTATACCCCCGCACCAAAGTGGGGCGTACTCATGTTGGGAGCAGCTCACGGGCACCGGTTCCAGATGATGATGAGTCCGAGGCAGAGGTGGAGGCAGAGGCAGAGTCGTCCGAGGAGGAGACCGGAGATGACTCGGGCTCAGACTATGGAGCTGGCAATGATGCTCCTGGACCTTCGTCCAGGAAGAGGACGAGGACAGACCATCAGGCCTGAGGCCAGTTGACGTGGATCTAGACTTTTGCTGCTTTTCTTCTTTTTGTTTTACTTTTCTTTTTGCTGATAGCTTGAGCACATTGTACTGCCTCAGGCAGGTTTTATTTTCTTCAAAGCTATGTACTTGAAAAGATGATGAAATGAAACAAGCTTTTTGTTGAAAAGATGTTACATTTGCGCATTCCATACATCGCATCGCATTACATCGCATTACACAACAATGTAAATGAGATTGATCCTTTGTCTGAAAATTAAACACTTGTATCGTGATAACCAGGTAGCGAACCAGCTAATGCCAGAATAGATTATACAACAATACTGCTCATTCTGAACACACGGCTCATAACACAATGCTTGGTTTAATCTGCATACAGCTCATACAACGCACTGCTCATTCTGAACATATAGCCCATAACACAGCGCTTGGTTCATTCTGCACACGGCAAATCCTGAACAAACAGTCCAATCTGAAAAGATGGAATACAAAGGTGGAATCGGCTGAAGTTGAAACACACTCAGATGCTCCAGATTCTCCCTCTCTTCTTTTGCTTCGCAGCTTGGAACCCATGTAGCTTCAAATAGGTCCTGGTTCTACTGTTCTAACATGGCCTGGGTTGAACCCTGCGATTTTATGAAAGAACAAAACTCTTTTTGTGCAGATGTAGAGAATGGCATAGCACTCTGAGCACACAAATCAAATCATTTTTAAAATTAAGAAGCGAGTTCTTAACCGGGCATTGAGCCTACGACTGACCACAGCGCACTACGACTCAACAAAAAGGTACACAACCTAAACTCATCGAGTAACACTCGAAAAGACTCAAAACAAGAATTGAAACAAACAAAACAAAAAACACGACACTCAAATGTATTTCAAAGATGAGAGACCTCAGTCCGCGAGGAGCCAGTTTCTTTGGGTATTGTTTCCCACCCTTTCTCATTTGTGATTCTCACATCACTCGGCCCTCAAGCTCTGTGTTTCTAAAAAAGCCCTTTTCCTCACTTTTTCTCTCAGCGCACATCTCTCTATTCTTCAGTCTCTCATTTTTTTATCCCTCCCTTGGGTCGTTGATGGATAAGCAAGAAGTTGCGGGCTCTTGCCCAACATTATCAGCTCGCGACTACTTCCTCCGAGGACGTTTAGTCGATGCCCCCGATGTGATAGTGGAATATCTTGATCCATTCCAATTCGTGCTTCGCACATGGCTTGATACCTTGCTGCTTGGAGGATGAGAGAGCTCTCAACCCTTTTGTTGTTAACCTCAGTTGTGCCCTTTCTGGCAAGTAGAGTGCCCTTCTTGGCAGATATGTTGAAAAATGGGGGAAAAGACAGAACACCTGACTCAACTGTGCCTCCAGTTCATCATTTTGACCATTTTTGTTTTTGCTTTCTACTAAAACAAATTTAATCAAAATGAGAGTTAGATTAACACGCTTGTTCAATTTTCTGATTTAAAAACATGCAAGTCAGGCTATGAGCACTAAATATTTTCCCTTTTTCGAGTCCAAGAAATGGCCTAGTTTTTTGGAAAAAATGAAATAAAATTTTCAAAAACTGTTTTTGCAAATGGCCACTGCTCGACCAACATAGAATTTACCCTTGAGATGCACAACCTCGAATCGGAAGCAATGGAAAATTGCCCCTTGCCTAAATGGCTCCACACGGCAACGGAAAGTTGCCCCTTGTTTGGATAATGCTGCAGCATACTGTAAACAGTTCTTATTAGTGATGATCGCAACCGAACTCTCGGATACAGAGAAGACGAAGATGGTCAAAACCAATAAATGGACACAGTCACTTTGAAAGTGTTTATGGCTGGACTTCAAGATGAAGTTGCCTACGTATCCCAAACATGGGAATCAAGCCTTACGTAGTTCCGGTTAAGGTACACTCGGGTATTAACCTCTCCTTTTACACTCTAACTTTTGCCAAGGCCGCCCTTCTGGGTTTTCAACCTTGCGAGCTTTGTTTTTTCTTTTCTTTTCAATTCTTTTCAATTCCTTTTTATTCTTTGCATTTTTTCTTTTTTCTTTTTTTTTCTTTTCTTTTTGTTCTCTTTTTTTGCTTTTCTTTTCTTTTTCTTTTGTTTTTTTCTTGCTCTAACTTTTGTTTGGGTCGCCCTTCTGGGTTTTCGGCCCAGCGAGCCTCTCAAGGGTAAAAGTGTAGCTTTGTCCATGTCAAATGGTTTTCAGATCCTGAAGTCATCTGAAGCCAAGAGAATGACTGATGTTCATTGATGATGTAGGAGTCCATCCAATGGGGGCTGAATTTTCCCTTAGTATTGTAGATGCGAACTCAGTTGTCCTTCAACACAAACTTTCTTCTTTTCTCCCTTCTGGGGTTTGGCATTCTTGCCGGTCTTCATTGATTTGCAGAATGATCCATCTTTGGCTCTTCGAGCACATCTGATATTTTTTGCCCCTAGTTCGAGAGGTGCTTTTGAATCTGGCCATACAGGCCTCACATTGTGGTTGACCTTTGAACGTTCTGAACCCAAGTTCAAGGTTTTGAGAGCAAAGGGGTTGAATCTCGAGGCTGAGAGCGATCCTAGGCTGCACAATCTCAAGAGCGATTCCATACAGGTCTTCGCGGGACCACGCAAAATACATTTTTTTTTTGAAAACTTTTAAGAAAGCGACGAATCGCTCGCGCTGAAGACAAGGTAGAACCAATTTGGATCAAGCCAGGGTCCTTCTCAGTACTCACACTAACAAGCATGATTTCATTCATTAAGGGCTTAGCACGCCTCTCTTTCTCTTAATTGATCAAATTTTGCAAAACCCGAGGAATTCCTTCCTCTTTGTTTTCACTGCAGTGTTCAAAAGGTTTTGAAAAACTTAGCTCAATACAATGAGTTTAAAGCACAAAAAAGTAGGCGAAAAGCACTGTCGTTTCATTCTAAGCTTGCTGGCACAACAGGCTCAAAGTAGTAATAGGCACAAAAACACGGTAGCCACAGCTGTTTTGTTCAGATTTCCTGGTTGCAACTGGCTCCACAATAGAGACAGACTCAAAAGAGAGCAAAAGGATAATTACAAAACAAAAACAAAAATGGGGTTCGAGATGACACCCTCGGAATCACCTGACTTCTGTACAACAGGACTGACTCAACAAAACAAGACAGACCTTAATCGAAAAGACTGACTCAAAACAAAGAGGCAGGTTTAAAACAAAACCACAAACTGACTCAACACACAAGCCAGAAACTACAAAAATTAGCATTCGCAGATGTTCAAAACAGTGCGTGCCAAACGCCACATCTGAAATACACTGAACGCCGCCCACAGGTGGACCAGCCCCTAATCACATACTCGTCGTATCCTCGAAGTCTAACAACTCAGTAGTGACAGACTTTGCTGAGGTAGGTGGAAGGATGACCTCATTGTCGATCAGATCCTGTACTTCATGGCGAAGACGGAAGCAGTTATCGGTGCTATGATCAGTTTGCTGGTGGTACGCGCAGTATGGGGTAGCATCATGTGAGAGAGGGAGATTCTTCGGGAGAGGCCGAGGCTCAAGGGGTTTAAGGTGCCCCTTTTCAGCAAGGATCTGGAGCGCCTTAGACAAAGGCATGTAAAGGGCATGGAATACCCTGTGACCTCGGGGCAGGTACTTCGAGGTTTGCTGACTTTTGCCGGACGTACTAGCAAAAGGATCGGCAGGTGCTGCCTTGGCTTTCTGATCTTTCCCAAGCATAGGGTTAGGATGGGTAGGAATAGTTCCGATGCGACGGTCCCTGTCCCAGTTTTCCCTCTGGCTTGAAATACTCTCGGTCTGAGTGGGGAAGACGCCATCTACAGTGTTAGCCGTGACTGCGAATACTTGCTGCTTAATCAACCCTCCAGCCTTCAAAGCCTCGACTGCCCACAACAGTTGTTCAACGGGATCAGCATCCGTTCCCACTTTGTTCTTACCTCTACCCTCAGCTTGATCATGGGTTTGGGTTGCTATATCAGAGCGAAACCTGGTTGTTGTTAGCATGTCATTGCCATAGCTTGAGACAGCCACAGGTTGGCTAAGCTCGATCAGAATTCGCCCCACCAGCAGGGGCTCCTGCGGTATAAAATTCCCGGCATACGATGTGGTTGGTGGCGAAGCCGACATTCCATAGGCGAGATCAGCCACAGACCTCTGGAGGTCACCAATCATTCCCATCAACTCAAACGTGGTGGGCTCACGAGCTTAAAACAACTGGGGGGTCTAGGTCGGGTGCGCGACATGCGACCTAGGCAGATGTGGTACTTTAACATTGGTCTCATCCTGCAAGATGATTCCTTGGTCCAATGCGGCTGCCATAACCATAATTTCCACTGAATTTTGTGTCATCATAAGTCCGCTGAACTGAACGGAGGTGACGCAACTGGTGACAGATGGATCAAATGTCTGCCATGCCTCAGCGGAGGAGAACACCAAATCTCTGGACCCAAATCTCTGAACTGAAAGAGAAAACAAGCAACTTTTCAGCCCAACTTTATCAGAACAGACACAGGCATAGCTGAACAGCTGTGCTCTACTACTGATCACTGTTCCACAAAATCACTGCCCCAAAAACTGAATCTGATACCCGCAGATAAAACTGATTCCCTAAAACATTGATATTGATGCCCGCAGGCCTGATACTCAGACTTGTGAATTGATACATGCATTCCCCTGTAGAGGCCAACTCTAAAGCACATAATCAAACAAATGAGAGCCAAAAACACCCCTATGGTGGGATAGGGTTTCCTTGTCCTATTTTGTTAGGAGCTAGGGTTTCACTATGCACACAGCAGTTTCAAACAACCTATAATCGGGTAAGCAACCTGCCCTAGCTTGGAATGGTCACTATGGATTCCGAATATGCACTAGGTCGAATGGTCAAAAAGGGTACCCCGGTGACAACCGGGGTTTGTGTTCCCATCGTGGCAAAGCCCGTAACCAGTCAGTCTTATGGCACGCTTCTCAAAGTAAGCCTCCGGCAAACCGTTCAGGAATAGCAGACGGCAAACACGGTGTCCTAGGCGCACCATTGCAAATGCAATGCAAAGAAACACATAAGTGTAGTTAAAACAAGATATCATGAGTTCGAGTCAAGTTCTCTAACTCCCTAGAAGAGTCGCCAGAAACTGTAGACGTCCCCGAACGTCCCGGGAGAAAATCCCATTTTGTTCATTTGGGCTCACTACAGTTCGGACTCAAATGTCACGGTTCTTAATCTGATATCGCAAAGTGAAACGCAAGACTGATAAATCACCAAAGAGTCCAAATCCGGTAGATCATTTTGAAAAATTGATTTTTAGAAAGAAGTGCCAAACATGGACTGTTTTGCCAGATACAGAGTTGCCACCAAAATATTTTATTTTGGAGAATTTAGGAAACCCTAACTTGTTTGCCTAAGGCCACGTGTCCGTCATCAGCAAAGTTGCCTCGGCTCGGGAACTTGGGTACGATTGGGGAAGGTCAGCTATGAGCACCCCCGCTCGCCCGATCAAATATCGGCCACTACTAAAACATGATATCGAGTTTTTGAAAACACATGCGTTCTTATTCCGGTTTATTAGCTAGAATTACTATGTGATGCGCACAGCAAAACAAGTACAGAATAGATCGCCTAATTTGGAACAAAGCATTGCATATCCGTTTATTCAGAAAATGGTTTGAGTGTTGCTACTCACAAGTAGACTAAAATATGGATTTCAATGAATTGTCCCAATTCAAGCAATCCAACCTTCACCCACAAGCATTCAGGCAATAACTCAACTAAGCAGTTAGCCTCATGGCAAGCATGCTTTCATGTTAACACTCACATACATGCAAGATGCTAAAGCATAAACACTCACAGTGTACTCCGAGCCAAAACAAAGAACATGTTAGTAATCATGCATGATCCTAGTTCATGTTAAGATGGCTAATGCAACGCATGCAAAATGCAACTAGAATAGGCTCGGCTATCCTAAGAATGACATACGAAATGCGACAACTTGATACACGTATTTAAGTTGGAATTGAAATACTATGTGGTTAGTCTGATGCGCCGAGCCCAGTGCATGCAATACAGATGAATGCATGCATGCATGCATAACATGAGGATGCTAATTGAAATATGCCCTAATACTAACCATCAAAACCAGGTAAGTGAAAGGGAGAAAGAAATGGGGGTTGGAAGACATTCATCACACACACGCACACTTATTACAAGTTCGCCCTCTCGGCGGAGGGACTGAACGAATAATACAAATTAACTAACTAACAAGCTAATTAATTAATTACAAAACCACTTAACTAATTAAATAAATTAATTAAGCTACTGAAAGCAGTAAAATAGCCTCGGGGAGAGGGGTGCATGCATGCACACTTGGCTTCGCTCGAAAATCCAACGCCATACTCATGGTGCCTCTGTTTGCACTGTTTTATGCTTTTGAATATTGCACAAGTCCCAAGGTTGGTTCTGGAACATTCCGTGAACACTGTGGGATGCCACCGGCCATGGAAAAGCGGTCATCGACCACAAATGAAGCTCTCGGCCAAATATTTGTAGCCTGCCGGCACTGGAGATGGCCGACCGGCCATCTCTTTCTGCAGAATCCTATTTGACAGCAGCAGTGGGCAGACAGAGCATGGCAGAACATTTACAATGCAATATATGCACAAACACCCTCCTTATCATGTTATGAACTCAAAGGAGTGTGGTCCTCGACCCTCGGGCCATCAATCACGCGTTTCGATGCATGATGGCCAAAGAGGCCAAGTGTGCAATTTCAATGTCAAATGAAATGCACACAAGACAAATAAGAGGCCTCCAACCTATATCATGTTTGATTCAAGAGGTAAGAGATGCATGCATGCAATCAAGACTAATGCAACATGATCATGTTAAGGCAACAAGCATACCAAATGCAATGCAACCTAGGCAAGCATGCAAGATGCAACATGGACATTCAAGCATGCAAACAAGCATGTGACTTCATTCAATCATGTAACAACATGTGAGGCAAACATGTAACAATATGTTAAGCAACCTAAAATCAAAGGAATGCATGCCAAATGCACTACCACTTAAACATGCAACAACATGTCAATAGGCCGAGTATGCAACAACATACAAGGCAAGCATGCCACAACATGCGGGAATGGTCTTAAACCAAAATGGGCAGCTCTCCAATAAGCTCAAATCAGTGGCCAATACACCAAGATTAAGGCACCAAAATGCAAGGCAAACATGCACACATATGGGTCCAACACTTAAACATCAAAGGGGCAACTTTTAAGCACACTTAAAAGGGAAGAAAAGCATGCAAATGTGACAACATTACATGCTCTGAAATGATGCTAAAGGTGAGGCTAAATCACATGAATAAGCCAAGCATGCATGATTAAGGCTTAAGGCTTAAAACTAGGCAAGGGACTTGAACCAAAGCTACACAAAACAAAGAGCATATGGCAAGTATGACCGAAAACAGTCCTAAATTATGGCAAAGTGAGCCTAAAACATGCAATGACCAAAGCCAAAACAAGCTAAAACAAAGGGGCAAAACAAGAGGCATTCGAGGTCATCAAAGAGGTGTTACACTACACCTAACACAACCAAACATGGCATGATTTAAGCAACCAAAAACAGAGTTATGGCATGTTAAAATGAGCCCAAAAACCCACTTAGATTTCATCCCTAATACCCAAGCATGTTGGCATACACAAAGGCCCAAACATGGAGCATAAGACAACAACTATTGAAGGCATTGAAAGGATGACAAATGCAAGCATACAAGCATGGAACATGGACTGAAATAGCATGATAAGTGATTCCAAACCACTGAAATAGTCCAAGTAAAGCATGCTCATGACTCACACACCCAAAGCTAACAAGCTAAGATGCATGGTAGCTATACAAAACAATGCAAGCATGGCCAAAACAATGAAAAACAGAACTTAAGCATGCTACAATAAGCCTAAAAGCTTCAAGTAGTTAAGCCAATATCATGCTAAAAACACATGTTACAACATGATGCATGTTAAGGCTAAAACATGGGATTACAAGACAAGTGTATGAAGCATACATGGCATGTCTAAACCAACTTGAAATAGAGGTATAACATGGAAAACAAAGCCTAATACCTACTGAAATGAAGCTAAAGCAAGCTAGGCATACAAGCTACAACACAAGCCATTTGTGCAAGCATCAAAGACAACAAGGAGAGGGGATGACCTTCTCCTATTTAGGACACCAAAACCACCTCTCCACCGCTGAAATTCCTCTGGATTTCAGTGGTAGAGAGGTCATGCAAAGCTAAGAATAATGGCCAAAAGGTATGGCCTAAAACAAGGCCTAACAAAGCCTTGGAGGGGGGAAACAACCCCAAACCTCAAAGAAACCTTAAAAAAAGTTCTAAAGCACACAAAATCAGAACTTTTATCAGTTATAGACTAAGCTTAAAACAATAAGCAAGAATGGCTAAAAGCCTAAGCAAGAAAGGGGAATATAAAGCAAGAATCTTACCCTTGAAGAACACCTTCTAGAATAGAGCTCCAGCAGCCTCTCCAAGCTTAAATCAACTCAAGAACCCTAACAACAACCCTCTAGTGCCTATGCAACCCAAGGATGGTGTAATGCTAGGTGTGCCAGTGTAAAAGTAAGGCAAAAACTCACTTTAGGTCACAAAATGGGATCAAATAAGGGAATATAGATACAACGTTGTATCTCAACCTCTAACCCTAATTCTTTGAACCTCTGGAACCCTTGAGGAGGGAGGAGAAGCTCCCTATTTATAGAATTCCAATCTTGCAAAGCTTCCAAAACAAGCTAAGCAAGAGAGAAATCCCTCCATACACGTGTATGGAGGGGGTTAAATGTGGATGCCAGTTGTGCCAGTTGGCACAAAATATCTGCGAAAAGCAGATGGAAGGGGGTTGACCAGCCAAAATGGCCAATTGACCAACAAAGGTGGCCGACCGACCACAAAAGGTGCCGATCGGCCACAACCTTTGGCAGATGGTAAGGAAACAAGGCCGGTGGCATCATGCCATGGCCGGTGAGGTGTGGGGATGACCAACAAGCCATTCCCTGCCCTCAGAAGCAAAAACACAAGTGTTTAGTCCACAACCAAGCACAAAACAAACAAGTTAAGAGATCCTGAGGCAAGGCGCTCGGCTGAGGCCTCTGGGAACTCAAAACGAACACGAACATGGATGATCACCGAGTGTTCAAACGGTGACGTCCAAGTCTTGAGGACGGTCAAAAATGGGTTGTCTACAAGGGGTGAGTTATGCAAACAAACCCTTGAAAATGCCCTGTACATGCTCTGTTTGTTCTTTGTTGCAGCAAGGTGAACTCTGCAGCTGTGGCCGGCAGGCCACCTTTGATGGCCGGCCGGCCATCACTGGTGGCTGGCAGGCCTCATCACTGGCCAGCCGACCACTTATGCAAATTCAGCAGTGTGTTTGTGAGGCAGAGCAGAGTTATTTTAGAAGTGGGCAACAATGTATGTGTTCTTTGTGTAACAGAGGCTCTCTGGAAGCAAAGCAGTGGCCTTTTCGGGTGGAAAACGAGCATATGCATGAACATCCCTCGCTTCCCGAGATAGAGTGGTTAGCTTAGTACTTAGTTAGCTTAGTACTTAATTGTTTAGCTTACTTACTTCTTTTAATTACACTTGTGTTGTAATTACTTAATTAGTTAAAGTAGTTAGCTAGTTCTGATGTTGTAATTTGATTAGCTAGAATAGTTAGTTAATTCATTTGTTGTTGTAATAATTAGCTAGTTTATTCATTTGTTTTGTAATAATTAGCTTAGCTTTAATTAGCTTAGTTAGCTAGTTAGTTTATTCGGACTCTCCTTCGTGAGAGTGCAATGTTGTAATAACATGTATGTCTTCCAACCCCACGTCTTTCTCCCTTTTATTTACTAGCTTATGATGGTTAGTTTAGGTATATCATGTTTCAATTAGCATACTTTATTTTTGCAGTCACTTGTATTGCATGCCCCGAGACTCTATTCATCATTCTAACTTGCATTGTTAGTTTAAATACTTCTTTGAATATGTGCTTAGACCGCATGCTCTCAAATTGATTCATATGTCATTTTAAGTAGCCGAGCCTATTTAGATTGTATATCACATGTGTTTTATTAGTCAATATCGCATAGTTAGGATCATGCATCTTTCTAACTTTATCATCTTTTTGGATTTGAGTACCAGGTGAGCCTTTACTCGCTTTAGCATAATTGCATGCGTATGATTGTTGCCATGTTTAGCATGCTTGCTATGAGGCTAATTGCTTAAGTGCTATAACTGTTTGAATGCCTGTGGATGAAGGCCAGTTGCTTGAATTGGAATAATTTGAGTAACGTTCGTATGTGATCACTTTTTCAAGTGGTACATATTCGAAACAATTTTCAAAACAAACGTGAATCGAGATGTTCCAATTCTTACAATTTAGTCTATACTTGTATGTGTGCGCATCACATAGTAATACTACCCTAATAAACCGGAACAAGAGCATATAATGTACATAAAATTCATGTCATTATTAGTAGAGGCCGATCTTTGATCAAGCGAGCGGGGGTACTCAATTCATGACCTTCCCCTCTCGTACCTAAGTTCTCGAGCGGAGACAATCTTAGTGATGATGGACACGTGGCCTTTGGCACAAGTCATGGGCTTCCTAGATTTCCCAAAATATTTAGGTGGTGACTGTGTATCTGGCAAAGCAGTCCATTTTTGGATATTTGATTCAAAATCGATTTTCCAAAAGATTTGCTAGATTTGGTCTCTTTGGTGTTTATCTGTTTTCACATTGCACTTGTGAGATTAGATTTAGAACCGCGGGAGTTCGATATTGCAGGGCTTATTTCGACTTCCGAAAGGGGGTGCGAAAAAGTCAAGCTACACGGTGTAAGCAGACCACCCACTTGCCTTTGAGATTGCTTTTTCAACCCCCAAATTTTGTTTTTTGTGAACCCCCCAATCCTTGACTTCCCATCAGTGTGGTCCTCATTCTGACTACATTTCTAGGAATTAAATGGTGACTCTTTGTGCTTTCTTGATGGAGAGCCCTTGTCAACGAACGTTTTTGATGGAGCTGTCCATTCTGTTTTCTATGCCATTATTATGGGTACTTCGTCTATTTGAACTTTATTAGTCCCCCCAACTGCACTAACCACTTAGCTTTGAGGTTGTTTCTCCAGCCTCTAAGTTTAGTTTTCTGTCAACCCCCCTTTCTTTTCTAGGGTCATCATTTTCATTAGACTTCTCAAAATTGAATGGTGACTCTATCTTCTTGAGTTTTAGAGATTGAAATTCTTTACCTAGACCGTCATCATTTGAAGAGCCCCAGTTAAAGGAAGCTCTTGACTGAGCTACCTGTTCTGTTTTCTGTGTCGTTGAAGAAGGCATGTCATCTATTTGAAACTGCATTACCCCCCCAACTGGACTAACAACTTGGCTTTGAGATTGTTTCTCTAACTCCTAAATTATGTTTTATGCCAACCCCCCCATTCCTTCCCATCAGTGTGGTCATCATTCTTACTCCAGATATCAGCGGTTGACTCATTCACATGCCTGGTTGGAGATTGCATTTCAACTTGACTCCCCTCAGTATTGGAAGAACCCCAAGCAACATAAGTTTTTGACTAAGTTATACTTGTTCTACATCTTCTAACTGGACTATCTGAGCCCTCCAATTGGACCAACAACTTGGTTTGGACACCGTAGGCCCTGACCCCCAATTATCTTTTCTTTCCACATGTCAACAAGGTTACAAGCTTCCAGAATAGGTTCACTTGTCACTATGAACTGAAGTCACAATTTTGAAGGACTAATTGTAACACGTCCGCGAGGGACCCCGCTACAGTTCGGACTCGATTTTGTGTCGGTTCTTAATCTGAACCAAAGAGTCCAAATCCGACAAATCGTTTTGAGAAACAGATTTTTGAAAAGAAGTGCCAAACATGGACTGCTTTGCCAGATACAGAGTCGCCACCTAAATATTTTATTTTGGGGAATTTAGGAAACCCTGACTCGGTGCCAAAGGCCACGTGTCCGTCATCACCAAAGTTGCCTCGGCTCGGGAACTTGGGTACGATTGGGGAAGGTCAGCTATGAGCACCCCCTCTCGCCCGATTCGAAGATCGGCCTCTACTAACCATGATATCCGATTTTGAAAACGTTATGTGTTCTTAATCCGGTTATTAGCCTAGAATTACTATGTTATGCGCACAGCACAAAAGTATAGACTAGATTGCCTAATTTGGGAATAAGCATTGCATATCCGTTTGTTTTGGAAAAATGTTTTGGAATTTGCTACTCGCAAGTAGGCTAAAACACGGATTTCAATGAGCTATTCCAACTCAGACAATCCGACCTTCACCCACAGGCATTCAAGCAGTAATATCATGTAAACATATAGCCGCATGGCAAGCATACTGTCATGTTAACATTCACACTCATGCGAGATGCTAAAGCATAAATACTTACATAGTACTCCAAGCTAAAACAGGGAACTCATTAGCAATCAATGCATGATCCAAGTCCATGTTTAAATGCCTAATGCAACGCATACGGAATGTCACTAGAGTAGGCTCGGCTAGTCTATGAATGACATGTGAAAATGCACAAGTAGCATGTATTCAAGTTAGATTTGAAGTACTAATGCAGTTAGCATGATGCGCCGAGCCCGGTGCATGCAATACTGATGAATGATGCACGCATGCATAGCATAAGGTATGCCAAATTAAACATGTCCTATTACTAACCATCAAAGCAGGTAAGTAAAAGGGTGAAAGAAGTGGGGGTTGGAAGACATGCACACACTCACCCACACTTATTACAAATTCACCCTCGCTCGGAGGGACCAAAAGAATAATACAATTCGAATAATGAATTAACTAACCTAGCTAATTAATTATTACAGACCAACTAAATTAATTAAACGAATTAATTAATTTAAGAAAGCAAGAAAAAGGGCCTCAGGAAGAGGGCTCAATGCACGCGTGCTCGGAAGTCCACTGCCATGCATAGGCTGCCTCTGTTTTCCCTGCTCTGCCCCTCTGAAAACTTCCAAAGTCTCATAATTGCTTCTTTGGACATTGGGGGATGCCACCGGCTGGAGGGAATCATCATCGGCTGTGATTTGGTGGCGATCGGCCAAAAATGAATCCATCGGCCACCGATGGATTGTCGGTCGGCACTCCATGCAGTCGATCGGCAAAAAGCTCCTGCAGAATCTATTTGACAGCAACAGAGGACAGAGCTTTGCCTGGAAATGTAATTCAAGCAATGTATGCACCAACCATATCCCTTATCATGTTTATGACTCAGAGGGACATGGTCCTTGGTTCTCAGACCACCAATCGCGTATTTCGATGCGTGATGGCCTAAGAAACCAAGCGTGCACTTTTGATTTCAAATGTCATGCAATGCATATAAACAAATCAAAGGCCCAATTCCCATCACTGGGTCAAGGGACAAGGCACGCATGCTAGTGCAATGCAACCTAGACGTATGGGCTAGTATGCAACATGGCTTCAAAGGGAGCATACAAACATGCAATGCACATTAGGTACACAACCTAAGCAACAAGGCCAACAAGCATACCACAACTATGCGAACTACTTGTGCATGCGAGATGTGATCTAATCATGTAAGTGTACAAGACATGCAACACGCCAACAACTCGACCAAGGGAATGCATGACTAATGCGAGTGATTCCAAGCATGCAGCACATGCAACCAAAGCATGCAAACATGGGGGGAATGTAACAACATTTGAATGGCATGCAAGGGATGGACTTAAACATGACTTAGGCAGCCCTAACTAGGCCCAAAACAGTGGCCAAAGTGCCCAAAAATGAAGGACTAATGGCATGCAACCATGCATGTATACAAGGACCAACACTTAGGCATAAAGAGACAATTCTCAAGCACACTTAGGAGGATGCAAACATGGACATATGGCATGCACACGAGCTTTGAAAATCAGGTTAATGATGGTGCTAAACCAAGCAAACGAGACAAACAAAGCATGCAATTGGTCCAAATACTTGAGGCAAGGCAAGGAGACTTAAACCATGGCCAAGCCAACCAAGCCCCACAAGGCCAAGAAGACTTAAAACATGTTCAAGGCAGACCTAAACAATGCTAAGGGAACACCTAGATGGCATCCAAGTATCCTAAAAATGGAAGCATGCAAAAGAGACCAAACATGGAGCATTCAACACAAGCTTTTAAAACATCAAAGAAGCATCAAGAGGCAGGCATGCAAGCATGTTATGAGGACTGAAATAGCATGGCAAGTGGTCCCAAACCACTGAAAATGATGTAAGTAATGCATACCACACAATCACACACTTGAGGCCAACAAGCCAAAATGCAAAGGGACTATGCAATACATTCTAAAATTGATCCAAACAACTAAGGACAGACCTTAATCATGGCAAAATAAACATGAAAGCTTCACAAAGCTAAGCCTAAAACATGCTAGAACAATAGTTTACAACCTAAGGCATGTTAAGGCAACAAAATGGCATTACAAGGCATGTATGCTAAGCAAGTATGGTGTACTAAAATCAACTAAAAACAAAGGCATATTATGACATAATAAGCATAAAAATCAGCTAAGGCATGGTCAACATGCACCTAAACATGGTGCTCCCTCAAGAGGCCAAAAAATGGTCCTTTTCAAGGACAACAAGGAGAGGGGGTGGCCCTCTCCTTCCTAGGACCTCAAGGCACCATCCCCACCTCTGAAATCCCTCAAGATTTCAATGGTGAGGAGGCCCAAACTCAATGGTCCCGGAGCTCACACAAAATGGCACAAAAAGGAGCCTCACAAGCCTCAAAAGGGGTTAAACAACCTCAAATCACAAAACACTCTAAAAAAACTATTTAGAGGGCCTAAAAATAGAACTTTTTTATGTTATATACTAAACACAAAAACAGTTGTAAGGTAGGCAAAAATACAATGCAAGAAAGGGGTAAAAAGGAGCAAGCTTCTTACCCTTGAAGACCCTCTTCAACAATGGAGCTCCAGCAACTTCTTTAGGTTGAAACTAGCTTCAAAACCTCCAAAACAACCCTCAAGAGGCCTCAGCTCCAAGGGATGGTGTGATGGTGGGTGCTTGTGAGCAAACGTAAGACAAAACACATACACTAAGCTCAAGAGAGAGAGAGAGAAAGAGAGATATAGGATAGATATATAAATCCTAACCTAAAACCAGAGCTCTCTAATTATCTTTTCTAACCCTAAATCCAAGAGAGGAGACTCTCTCTTATAGAGCTCTCTCTTGTAAAGCTTGTCAAATAAGCTTGTCAAGAGAGAGATCCCTTCATACACGTGTATGGAGGGGAGCAGAGTGGGTGCCAGCTATCACAGCTGGCACAAAATATCTACTAAAAGTAGATGAACAGTGATCGGCCATTCAAAATTGCCATTTTGGCAAAATAAATGGCCGACCGGCAACAAATAGTGCCGACCGGCAATATACATTGCCGATGGCATAAAATCACTGGCCGGTGGCCTCAAGCCATGGCCGGTGATGTGTGGGGATGCCTCACAAGGCATTCCCTGCCCCTCCAAGGAAAAACACAAGTGTTTGGTGCAAAACCAGATGCAACACGATCAAGTCAAGAGATCCTGAGGCAAGGCGCGCAACCGAGACCTCCGGAAACTCAAGACGAACACAAACAAGGGTAATCACCAAGTGTTCCAATGGTGACGTCCAAGTCTTGAGGACGGTCAAAAATGGGGTGTCTACACTAATATTTGAGTGAAGTTGCATGAGTTTTTACAATGTTTATGTATTAAATGCATTTTTAATAATTTTGTCAATTACTTTAATGTATTTGTCAACTTCTTTTGATTTGTTTAAGCAATTGTCCCAGTCTCAATGAAGTTGCTTTTTGACTAGTGTTTAATAGTTGACAATTGTAATGGTGTAGACTAGTAGATTGGATCGTGAAATTTTTTGTTGTGGGCATGCTTTTATTCTCTACGCTATATTATTATTATCATTATTATAAGGTGTTTGTATTTCTATATTTAATCCTTGTCACCTACTATTGAGGAAATTTAATATTAACTTCATGAAATAGTTATTGCCTGAATAGTGTTCCTATTGGTTGAAGAAGCTATCACTCAATATTTTTTTTCTATATTTTGGGCGATAAGTAGACAAATGTCACTTCATAGTTTGTAGTATTGCTTTAAAACCATGAATAATAATAATTTCTTCTTATTGGAACCCTTTATTTTTTTTTGTTGCCAATGAATAGCAATTACCTTCTTCCAAGATAAGTTGATTATTGTCTGTTTGGACAAATATGATTTTTAGGTTCTTCATGTTAGTAGGGAAGTACATAATGCATGCAATTCTTAATTATTTAAAATTTTAAATTACATTAAAATCCTTTAAGATTTAGAAATAATACGTACTCAATTATCAATTATATCGTAAGTATAGTGCATTCTTTTCAAATTAGGGCTTTCTCTTCTTTTTATAATAAACACATTAAACCCCTCCCCAACTAATCATACTACAACTAATTTAATTAATTTGAATCCCAATAATCAAACCCTAGATCCCCTTCCATGATTTTCAAAAGATCCACACTAGATGTGATTTTTACGTAATAAAATTTACTACGTTTCTATCTATAGACGAAGCATTGAAAAGAAGCAAAAGAATCCCTACCTCAAGCAATAAAGAGAAGAAAGCCTGAAAATCTAATTTCAATGAAAACACGATCTGTTCAGATCAAATGGAAGCCCTTGTCGAGCTCTACGTTTTGGTATATAGAACTAGGAGTCAAAGATGTATAAAAGTAGATGAAAACCAAGTAGAAAGAGATTTGAAGGCTCAAAAATGGAGGAAGGAGAGAGAAAAGTGATCCATCTGTCACTAAAAGTGACTTTTATAGTTGCTGAATTCAGACAGACCGCTCGAGCGCAAGAAGTGATGCTTGAGCATCCAGAAACACCGAGGCGTTATTGCTCGAGCACAGGAATCACCGCTCAACGAAGAATGTTTCCTCCCAACAGTTTTCCAAACCTGCAAAAGTACTGAGAGCTTTCAAACACTGCTCGAGTGCAAGAAGTGGCACTCGAGCGTAGAGACAAAATTCAGGGCAATAACAGTTTTGAAAGACAAGCTACCAACTTGGACCAAATGCAACTAACACACCTCAATAACCAACTCAATGAGGAATAAAGAGAAACAAGACATAAACAACCATATAAAACAATGAAACCCGGATCCAAAACATCAATGGGTCGGATCTAAACCAAGGTCGCTATATGAAAGCTTTATCTTTAATTAAGTTAAACTTATTATATTGGAAGTTTCACCTTTAATTGAGTTAAATTTATTGTTGGATGCATTTTTTTTTTTTATTTTCATTGTGACATTAAAATGTAGAAGAAAATGTTGGGAAAGATCAAAACTGGTCAAATGTTGTGTTTAGGGAAGTCCAAAATATAAACTCCATGTCTTTCAGAAGAACGCAGGACATGGAAATAGCTATACAATAACTTTTAAAGTTTTGTGAGACTTACCTATAGATCCTACTAAGTGGACTTATTGTCCAATAGGTCCTATGATAATTAATGACAATTTTCATCATACACTATTAAAAAAATCACTAATTATTAATTTTCAGCGATAGTTTAAAAATTGTCACAAAAAAATGTCACTAATTACAAATTTTAGTGACAGTTTAAAAAAATCGTCACAAAAAAGTCACTAATTTTCTACTTTTAACGATAGTTTGAAAAATTCGTCAAAGAAAAATGTCACTAATTGTAAGTTTTAGCGACAATTTATAAAAGTCGTAACAAAAAAAAAAGTCACTAATTGTCAATTTTTAGCGACATATGCAAAAAATCGTCACAAAAAATTATTTTTAGCAACAATTATGCTAGGACTTATTTTCATTGTGACTGGCAAGGAAGGGAAAGTGACAGTTACGAAATTTAGAAATACCAAGAAGTGACCGAATATATTCGGCATTGACATAAATTGGCTTCGAATGGACCCATGTTTTGAAAGAAGTAGAGACTTCATTAATTGAGTGGATGTTACAATAGAGTTCCTGCACCCAAGAAAGGTTTTTGGGGCCCGAGAATAGTAGGCCACGGTCACCACCCAAGGCATCAAAAATAGAACGGATGGGGATTGACTCCAAGGTATTGGGTTCGATATTATGCCCTAGGTGGACTGTCTTAGAGTCATACAACTCCCGATACATATTAGCTTTCTTCTTAGATTGGAATTTCTGAGTGTTATATGAGCTACCGGATATAGTGCCCTTTCGGCCTTTAGAAGATTCAGCCATGACTAAAACCCCGACAACACACATAAATCCACCAACAAACAAACCACAAACAAACCCCCCTCCCACCTCCCAAAAAAAAAAATTTGAAAACCCACCAAAAGGGCACACAAACTCAAATCTGCTGTAACATCCCGAAATAAATAACAATAAGCCATCCACAATATTCAGTAAATGATAATGCATTCCGAAAATAATACTCTTTCATTCATATGATTTCGTTAGTACAAAAGATGACACATGCAACTATACATTCATAAGCCCTAACCCTGAATCTATAGCATGTATCATAAGTAAAAGATATGAATCAAAAGTTAAACAGATAATCAAATGCCTTAAGGCTACAACTTTCCAAGACGATGCTTGGTTACAACAAAAGTGAGTTTGAGCTCAATACAGTTAAAACCCTAGACTTATACAAAAATAAATACAACAAATAAGCAAAAAGAAGCCTTCGACTCCAAGTTCCTCCCAAGTTATGTTCTTGGCGGAGGCATATCATTAGTACCTAAAAATGGTTTCCACGTAGGGTGAGCCAAAGCCCAGTAGAGATACTCTAACATAATATATGAATCTTAACAAAGCTATAAGATAAACGCATATGCAATGCTCATCCCAAATCGTTTTACATTTCTTTCCAAAACCAAACCATGCCATGCCAGGTTTATATCACAATTTATGAAATCATTTCCTTTACAATAGAAAACAGGGTAGTGAGTACGACTCTGGGAATCTTTCGTATGCGTCTACAAGTAGGCTGTATAAGCACTACCAATTGTTATTTTTACCGGTATTAACCGGAAGGCTCGACACTTAACCGCGTGGGTTTCTAGACTTTCACCAAGGACACACAGGCCAACATAATACCACAAACACACCCCCTACCCAGATTCCCCAGTGTATTCACATTTTTTTTTCTCAAAACAATAAACAATTTCAATGTATTAATTATGCAACAAATACTTAATGCAAGGGACGAGAAATTAGTTTCAATTCTCCTAATTCTCATGCAATTTGTACAACAATCATAGTTATCCTCAATCGATAGCCTAAAACAGGTATCTCTAAACAGATAGATAATTTCAACAAAGATATACTTTCCAAAATTTCAAGATGGAAGTGATAATACATATCCAACTCCACCATTATCATCATCACCATTCCAATTTCACAAAACCCAACATCATTTCCATTTTCTTCTTACAAAACCAAATATTTGTATTTTAGGGGAAAAAATCCCATTTTTCTCACAAAAATCAATTTTAAGTATCAAAACCAACCATTTTTTCACAACTTAACCACATTTACAATTCCGGAAACATTTTCAAGAATCCATTTGAAAACCCCTCCTTCGATTTTTAAATCAAAACCCTAGATTTGTTCAAAAATCTCTAAACCACAATGTTGTTTTAGAAAAACAAATAATTAAGTTAAAATCCATAAGAAAATGCAGAGAAATTCCTACCTTAAAGACCAAGACAAGAGGGAACAAGAATCAAAGTTGAATGGAGCCAAAAATGGACTTTACTCTGATCAGAACGAAGCCCTCATCATGCTTTATCTTTTTCTCAAGAGGACACTAGTGTAGAAATCAACGGATCAAAGTATATATAAGGTTTAGAGATGGTTTCTAGAGAGAGTGTAGATCTGAGATTTTGAAATGTTTAGAGAGAGAGAGAGATAAAAAAGTGACTTTTACAAACTGATATACGCGCAAACAGCTTGAGTGATCAAAACACCGCTCAAGCGACCAGACACAATAAGTGAGACCACTCGAGCGAATAAAGTGACTGTTTGAGTGAAGAATACCATGCTCCCAGAAGTTATGTAGGCAGAGGCTAATCGCTCGAGCACAAGAAATACCGCTCGACTGAAGAACACCATCCTCCTAATATCTTTGCAGACCTGCAAAAGCACTTAGAGTTCTCAAAGACTGCTCGAGCGACCAAATGACCACTCGAGCTAATTGGCCAAAATTTGGGCAATGACTTGTTTGAAAAATGGACTTCCAACCTGTTCTAAACACAACCAAGACACTCCAATGACCAAACTCAATCAAGAATGATGCGAATAAGGACATGAACAACCATATAAAGCAAGGAATCCTGAATCCAAAACAATGAATGGATTGGGTCTAAACTGGAATCGTTATAACCTCTCTCCTTTAAGGAATTTCGTCTCTGAAATTTTAAATCAAACAACAACACCGTGTTTAAATCAATTACAACAATGATAACAAGTTGAACTCATAGCCATGACCCATCCACCGACCATTCATTCTCAATAATCAAGTTATCAATACTGAATATACAATTCACATTTCCAAAACATATACAATGATTATATTAAATCAACATAATAAGATTTTCAATACAAGTATTCAAATGTTAACAACAAGGTCCAGATACTTCTCACAGACTTCTGCCTCACGTTCCCAAATTGATTCCTTAACCCCGTGATGTCTCCACAACACCTTTACCAGTGGAATTTTCTTGCCTCGCAAGACTTGGTCTCGAGTATCTAAAACTCTAACCGGTCTTGTAACGACCCCAAAATGCGTATGAGAAGTCATCATTGTTTAACTATGGAATAATGTGTTTTAATTTAATTATATCTATTCGAATTGAAGAACTATCTGTTGAGTTATGACTTTAAAACTGGAATTGACGACCTTTGTGGGTTCAGAAATTGAAATTGAGCACATAGATATATTAATGGGAATTTTTAAAGCTATTTGGGAAAAGTAATTGGAGATTTAATTTGTCTGATTCGTTAATGCATATTTGGGTGGTTAACTTTGTACTACAAATTGAAGGCTCTAGAGGCTTCAGAAACCAGAACAGGGGTCATATTTATGATCAGCACAATTTTTAGAGTCATCTGGGAACTTTAATTGAAATTTAATTTCGTGCGATTCGTAAGGCCATGTTTGGCTCTCCCTATTGTGTTAAGCCATGTGTGTGTGTGTTTATTTAGATATATAGATATTTCTTTGAGTGGTTGGTCTCATCTTTTGGGAACCTAAAATATCTAAAAGAGAGAGAAGAGACCCGTGAGGGAGAAAAGAGAAGAGAGACCAAGATTCTTGAAGAAAAGCTTAACAATCATGGGGGTTTGAAGAGGATTGAAGGGAATTGAAGAAAGAGAAGGGAGATCAACCATGGAGGCTTGAGGAAATGGAGGAGAATTAAGAAGAAGACAAAGATTGAACTAAGGTATGATCATCTACCTTGAATCCTTATGTTTAAGGCATCAATTACATGAAATCAAGGATTGATATGGAAGATGTGAACTTTGAACCCCAACTATGGCTATATTATGCTCTTGTGTTCTTGTGCTTGGGAATTGAGTAATATTTTGAGGTTATGATGTTTGATGGAGATTAATAATGTGAAATTTATCATGTATTAAAGGGCTTTGGGCTTTGATTTATATGGAATTCAGGGTTGATTTTGAAAATGTGAAGTTCTAGTTTTTCAGCCATTTTCGGACTGCAAACTGCCCAAGGCCGCACGTGCAGCTCTGTTTCCTGCACGTGCGGGAGACAGCTCTGTTCAGCCAACTTTGAATAAGCATATTTTTTGCCTCGGGACTCCGTTTTGAGTGATTCTTGAGCCTAAAAGCCCCGGAAGTCTAGTTTCCAATGGAGGTGGTCTCACTCTCAAATTCTAAATATAGAAATAGTTATGCCCAAATTAGTGACGACTGTTCACTTTCTGTCAACCAATTTTATACCATTTCTTCACCTAAACCATTTCCCATCGATTTCTCCTGTTTTCTGAGACATGGATTATAACTTATTAAGGAATAATGAGCCTGGAACCACCATGGCTAATTGATTGAATGATCAAAGAGAATAAGTAAAGGATCGAGTATAATCTCATATTATGTGTTGTGCACTGTACTTGTAAGTCGAGACGAGGGCATCGTCCCATTACTACCGGGAGCCGATCACTGTGAGTAATAGTAGTGTAACAATATGTTTCACTTACTTCCTATGGTTATGATTTATGTATTGTTATTTGTGAATGGTCTATTCCATTGATGTAGTGTTTTAATTCAATTAATCGATATGCTTGAATAATGACATTGATATGGACCTAAGGTCGTTCTGTCCCTAGTAATAGACGTGGGCCCAAGGCCGTTATGATGTGAATTGTTCTGTCCCTATTAATACAGTGATACATTTGCCTTCTGTTAATAGTTATTATTGATGTTCTGTTATCCACAAGACAACTATGTCAACTTGTAATAAACCATGGGAAAATCTTTGTGCACTATTGAGTAATAGTACTGTAGCAGTACGTTTTACTTACTGTTAATAGTTAATACTAACGTTCTGTTATCTGCAAGTTAATTATCTGAATTCATGATGAACAAATGGAACATATGTATATTATGGAACAATGATATCTTTGTGTATCTGGAATCATTCTGTTTTGTTAATAATGGGCCCGAGGCCAATCTGTTGATATCTGGGCCTGAGGCCGCTCTGCATAATATGTTAAGCCTAAGGCCATTCTGTATTATCTGTGGGCTTAAAGCCAATCTGTATCATGTCTGGGCTTAAAGCCATTCTGTATCACATCTGGGCTTAAAGCCGATCTGTATTATATCTGGGCCTACAGCCGTTCTGTATTGTATCTGGGCTTATAGTCGATCTGTATTATATCTAGGCTTATAGCTGATCTGTATTATATCCGTCTTACAGTCGTTCTGTATTATCTCTGGGCTTACAGCCGTCTTGTATCATATATGGGCTTACAACTGCTCTGTATTATATATGGGCCTGAGGCCGTTCTGTGTTATATATGGGTCTGAGGCCTTTTCAAAGTATGATTATGTATAAGATCTGTGTACAGTTTGATATGCATATTTACATTCTCTAAGTCTATGCTCAATTAATTAACTTCCTTACATTGCTATTATTCACTGAGCCTCGCTCACTCCATTTTTGTGTATATTTATGTAGCTGAACCATTGGGGATTGACACTAGAGTTGTATTGAGGTCTACCCGTCTGTCAAGCCGCCTGGGGTACGCCTCCGTGTTGAGGCCGTAATTTTGATTACTGGGAGTTGTGTAATTTTTGGAGTCTTATTTAAGTGTGTGTGAGATCTATATAGACTCTGTGATTGTATGTGTAACTCTGGGAATGTATTTAAATACTTGAATCTAATTAAACCATCATGTATGCACAAGCTCAATGGATGTTGTCTTTTATTGACATTGCTTCCGCTTAAGGCCCCGTATGTGTTTAAATATTATTCTAAATTCTGTTTGAGGCCTATGTTCGAGCCGGTCATGAACCAAACTTTTAGGGGCTGGTTTGGGTCATGACAGGTCTCTCCTCATACAAGACATCCTCTTCTACCTCTAACTCAGTTTAATCCAACACATGTGATGGATCTGGCTCATACTTCTGGAGCATCCAGAAAGCTGTAGTGGTAAGACCAAACGGTAAGCTACCTCCCCAATACGTTCTAAAATCTCAAAAGGCCCAATAAATCTAAGAGGCAACTTCCTACTCTTCCTAAGCTTCATCAAACCCTGTCTAGGTGATATCTTCAAGAAGACATGATCTCCTACCTCAAATGATAACGGTCTCCTTCTACGGTTGGCATAGCTCTTTCGGTGACTCTAAGCCGAAACCAACCTCTTATGGATAAGTGCAACCTTCTTCGTCGTTTCCCGGACAAACTCAAAACCTATCATAGGTGCATCACCCACCTCTGCCCAATGCATAGGAGATCTACACAGTCGGCCATACAAGGCCTCAAACGGTGCCTTGCCAATACTCCCCCAAAAGCTGTTGTTATAGGCAAATTCCACTAAAGGTAAGTGCCTCTCCCACAACCCCTTAAAGTCAACAACACATCCACGAAGCATATCCTCTTGGATCTAAATGGTACACTTTGACTGCTCGTCAGTCTGAGGATGATAGCTAAATGTCAATCTAGTGCCCAAGGTATTCTGTAGGCTCTGCCACAATCGAGCCGTGAAACGGGGATCTCTATCCGAAACAATAGTCACAGGGACCCCATGAAGTCGAATTATGTCCCTAACATAAAGGTCAACAAGATAATCTAAGAGTCACTCATGCACATAGGTACAAAGTGCGCTGACTTAGTTAACCGATCAACTATCACCGATATGGGATCATTACACCGTTGACTCCTCGGAAGACCCACAACAAAATCCATTATGACATTCTTTCGCTTCCACTCGGCTATAGGAAAGGGTTGCAACAAACCTGCTGGCCTCTGATGCTCGGCCTTCATTTGTTGACAAGCAAAGCTATGTCTCTCTTTATCCCCCTCTACCAAAACTGGTGACTAAGGTTGTGATACATTTTTGTGCCTCCCGGGTGCACCGTAAGGTGCGAATGGTGAAACTCTCAGAGTACCTCCTCTCTACAAAACTCCGGCACGGAAAGACAATCAAGGTATCAAACACTCGAGTCAGAATACACATTCAAACCCTTATCTCCCTTCCCACTAGATATCTTCTCCTTGAGGGTTTCTACCTCATTATCACCCCAATGTGCTTCTATAACACGATTCACAAGTATAGGTTGTCCAACTATGGTAAACAAAACAGCCGACTCAACGGACTCGACAAGATACAAGTCAAATTGCCAATAGCACCCAACATCTACCATTCCTGGATAACAATACTAGCTACACTGCTAATGGACTTTCCTTTTCAAGGAACCAGCCACCACATTGGCCTTCCTCGGATAATAATGCAACTCAAAGTCATAATCCTCTGTAAACTCCGTCCACCTCCTCTGCCTCAAATTTAAATCTTTCTGTGAAAATAGATAATTTAAGCTCTTGTGATAAAAAAATACCTCAAACTTCTCACTATACAAATAATGCCTTCAAATTTTCAAAGCAAAGATCAGAGTTGCTGGTTCTAAATCGTTGGTAGAATAGTTTCTCTCATGTGTTTTCAACTATCGTGAGCCATAACCTGCTACCTTCCCCTCTTGCATCAATACGCAACCCAAACCTTCCCATGACACATCACAATACACTGAATAGCTTAAACCCCTCTCTGGAATAATCAATACTAGAGTAGTAGTAAGTCTAACCTTAAGCTCTTGGAATGACTTTCGAAAAGTCTTAGTCTACACAAATTTGATTCCCTTCCTCATCAGTCTAGTCAAAGGTGAGGCCAATTTATAGAAATCCTTCACAAAATGACGGTAGCACCTGGCTAATCCCAAGAAACTACGAATCTCAAAGGCATTCTTAGACTATTTCCAATCTTGCACTACCTCTATCTTAGAAGAGTTTACAGTCACCCTTTCCTCGGACACCACATGGCCTAAGAACTTCACCTTTTTCAGCCAGAATTCACATTTCTCAAACTTTGCATAAAATTTGTGAGCTCAAAGTAACTCAAGTATAACTCGCAAGTGTTCGTCGTGTTCCACCTTAGAGGGCGAGTAGATCAAGATGTTGTCAACAAAGACAACCACAAAATGGTCTAGGAACTCACAGAAGATTTGATTCATCAAATCCATAAACAAGGTTGGTGCATTGGTTAACCCAAAAGGCATTACTAGGAATTCATAATGGCCATACTGCGTACGGAATGCCATTTTGTCGATATCCTCTTTCATTCTCAACTGGTGATAACCCGATCTGTAACGCCCTGTAATTTCCACAAGAATATGTCGAGGCAAACACAATGATATACCCAAAAAGTCATCTTTCCCATTGAACTAAGAGTTAAGAGATTACAATTCATCATGTACATTCCCACAACATTTGGGATTCATATTCCATTTCAATGAACTAGATGGCCTTATAAAATATAAGTCTCTAAGGCATATAACACCAACAAAATAAATTTGATAGTCTTGATACAAAATCCCCATCCAAAATAACAAAACACCCATGGATCAACATTTTCCCAAAAGAAGCTATGCTTGTTCCAATCCATCAGTGAGGTGATACTTCTTCATTTCTTGAAAAACAAAATAAGGTTGAGCTATATGCCTAGTAGGAATACATTTAACCAAGTAATTAATCTTTTGAGTAAGCCCATGGCATTCTTGTAATAACATTGGACGCAAAGAAAAATTAACATCTATAATATCCATTTGTCATAAGAAAGCAACTACCACCATCAAATATTTATTTCACACCAATCATCAAAATTCATCAAGGAAAACACACCATGAGTCCTTTGTAAGAGTCCAAATTAACATACACTTATTTGTTTAAAAACCCTCCCCACATTTGCCGACTATTATACGGCAAGAAGTGGGCACCCAAGAAAACCATCTGTATTTCTACTTTCGCCAACTACAACATGGCAGGACTGTGTGGACACCCAAAAAGATTTTCCCACATTCGTCCAGCGATAAGCCTAGACAGGGCATTTGGGCACCATTAAAACTCCCCGCGTGGGTACCAACACAGCACCACTTTTCCAAAACCGACTCCTACCCGGACTTATGCACAAATAACAATTCAATCGCATTTTGTTCTATCAACAAACATCCAACATTACAAAAGCATGGAATACAACACAACATCCAAAGAAAATAACATCCAAACCACAATTCCTTTACCATCTCAACATCTACATCTTTCATCTCTTTATTATTCACAATTTTCCATGAATCAATGGAAATTCCATTAAATCTAGTGTTTTCTACTCAAATTTAAAATTTAGGGTTTTACCAAATTTGGGGGCTTTTCTCCCACTCTTCACATATACTTAATTTCATGATCATAACACACCTATTTAGTAAGAGATTTGAGAAATTTCAAGTAAAAGTTAGGTAGAAGGTATTATTAATACAAAATAAGAGTTTAAGTCAACCCAACCGCCAAATAAAATCTTGAATCACACTAATACCATCAATGCCTCCTCAAAACAAGGAAATACTAGATTAAAAGTAACCTTACCTCAAGGAAGTGAAAAGAAAATTAGGAGAAGCCCAAAGTTGATGAAATCTCGAAGTCCTCGGATCAAAAGAAAGCCCTTGACGCTTTACAACCTTTCTCAAAGGATCCAGGTGTGAAGATGCTTCTAGATGAGTAGATTTAAAGATCTAAGTGGGAAAAAGTTGAGTTTAGAGAGAGAAGAGGAGAGACTTACGGTTTGAGAGGAAAAAGGAGAAGAAAATTATGAGAGAGAAACATTTTGGGTCTATTTATAGTGGTAGAAAAGTATCCCTAAGGTCATTGAGCAGAATAAGTCCAAAACCCCCAAAAAGTAGGGCCCATTCGGACCCAAAATTCTGGGGTCGACTTTTAAGATAGTAAGATAGTGGGGTCTACTTTTAACACAGCGGGGTTGACCTTTAAGAAGAAAATCTTGAAAGAATCATGCTTGCTGTAGACAAGGGTCGACCCTTGAAACTAGAGGTGTCGACCTTTAAGAAGAGAACTCGGAACCTTAATGTTTCTTGCAGACAAAGGGTCGACCCTTGGAACCAGAGGTGTCGAACCTTTATTACAGAATGTAACCCAAGACAAATAACAAGGGAAGGGTCGACCCTTGGAACTCAAGTGTCGACCCCAAAAACCAGTAGAGGCACTACGAACAAGGCAACAAGGCGGTGTCGACCCCCAGGAAGGCAAGTGTCGACCCCAAAACAAAATTTCCAAGTTTCCAAAGAACTTTTCAACGTAAATGTAGACGCGCCCGTGGGCCTCATGCTACAGTTCAGACTCAATTTGTGTCACGGTTCTTAATCTGAACCAAAGAGTCCAAATCCGGCAAATCGTTTTGAGAAACAGATTTTTTTTGAAAAGTAGTGCCAAACATGGACTGCTTTGCCAGATACAGAGTCGCCACCTAAATATTTTAAAATGGGAGAATTTAGGAAACCCTGACTCGGTGCCTAATAGACTATTACATCATTAGGCTTGAAAAAACTTTTTTATTAAAGTAGCACTACTCTTTGATTTTTTATGTTCTTGAGAACATATATACTAAATATGCTATTTATTGTAGTTTTTACAATAAAATAAAATAAAATAAAAAGAATAAAAAATAAACATGTTTTATGTTCTTTGTACATGGGGGGGGATAACCACAAGTTCGTAAACACTACTTCAAATATTGGGTTTCTAATTATTTTAATTTAAATTGGCACAAGTTTTTCAAATCTCAAAATGAATTTCTTAGGATGATCACTTCTTGAATTTTTTAGGGCTGCAAAAAGCAGTTGGAGACTTATTTTCAAACTTTATAAACCTCAACGAATGAGAATAATATTTGCAATCAGTTAAAATTTTTGATTCATGACCATATGATTCAAAGTTCAAACTCAATATATGTAGTAGTTAGAATTGGAGGAATGATGACTTGGCTAAGGGTGTAGGTGTTCCTATGTTTAGAGGTCTTTAGTTAATTTTCTACTTTGCAGATGTGACGTGATTAACACAACAGTTCTTTCTACCCAACTGATTGAGCAACGTGATGTAATAAACGGCCAGTGGAAGGAGAAGCACATCAATATCAACCGTAGAACCAGTTTACGGAACCATAGAAATCAATCCTGATGGCTCATCAAACAGCTACATATATTAGATTTAACTTGACAGTTTTTGTAGGATGCCTTCCAAAATTTATTGATCTTTGAAAAATAATAGCAATTCCATCAAAATCAAACATTATTCAATCATCTGGATTTTTGAATTAGGATCTTCAAAAGTAAAACTGTGCAGTAACAATGAAATTACCATTACTCTCTGTGCATATTGTGGTAACAAATTTACAAACAATATCAAACCTATATCAACTAATCTTTTGGAATCTTTCAAGTCTTTGCATCAGAAAAGTTATATACAGAAAAATAAATCATACAACCACCTAGTATTATACAAAGCTGTGGTTTCAAGGAGAAGAATTGTGTTTCAAGGCTAGGAGAAGAATTGTGTTTCAAGGCTAGTGGATTTCAAAGACTCATGAGATTAGGACTTACTGGACTAAAAGGATTGAAATGGGTGAAAGTGGAGGCTGGCTCGATGCCTCATTTTGAAGTGTTATTAATACAGAAATGTGAATTGGTAGAGGAGTTGCCCTCTACCATTGAATATCTAACCATCCTTAAATCTCTTTATTTGATTAATATTTCTAATGGATTGATTTTGAGCCTGAACAGACACTTAGAAGGTGGGAATTATTGGAAAATTGCACACATTCCAGAAGTTAGGATTGTCAACACAAAATGTGGCTGTGGGAAGAAAATTATCTATAGCGATAGAAGATAAATTATTGGATCATTACCACGTTTAGAATACTTATTATATATTCATTTATTTTCATGTGCTCTTGGTACTTGATTTGTTGTATTCATATTGGGATCAAATTTTTCTCTATTTTTTTTTTCTTTTCTCTATTAAATTTTTGTTTTTATTGTAGAGGGGGAGCTTGCTATTTGACCTCCTAATTTTGATCCTAGAGAGTTGGTAACTACACAAATATTTTAATTGGAACCCTAAATCTTAGGGTTCGTTTGGTGAGATTTTTATTTTATTTATTTTGCTTTAATTTTAAATTTTTTAAAAATTAAAATAAAAAACACAGTTGCTAATTGTTTTCACTTTTAAAAAAATTGGCTACGATTCTCAAAATTTGAGGAAATAAGAAAAATATGTTTTTATTTATTTTTAAAATAAGTTTCATTCCGTCCTACCTCCCTCACTCTTCCGTCCTCTGGCCACCGTCTCTACTCCAACAACCATCTCCAATCACTCTCCTTTTTTGATAACTTACTACACTTGTTTTCATTTTGAAAAATGATATATAAATCTATTTTCTATACTCATTTTCTAGACTCTGTGATATGTAATGTAAAAGAGATGAATGGTTGATAATTAGAAAAAATATTAGAGAGAGTTGACTTAAATATTCTAAGGTAAATTACAAATGCACCTTCTATGATTTACTTAAAATATAGATTGCTTCCTGTAATTTTAGAAATTACAAATATCTCATTATCAAAAAAATTTATTTAACAAAACTAATAAGAAAATAAAATTTGTAATTATTTTTCTATAATACCAAGGGATATTTACCAATAAATCCTATCTCACAAACAAGTATTCCAATTAGTCCCAAGTGTTTTCTATTGATTTGTTAAGTCCAATTAGTGGATAGTTTCTTTCCGTGTGATCTTATTTTTGATTTTGATAGTGTTTTGGTAGATAGTTATACCATTTTATTAATGTGGCATGTATGATGCGAATGTGATAGGTATTAATATCACACTCCAACGATGTGACACTTCAAAAAATAAAAACTCTTTAGTATACTTTTCTCAAACATGACAACGTGAAAGGTATGATGTGACATTTCAAAAAAAATAAAAACTCTTTAATGTACTTTTCTCATACGTGACAACGTGATGTGACACTTCAAAAAAATTTAAATACTCCTAAGTGTATTTTTTCCAAATGTGACAACGTGATAAGTATGATGTGACACTCTAAAAAAAATGAAAAACTCCTTAGTGCATTTTTCTCAAACGTGACAATGTAACGAGTATGATGTAACACTCTAAAAAAAATTAAAAATTCTTTAGTGTACTTTTTTCAAACGTGACAATGTGACAGGTATGATGGGACACTTCAAAAAAAAAATCCTTAGTGTACTTTTCCCAAACGTGGCATGTGATACTCTAACGTGGCAGGTATGATGTGACACTCTAAAAAAATTTAAAACTCTTTAGTTTACTTTTTTCAAATGTGACACTCTAACGTGGAGGGCATGATGTGACACTAAAAAACTCTTTAGTATACTTTTTTTAAATGTGACACTCCAATGTGGCGGGCAAATGAGTCATTATACATCCAAAAGGACTAAATGGATCACAAAAAAAAATATTACAAGTCCAAAATATGGGATTTATTGGTGAATCTCCCATATAACAATAAAATTATCTAAATTGTTAATTAAAATATATTTCTGACATGATTAAAAATAATTAATTGATTTAATGATTTATTAATAAAATGGGTTATTTGTTATGTAATTAAAAACCTAAAAGAGAAGAATGTAATTTTCAAAATTACATAAAACAATCTGTATTTTGATCAAACCTCAAGAAATGTATTTATAATTTATCCAATATTCTAATAGAGCGCCACATGATTTGAAAAATGAATCTAACTTGTTGGCTAGAGTAGCACTACTCTTTGATTTTTTTATGTTTTGAGAACATGTATACTAAAATATGCTATTTATTTTAGTTTTTACAAAAATAAATAAATAAATAAACAGAATAAAGAATAAACATATTTTATGCTCTTTGTACATAGAAAACGTAAAAATTAACAAAAAAAGTAACCACAAGTTACTAAACACTACTTTTAATCATTATAATTTAAATTGGCACAAGTTTTTCAAATCTCAAAATGAATATTTCTTAGAATTATCACTTTTTGAATTTTTTAGGGCTGCAAAAAGCATTTGGACACTAATTTTCAAACTTTATAAACCTCGACGAATGAGAATAATATATGAACTTAGTTAAAATTTTTGTTTCATGATCATGTGATTCAAAGTTCAAATTCAATATTAGGCACTTCAACTCTACATAGATTAGATCTAACTTCACAATTTTTGTAGGATGCCTTCCAAAATTTATTGATCTTTGAAAAAGAATAGCAATTCCATCCAAATAAAACCTTATTCCATCATCTAGATTTGTGAATTAGGCTATTCCAAAGTAGAACCATGCAATAACAATGAAATTACTATTACTCTCTTTGTATTGTGGTAGCAAATTTACAAACAACATCAAACCTACATCAAGTAAACTTTTGAAATCTTTCAAATCTTTGCATCAGAAAAGTTGTATACAGAAAAAAATAAATAAATAAATAAAATACAACCTAGTATTATACAAAGCAGTGGTATGACTTTTAACAACCCTTAGGCCTAGAGTATTTTGGGGGAAGAGATGGGCACCTTTCATTCATATCTGGGTATGGATCCATTGTATTGTATCCAGGTAATTCCATTCTATACTTCCCTCGAATTTGGCAGAAAGGGAGCTTCACAGTGTCTGCATCTTTGCACCACTTTGGCAAGCGGCTTGAATTGTTTTCAAATAACTTGAGTGTGTAAGCATCTTTTAGCTGCAGTTTGGACAAGATAAATTAATAAAGCAATAATATGTGAAATTCCTAACCGGGGTTTTACATCCACACAACAATCAATTTCAGTTGAAAATCCATATTTACCCACACAGTTCAAGTTTAGTTTCATGATAGTAAAATAAAGGGCAAACTACATAAATATCCCTAAAGTATACCATTAATTTCATTTTCGTCTATAATTTTTAATTTGTATCAATTACATTCCTAAACTTTACACATTGATTCAATGTAGTCCCCTATCCTAACTATCGTCTCAAAAAAATATGAAAAATGCTTATGTCAGCTCCACATAAGGCATTTGGAGAGCATTAGAAGCAATTTCTCATTTTCCACCTAAATGAATCGCAAGACACGTGAAATGAACATTATTTACAAAATAAAACACATCTAAGACTTCCACTTCATTACTGAAAGTCAAATACATAGCGTGTTTGGCTCTTTGAATGATAGTATATGGTACAAATAGATGTGTCAAAATGCCCTTTATGTCCTTCAATGCTTGATGTGAGACTGGCATAAGCAATTTTTAGTATGTTTTTTAGACAACAGTTAAGAAAGGGACTGCATTGGATTAATGTGAGAAGTTTAGGGATGCAATTGATGCAAATTAAAGATATGGGACCAAAATGAAATCAAGGGTATACTTTAGGGACCATTTGTGTAATTTACCCTAAAATAAACTTAAATTCTTTATTTTTTGTACGTAAATAAGTACAAAGCAGGGCATATAGACAATAACAGTTCTATTAAGAAAAAAATTTGTCACTAATCATCCAATGCAAACTTAGGTGAAATGTGAGGGTTCAAGATCTTCCAACCTCATGCAAATACAATAACATAGTTTAAACCATCTAAGTACTGGATTTACATATAAGCCATTTTAATAAATAAATAAAAACATTTTATAGATCATGCAACATTAATTGGATGCAAATTTGAGACTTTTGTTATTTAAATTAATGAAATTGAATATTCACAACAAACTCACCGTAAACTCTGTAACTTGAATGGAGTTTGCAATTGGATCAAACAACCCTGCTTCCTTGTACATATCAAGAATGAAAACGACACATGATGTAGACTTCCATCACTGTATATCCAATTGTCTTGCTTGGGAATTGTCAACAATTCATCAAAAGATGACCCCACGCCTTTCAGCTTCTACAAGAATTTCAGGAAGATCAAGGCCCTACACAGAAGTCCAATGTCAAATCAAATATTTAAACAAATACAGACAAGTACACATTTCATTTATTTTAAGTAGTACACCACAATTTAATGATGCTATCAGTCATTGTATATCGCTTCATCTAGACCAACGTCTAAATTCAATGGCTTGCTGGTTAGGATCAAACTATCTTGTCTAGATTTGGTCCAAGAGATTGTCGATTAATCTCATGAACTGCCAGTACCAATACATTTCCCAAGTCGTCTTTGATGACAAAACAAGACAAACTAAACCAAACCAAATTAAGCCTTACGTTTCAATCAATTGGGGTAAGCTACATGAATCATTTTTCACCATTCAGCTTTATCAACAAATATATACTTAGTTAAATGAGATAAATTCTTTTGTTTTTTTTTACTATCCCAATTACACACTAGCGATACAGATGCCCGATACACCATTCCTCAATATAAAAGGACCCAAATTGATAACAACGGGAATCCTCTTTCGGTCATGAGAATCCCATCTATTTAAACTATGTTTTTCAACAAGCAAACCTTTATGAACTTTCGGTCAATAAAATGAGGAATAAATTGTTACAATACCTTAGTTCCCAGTCGCTTGTTCAAGGCTTCATTCCACATGTTAGCAGCATAATCAGGCTGTACATTATTCCAAACAGTCATAACAGAAGCAACCTGTTCCGTAACAAATTTGACAATCAAAACCAGTAAATGAAAATAAAACGCCCCATGCTGCATAATATACAAGAGAAAGAGGAGACAGAAAGGAACGCAGCACCAGCAAATAAGTTCTACATTACTAATGTCATCATTATGGTACTGCCAGTCTTAACCTTTTCAACCTTTACATGCCTCTGGAATGTGGTAGGTAGTAATGAATTAATTGAACAGATTTAGCTCTTCTAATTATTTCATTTTTACAACCAAACACATCTAATTGTCTAATTCATTAATAAATTGATTCTCAATTGCCCAATTCCTAAGCATATCTCAGGAGTGTGCAAAGATCATAGAACATAGAAAACCCAAAGGCCAGCATGAAGTTAACTTTGCAGTCGAGTATGAGAATCAAAATTCAGTTTTTTTTTTTTTTTTTTTTTTTTTTTTTTTTTTTTTTTTTTTTTTTTTTTAAAATAACCCTTGGAATTCCGATGGACTGGCTCCTTTGTGGGCCAGCTTGAATTTGGGACATCCACTCCTTACGGTGTAGTCTTGAGCTATCTGGTTTACGCTTTGAGTGTCATTTACATAGGTTTTTAGTGCTCGTGCAATATTACATGTTAGATAAATCACTAAGAGTGTTTATAATCAAGTTATACCTCATAGCCATAGGATTCAAAGCAGTAGTGGGCAGAATATAATTCTTTGAAATATCAAATGGTACCAAACCTCTCCTTAATTTGACTAACCAAATGGCCATTGATACAGTCGAGTGAAGAAGAAGAATTCATGTAGCTGACCCCATTTGATGAGACTTAAGAATTGGTTTGGTTTATCAAATGGTACCAAACCATACAACCGAAATATTTATAAATCACATAAATGTTGACAATGAAAAGCTTCAATAAAATAGAAAAAGTATATCATCCACTTATTTTGCAAACTAGGCCCAAACAATAAAATATGAAAAGGAAAAATAAATGTATTACCACATGAGCATCCAAGGGAGGGGGATAGTTCCCATCAATAGTGTCAATCCAGCTAAATATCAGGTTATGATAACCATAAGGCTTGCCCACCATGCTTAAAGCATACTCCCAAGCAACAGTCTCATTAAACTTGGCCCGGACATCAGGATGCAAAGGAAGAAGTGAAATATGTGGATTGGACTCATCTTTAGTGAGCTCAAAGTTCCACCACTCATCCCATGGCAAAACATCAATTATTTCATATCCCTAAAACGAAATGTGAAACACCAGTTTTACATGAGTTTTAAGTCATGTTTGGTTTAAAGTGGTAACAATATGGAACTAACAACAATTTGTAGAAGAAGTACAATGTACCAAATGCTATGCTAAAACTTCAGCATACACTACATGGAGAATAATATTAGTATATATATTATGTAAATATTGTTTCCAATTTAGGATTGGTTTAGGTTTATTCTTCTTGTTTCCTATTTATGATTGGTCTAGGTTTACTCTTGTTTTCCATTTAGGATTGTTGTTCTATATCTATTAGAATTCTATATCAGTGATGTATTCGTTTAGGATTAAGATTAGGATTTAGTGTTCTATATAAGTGATGTATTCTTTGTTCAGTAAATATAATTGAATATACAGAAATTCTTCAAAATTCTTACATGGTATCAGAGTTGTGTTCGAAACCCTAATCTCTTATTTCTGGTTCGTCGTTTCCCTCTCTGGTTCACGATCGATCGAAGTTCCTTGCTTCGTGGGTTGTATAGGTCTCTCTCGCCGAAAGACTCCCCTCTGACGTGATTCGCCTCCTCTTTCTGGTCAACCCATCTGTTCAACGTGGTAGTTGTGCTTCGATTCCTCATCTATTCTTGACTTCTTCTCTCTGACTCACGGCTGTCTTTGATCGTGTTTTTTTCTGATTCGCTGATTCGTTCTCTCTGGTTCGCGACTCGCGTCACTCTTTGCTCGCCGCATCTACTAGTTGCCTCGGTGCTTCTTGTTCTCTGCTTGTGACTCACGAGTGATTGATCTCTTGTTAGAGTTACGACATCAGTTCTTCGACTTTGTCTTCGTCAATTGTTGGAATTGTAACATCAGTTGCACCTGTTAGAGTCACGACCTACATCGTGACATCTCTCTCTCTCTCTCTCTTGTTCTGAGTCTGGTGGACCTGGGTGTTTTTCTTTGGCTGACCACTGTTCTCTTTTATTCTTGTTTGGACCAAACAAGTTTCTTGATATTACATAGTTGCCCCATCAGCTTTCAGTTTATTACGGTTCTCTATTGTTTTTTTGGTTCATTATGATGATAACGGGTTCAGCTTCCGTAAAGCCCAAGAATGGGTTCCTTGCCTCAGATGAGTGTGCCTTTTGTCATCAGAGGGGCCATTGGAAGTATCACTGTCCCAAGAAGGAATTGGGATGTCTGTCTGGCTCGTATTCTCAGCAGTTTAGGACCCAATTTTGCCCTTCTTCTCCGAGTATTGTTCAGGCTTCCACCGATTCTACTGCATCTGCTCCAGCTCCTGATCCTGACTTGGCTTCCTTGAGTGCTCAGATTAGTCAACTTCAACATACACTGTCTACCTCCCAGCCATCTTCGTCTGTCTCCATTGTTTCCTCTCTTCATTCAGGTTTTTTTAGGTCTTCTGCAAGTATCTCTTCATCTGTCTGCCTTTTTGACTCTGGTGTCTGTCATCATATGACTCCTCATCTCTCCTTACTTCAGAATTATACTCTCCCTCTATTTTCTATTACTGTCAATGCTGCTAATGGGTCTGGTATGTCAGTTATATCTGTTGGGTCTGTCCTACCGTCTGCTATGTCTGCAGTCTCTATTCCGTCTGTCTTATATATTCCTCAGTTATCTGTCAGTTTATTATCTATTAGTCAACTTGATGCCTTTGGTTTTGATGTTATTTTTTCTTCTTTTATCTGTTTTGTGCAGGATTGGATCTCCAAGCAGCAGATTGGGACTAGCCGTAGAGTTTGAGACCTCTATGTAGTGGAGAGCTTGCATTTGCCTATGACTACCTCTCCAACTGCCTTTTCTTCTTTTCAGTTAGATTCTCTGTCAAGTCTTTTCTATTTGTGGCATTCTAGATTAGGGCATTTGTCTGCTGACCGCTTACCGTCTTTAGCTCAGTCAGGTATATTGGGTAAAATTTCTCCTAGTTAACTTACCGAGTGTCGGGGGTGTAAACTTGCCAAAATGACAGTCTTACCTTTCCGTAAAAGTATTTCTATATCTGCTACACCATTTTCTTTAGTTCATACCGATATCTGGGGCCCTTTCTCCTGTTCTCACCAAAGGGGGTTCTGCATACTATGTGCCATTTGTTGGTGACTGCACCTGTTACACTTGGGTTTATCTTATGACTCATAAGTCTGATTTCTATCAGATATACCGTACCTTTCAGTCTATGATTACTACTCAATTTGGGTCTACACTTAAAGTGTTATAGTTTGACTTGGGTGGGGAATATTTTAAAAGAGTTCTGTGAGTATTTGGCCAATTTGGGTACCATTCACCAAACGTCCTTTACAGATAAACCTACTTAAAATGGTCGAGCCGAGCGTAAACACCGTCATCTCCTTGAGACAACTAGGTCTCTTCTTCTCTTTGCCTCAGTTCCAGCTCCACTCTGGGAAGAGGCAGTTCTTACTGCTGTTTTTCTTCTCAACCACATGCCTACTCCCCTTCTTTCTGGTCAGTCTCCTTATGAGGCTTTGTTCTTTCAAATTCCTAACTACTCTCTTCTTCGTGTGTTTGGGTCTGCCTGTTTTGTCCTTCTTCCCTGCAAAGATAGGACCAAACTTAGTGCCCGATCTGTCCTCTGTGTCTTTTTGGGTTATAGTCCTACTCAGAAAGGCTATCAGTGTTACAACCCTACTTCCCGTCGTCTATATGTCTCTCGTCGTCTTTGTAAACGAGTCAAGTTAAGCGTAGTAAATAGGTTGTGCAAGTTTGACTTGAAAACTTAATGAGCATGGTTTGTTTATATTTCGAGTCCATCTCAGACTAAATTTAATCAAATGAATCATGAGGCGAAAAGTGAAAAATGATTGAAGGCTATTGACTCAGGATTTTAACCAGTCCCATTCACCAGTAAGGCTATTACCAACAAGTTCCATCCTCATACTAAAATAGTTAATATAGTGACAACAATAAAATCAAAGTTCCTAAATTAACCACAAGAATTGAATTTATCAAAACCAGCTACAGCGTCAAGGACTCTGCACCAACTAGGTTGCTATCTGATATAAATTCTCAAGTCTAAAATTTCCTTTTGAAATGTCATCTTCTATAAATTCTCAAACATCATCTGAATTTGAGCATAGCTCAAGTGGATGTACTTCCAGGTTTCTAAAGGGAGGTTTGGCATTCAAGCTTATGGAGATGCATCGAATGCCCGGCTGTGCTAACCCTAACTTAATAAAAATGTCTAAGCATCATCTTGTAGCTGATTATCTAGACGTACATAACATAAAATCAGAATTTCAATAGCTTTCTTTTCTTTTCTCTCCTATTATTTATTTATTTTATTCTGCCCAACAAAAAGAACAATAGTGTACTGTTAAGGTAATAGAAACCTTGATTTCAGACGTGAATGCCATTTCAACATATGACATGAGTCCAAAAGTTTAAAACAATGATGAAATTTCCAAATTCCAACTTATTTAATTGTGCTATAAACAATAATGAAATTAACATTACTCTCTGCATATTGTGGTAGCAAATTTACAAACAACAACAACCTACATCGACTAATCTTTTTGGAATCTTTCAAACCTACGCTAATGAAAGTGTCCATGCTTCTTCGGCAACTCCAAATATGACTAAAATCAAGGATCTCGATAGTATAAATGTCTAATTACTTCATTTTCTTCATTCGATGAGCAAACACACTAGTTGGTTGACAACAAGAGCCAATATGTGAAATTTATACATGTTTACACTCACACATTCCATCAGTCTAACTAATCAGCAGAAATAATGCATCATGCATCAAACCACATGAATTCAAATTGTCACTAATAAAAAATTATTATGAAAATCAAACCCTAAGTTGTATAGCTTCATCATTCAGAAAATTGAACTGGAAAGAGGCAAATCAAATTAGAATATAGCACATACACATACACGTACATGTATATACATAGAGAGAGAGAGAGAGAGAGAGAGAGAGAGAGAGAGGGGGGGAGAGTACCCAAATTAATCTGTTGAGAACCATTGTTATGACGAAACCATTCCACAAGCGCAGCGACTTCTTCTTCGGAGAGCGGTCCACCAAGAACCTCGCGTCGTTGTTCTTCTACCTATAGCAAATCAACTGCTTCTTCGGCCAGAGCATAAGTGCCGGTCCATTTCCGGTCGAGCTGTCCAGGTCCAAAGGGAGAGAATCTCGGTGGTTCACGGTACCCAATTGGTTCAACCGAAGGGTTAGTCTCAGAGTATGAGTATCTGAAATCAAAGGGTAGATTTGATTTCAATGAAAAATCGAAGACTTTCTCTGATTTCAATGAAGCTTTGTTTTGACTATTCCCTTGCTTATTTTCCTTGTTCTTGTTATTGGGTTTAAGGGTTTTGGACGTGAATGAAAATGGAGGTTCATAATTATATCTTCATTTTGGGATACATAGGAGTGTTGGCTGGGTTACATCATGAAAGGGGATCATCGAGTGTAGGGGGTTAGGGTTTGATATCTTGAATGACGCCATGGAAATATCTTTACTAGCATTGGTGGAAGGTAACTACTTTTTTGCTAGCAACTCTCAGCCAAGAAAGAGAGTCACCAAAGGTGGAGACACAGTTGGGCAGTTAACAATCAGTTGAAACCTGAAGACTTGTTCGTTTTTCAGAGTAAAGGGAGTAAAGGATCTAAATTAGAGTAGTTTGTTTGTTTTTAATTTTTTGAATTTAATTTTTTAAAAATTAAATTTTTTATTTTTAAGTGAATATTTTTAAATTTTTAAATAATTTTTAATTTTTTTTTAGATATACGTTACTTAGATGTATCTAAAAAATAAAATATTTTAAAAAATCAATAAATACACAAGAATACGAAAAATATACTAAATTTTTGTATTTTTTGTATTTAATAAATTTTTTAAAGATTTTTTCCACAAATATTATACTTCTTAAGTGTATTTGGATTAGGTGTATTTAAAAATTTTAAAAATTACTTAAAATATTAAAAATATTCAATAAAAATAAAAAATACAAAAAACAAAAAGTTTTAATTTTTTAAAAAGTGAATACTGAAAATCATAACTCATTTACACTTTAAGCCCTTGGCCTGAATTTACATGTAATACATCAAAATAAATGACAAAAGTGCGTCCGCCTCTAGCCTCCCAAGCTACGTCCTTGGAGGTGGCATGCTACCTGTACCTGAAAATGATACTCTCATATAGGGTGAGCCACAGCCCAGTAGAAATACACTAAACCAACCATGAACAATGACTAAAAGATTAGCAATTGATAGATGGTCAACACTGATACATCCACATAAATCACATTTTATGTCATACGACTTATAAGTCCAATTTACTTTTTATTTTCCCCTTTTCAACAGATAAGCATGTTAGCTCTATCATCGTCTCGACATATATGTATAAAAACTATATCTCACATTCACAGATAAGCATATAAGCTACATCCATATTTCACAAAGATAAGCATATTAGCCCTATCTTCACTTCTCTAGACAAGCATATGAACTGTATCTACACTTCTCAAAGATAAGCATATTAGCTCTATCTTCATTTCTCTAGACAAGCATATGAGCTGTGTCTACGAAGTTCATCCCCTATCTTCTCCCGATACTATCCGGTTTAGAGGTACATCCCCCATCTTCCCCTAAACCGTGGAGTACATCCCCCATCTCCTCCTCTACACATAACGTATACAAACACATTGGTTCTATATACAATCACTCAATACATACAATTAATGTATTCTATCAACCGTCAAATTCCATGACACATTCCATTGATTAGTTTTCATTTGCCTAATCATCATGCATTGTCTACAACAATCACGACTATCCTCCACCGATAGCCCAAAGCAGTTATTTCTAAACAGAGAATAAATGCACAAATGGATACTCAATCAACATTTCAATTCGGTGAGTGATAAATAATTCAACTACACCCTTTTTCCCATACATTCCCAATCTCAACATTTCCATTTCATTTCCTCATTTCCCACGATTAATTATTTCAATTAATCAAACAATGTAATTAGGTCATTTTCCATAATTAACATTACAACCCTTAAGGTCCCATTTTCATCAATGATTTAACATCTATTCCATTTCCCCATGCCAAACATGCATTTAGGTTTATTATAAATAAAACCCCAAGTTTTGTAAAATTACACAAAAGCCCCAAACTCTCACAAAATTACCAAACCAACCCCAACATCTCAAAATACTAAAATTTAAAGACAAAGCTCATAGTAAGGATTAGGTTATCCCTACCTCAAATTCGGAGCCCCAAAGGAGAAGGTGACAAAACCCAACGTGCTCCAAAACCCGAGATTTTCAGATTAAAACGTAGCCCCCGACGATCAACAACTCTTTTGTGAAGGCCAAAGACAAGGAACTCACCCTAGCTAGATCAAAATCTAGAGAGAAGGTAAGATTTTAGAGAGAGAGGCTCTCAAAATGGCTTTTAGAAAAAGTAGGAGAGAGAAAGAAAAGTAAAAATCCCTTGGAAACACCCTGTTTTGCTTTGTTTCAGTCCTGTCGTAGCGAATGTTTGTCCAACAATAGTGGCCGGCTAGCCACCACCTTGGATGATCGACCACTTCTCAAGGCTGGCCGGTCATCATTTTTATACAGTAGTGAGTGCTTTTTTAGTGAAATAGAGTACATCGTGAGGCCTGAAACAAAGTGATTTTTGACCCGCTCGAGCGCCACCGCTCGAGCGTCAACAAACCCGCTCGAGCGTAAAAATCACATCTGCAGAAGTTTTGCAGGAACACGAAAATACTGGAAGTGTGCAATCTCTGCTCGAGCGCAAGAAGACCCGCTCGAGCGGACCGCCTAAAAACTGAACGACAAGGAATTGAAACCAAGGCCTAACCAACCTGTAACAACCTTCCTCAAAACATCCTAAAACTCAATCAAAGGGAATTAAAGGACAACAACAAGGTAGATACCACTACCACTCCACGGAACCGAGTCCGGAATACAACAGAACAGTAAAGGGACAACCGGGATCGCTATATTCACTACGCACGCAGCGGTTTCAAACAACCTATAATTGGGTGAGTAACCTGTCCTAGCTTGGAATGGTCACTATGGTTTCCGAATATTTACTAGGTCGAATGGTCAAAAAGGGTGCCCCGGTAAAAACCGGGGTTGTGTTCCCATGCTGTCAGAGCCCATAACCGGTCAGCCTTATGGTCATGCCTTGACAAGACAAGCCTCCGGCAAACTGTTCAGGAATGGCAGATGGCAAACACGGTGTCCTAGGCGCACCAATGCACATGCAATGCAAAGAAACACATAACTGAAATCAAAACAGGATATCACGAGTTCGAGTCAAGCTCTCTAATTCCTGAGCGGAGTCGCCAGAAACTGTAGACGCGCCCGTGGGCCTCATGCTACAGTTCGGACTCAATTTGTGTCACGGTTCTTAATCTGAACCAAAGAGTCCAAATCTGGCAAATCGTTTTGAGAAACAGATTTTTTTCGAAAAGTAGTGCCAAACATGGACTGCTTTGCCAGGTACAGAGTCGCCACCTAAATATTTTAAAATGGGAGAATTTAGGAAACCCTGACTCGGTGCCAAAGGACACGTGTCCGTCATTGCCAGAGTTGCCTCAGCTCGGGAGCTTGGGTACGATTGGGGAAGGTCAGCTATGAGCACCCCCTCTCGCCCGATCCGAAGATCGGCCTCTACTAACCGTGATATTCGTTTTTGAAAACGTTATGTGTTCTTATCCCGATTATTAGTCTAGAATTACTATGTTATGCGCACAACAAACAAATATAGACCAAATCGCCTAAATTGGAACAAAACATTTCATGCTTGTTTTGAAAATGGTTTGCTACTCGCAAGTAGGCTAAAATGCAGGTTTTGCCACCCTCAAGTGGACTTTTAGAAAAGATGGTTTTGCCACTATCTAGTGGGCTTAAAACTCACAGTTTTAATGCGTTATCCCAATTTGGGTAATTTAACCTCCATCCACAGGCATTCGAGTAGTTATATCACATAAGCAGCTAGCCTCATGGTAATCATGCTGTTATGGCAACACTCACACGCATGCGGTATGCTAAAGTATAAATGCTTACCGAGTACTCCGAGCCAAAACAAAAACTAGCTAATAATCATATGCATGATCCTAGTTCATGTTAAGATGGCTAATGCAACACATGCAAGATGCAACTAAGATAGGCTCGGCTATTCTACAATGACATGTCAAATGCTACAACTAACACGTATTTAATTTGGAATTGAAAATACAATGCAGTTAGTATGATGCGCCGAGCCCGGTGTATGCAAAATAGATGAATGAATGCAAACATGCTATCATACTGTATGCTAATTGAAACATGCCCTAATCTAACCATCATAAGCTGGTAAATAAAAGGGAGAAAGACGTGGGGTTGGAAGACATACATCACACACACGCACACTTATTACAACATTGCCCTCGCGCAGAGGGTCCGAATAAATATTACAGTCCGAATAATAAACACATTAATTATTACAGAATTTCTAATTAATTAACAGAATGAACGCAAAAGGAAAGGTGGCCACAGCCCCTGCCTCGGGATGTGCGAATGATGCATGCTCGAACCCATCTCGCCCGGAAAGTCCGTACCATACAACTGCCGCCCCGGTTTACACTACCCTGCTTATCTGAAAATTGCCAAAGTTCTGGGATAGGTCCCCTGAACACTGTGGAACACCATCGGCTGAAGGAAATGTCCACTGGCCATTGAAAATATCCATCGGCTGCTGGTGAAGCTACCGGCCCAAGAAGGATTGCCGGTCGGCACTGAATACTACCGGTCGGCAGAAAATTCCTGCAGAATCTGGTTTTTGACAGCAACAAGAACAGACAGTGTATGGCATGGAATTTCAAGCAAGTGTATGCTTGGCCACTCTCCCAATCATGTAATGGACTCAACGGAGTATGCCCCTCGACCCTCGGGCCATCAATTACGCATGATGGCCTAAGAGGCCAAGTTTTGCAATTCAATGTAAAAAATGCAATGCACACAAAACATACAAGAGACCTAACCTCAATCATGGTTGGTCAAGAGGCGAGGCAATGCACAACAAAGCACATGCGACCTAAGCATGCAAGCAAACATACAAACATGCAATATAACTACATGGCATACACAATGCTAGCAACATAACATGCACAACGCATTGAAACATGGCATACACAATGCAAAATGGACTTACACCAATGTGAGTGGACCTGAACCACACCCACATCAGTGGCCATTAGATGAAAATGAGACTCTCGAAACGCGTGCACGCATGCACGCATGCACGCAAACCGAGGACCAAACCTAAGGCATAGTATGCAACTCTAACAAGGCATGGCGAGGCATGAAATATGGCATACAGGCATGTAATTTCAGCACTGAAATGTGATATAAAACAGCCCCGAATCATGGAAACATGGCACCCGATGCATGAAATGGTACCCGAAATGCAAAATTAGGCATACGCAATGGCCTACAGCTATACAAAGCATGCATTATTTGATCATGACATGTGAAGAAAGATTCAAGGCAGCCCTAAAACAAGCATGTTTTCAATTTTAAGCAAGGCCAAACAACAAACACAAATAGGGAAAAACTAGCATGCAAAAATGGCCCTAAATGTGAGGTAATGAAGCAAGTCACAGCTGCTGGCCCCAAAAAGCTGAGGGTCCTTCAACAATGTTGAAGAGGGACCCAAAATATGGCATTTTACAGTTGGTAGCCAGACCCAAAACAGCATATATACAAGCCAAAAATACTATGCAAAATATGGCCAAAAAGAGATATATAACACAAAGGATAAAAAGGATGCCTCAAAAAATGAAATACCCTTAATGAAATATGAAGAGGGGTTCAAAATAAGATTGTTTTAAGTCCTGAAAAGAGCCCAAAAACAGAAGCACAATAGGCTAACAAATCATGCAAAAATGGAGCCCAAAAGGGGATATAAAGGAAAGTGGAAGATAGAAGCTTTAAACAGCAATGAGCCCTTCAACAATGTTGAAGAAGGGCTCAAAATAAGCTACTTCACAGTTTATGACATGCCTCAAAACAATTTATACATAGGCCAAAAATACTACGCAAGATAATGGCATACAAGGGAGATAATCAAGCAAGTGCAACAAGGAGGCCTCAAACAGTGAGAGGCCCTTAAGAAAAAGTGAAAAGGAGCTCAAAATAAGCCTAGTTCCAGTTAAGGTCAGAGCCCAAAACAGCAAGCATGTATGGCTAAGAAATGATACAAGATATGGACCAAAAAGGGGGAAATGGAACTTACCCTTGAAGACAAGTCTTTGGTAGCCTCTTGGACCAAGATGTAGCACTCCTAGGCCTTGAAGAACATCCTCCAGCTGCTGGAATGAAGGATGGAAGGGTGGGGGTATGAGGTGTAGTGTAAAATGGTGCAAGGATTTTAGGGTTTGGAGGCTTGGATGAGATAGATATATGGAGGATTGTATGTAATGCTCCAGCTGGTTTTCTAACCTGGTATAAGGAAGAGGAGAGCTTCCTTTATAGAGCCAAGAGACTAAAGCTTCTCTTAGAAACTTCAAACCAAGAGCAAAGATCCTCCATACACGTGTATAGAGGATCCAGTCTGTGCCCTCCAGCTAGCACAGCTGGCATCCACTCAATACGTAGAATGCTCCGGAAGGTCGTCGGCCAGCAAAAATGATCGGTCGGCTAAAATAAATGGCCGGTCGGCACAATAAATTTCCGGTCGGATAAATAGATTGCCGACAGATGCTTCCAAGGTCAAAAAGTGGCCGGTGGGTGTTTAGATTGAAGCCCCGGAAGTTAGCTTTCCAATGGCGCAAACCTTGCATTAAAATTCCTCCTGTGCAAAAAGTTATGCCCTTTTTGGTGAAGCCGCGCAGATTCGATCCAACCGGAATGATGCCCAACTTCAACTGATCATATCTCCCCCACCCGGACTTGGCTCTAGGAGATTCTTGAGTGGAAAATGAAGCCCCGAAAGTAAGATTTCCAGTAGTGGTGGCCTCATAGCTAGGATCCAAGTATGCAATTGAATAAGCCCGATTCAGCGAGGGCTGCTCAACTCTCTCTTACTCGGATTCATGCCGAACTTCTCCCAAACTAGTTTTCTCCTCTCCTTTCCTCTTTTCTTCAACTCCAAACCCCTAAACAAAGTGTTTTGAAAGATTTTTCAAAGATTTCATCTCTCTTTCATTAATTTCCACTTTGTCCTTGCTCGGTTTATCGAAAAGCGCATCATTTGACAAAATGTGAGCCTCGGAATATTGTAGAAACTTTATTTCAAAAATGTTTTGAAAGAGAGGGTTTTAAGGTCTAAAAACCATCCAAAATAACTTTGGTCCAAAATGGGGTGTGAAGTTGAGATTTGTCTCTCTTCTTTCCGAAGAAACTGAACCTTTGCCCTGCACACCTGTCTCCACCAAGTAAACCATCAGTAACGCCCAAGTCTTATGGGCTGTCCAAAATGGGGTGCCTACAATAAACAAGTTTGAACGAACAACCCCAACGAGTTTAAATTGAATTGTACTCCTCCAAAACCAATATATAACAACTCCAAAGACTCCTAGAAAAAAAAATAAAGGAATTAAATACACCTTCCAAGAGATTAAAGCATCCAAGTGTTACAACATCCCTACCTTAGGAAATTTCACCCTCGAAATAATATCCATTCTCGCCAAGATAACAATGTATGGCAACAATAGCATATTTATTCAATCCTTAACAACTCCCAATATGACATTGCAATATGCAACAACGATATACTTATCAATCCTCAGCAATGTCGCAATCAAGTAATATATATATATATATATATATATATATCAATTTGATTCCAAGAAGCAAAGACAAGGAAACACTAGAAGGTTTTAGTTCATTTCCAATTCATCAAGTGCAGGGAAGGAACAACAAAACAAGTACATCACAAGTTAGAAAGTAAGTCTAGATACTTCTCGCGAATCTCAGCTTCACGCTCCCATGTAGCTTCCTCCACACCGTGATGGTGCCATAACACTTTAACTAAGGGAATTGTTTTACCCCTTAAGACGTGTTCTCTAGTATCTAAGATTCGGAGTGGTTTTTCTTTATAAGACACATCTTTGTCTATCTCAATCTCCGCCCAATCTAACACATGAGAGGGATCGAGTTTGTATTTACGAAGCATAGACACGTGAAATACATTGTGGACTCTGGAGAGTTGTGGAGGCAATGCAGGACGATATGCAACTTCTTCAATCCGTTCAATGATGTCAACGAGGCCGATGTATCTAGGTGATAGCTTTCCACTCTGGCCAAATCTCATCGACCTTTTGCTAGGAGATATCTTCAAAAAGACATGGTCACCTACTTCAAAGGATAAAGGTCGTCTTCTTCTAGCTACATAGTTCTTTCGCTGGCTTTGAGCAGTGACTAACCTTTTCTAAATGAGAGCTATTTTCTCTATAGTTTCACAAACTAGATCTTAGCCTAGCAAGGGTGAATCACTTTAGTCCAACATACCGGTGATCTACACGGACGCCCATACAGTGCCTCGAAAGGTGCCATCTCAATACTTGCCTGGTAGCTATTGTTATAAGAAAATTCAAGTAAGAGCATGTGCTTCTCCCAAGACCCTTTAAAATCTAGCACAGAAACCCTCAACATGTCTTCAAAAATATGAATAGTACGTTCGGATTGTCCGTCGATCTGGGGTTGATAAGCCGTACTGAAGTTCAATTGAGTACCCAAGGCACTTTGAAGACTTTGCCATAGCCTTGCTACAAAGTGAGGGTCTCTATTAGACACTATACTCATTGGAACCCCATGGAGGCAAACAATCTCACGGATGTAAAGTTCAGCTAGAAACTCTATGGAATCTACCATGCTCATGGCGAGGGAGTGAGCTAACTTGGTAAGTCTATCCACAATCACTCATATCGCATCATTGCTTCTTTGTGTTCTAGGAAGGCTAGTGACAAAGTCCATGTTGACATATTCCTATTTCCATTCAGCAACCGGGAGAGGTTGTAGCAACCCAGCTGGTCTTCGGTTTTCATCTTTAACTTGCTGATAGGTTAAACACTTGGCCACAAACAGAGCCACATTCTTTTTCATACCTCTTCACCAAAATTGGTGGCTTAGGTCATGATACATTTTGGTGCCCCCCGGATGCACTGCTAAGCGTGAGTGATGGAAGTCTTTTAAAACTTCATTTCTCATGGATTCAGGCATGAACAGTTGGTCAAGGTAACAAACACTAGAATCCGCATGAACATTTAAACCCCTCTCTTCCTTCCCTTTAGAGATCTTCTCCTCGATTAAGTCTACTTCTGGGTCACCCAGTTGTGCTTCAACTGCTCTTGTGACAAGGGTAGGTTGTGCGATAACGGTGAAAAGAGTAGCGTTTTTCGAAGATTCACCAAGTTGCAAGTCAAATTCATTGGCATCCCCCATCATCTTCCATTTCCTTATCGCTAGCCTAGCCATCATACTTACAAATTTTCTACTCAAAGCATCCGCTACTACACTGGCCTTACCGAGATGGTAGTGTATCTCAAAGTCATAGTCATCTAGAAACTCCATTCATCATCGTTAGCGTAGATTCAAGTCTTTTTGGGAGAATAAGTATTTAAGGCTTTTGTGGTCGGAGAAAACTTCAAACTTTTCACCATATAGATAATGTCTCCACAACTTCAAGGCAAAAACAACGGCAACGAGTTCTAAGTCATGCATTGGGTAATTCCTCTCATGAGTCTTCAATTGGAGTGAACCATACGCCATCACCTTGCCTTCTTGCATCAGAACACACCCTAATCCTTATCTTGAGGCATCAAAATATATCATATAACCCAAACCACGTTCTGAAATGATAAGGACTAGGGCGGTAGTCAATCTAAGCTTTAGTTCTCGGAAGGAATTTTCACAAGCTTCATTCCAGATACACTTCACTCCCTTATGGGTTAATCTGGTTAATGGTGATGCTATGGAAGAGAAGTTCTTTATGAATCGACGGTAGTAACCAACCAAACCCAGAAACCTATGAATTTCTGAAGCGTTTTTAGGTTGTTCCCAATTCTGCACGGCTTTTGTTTTTGAGAAGTCTACCATAACCTCGTCTCCTGAGACTACGTGACCCAAAAACTTCACTTCGAGAGGCTAGAATTCACATTTCTCATATTTTGCGTACAAACGATGCTCCCTAGAAGTTGCAGAATAGTACGAAAATGCTCTGCATGCTCCTCTTCGGAAGATGACTAGATCAGAATATCGTCTACAAAGACAACCACAAATTTGTCAAGAAACTCCTGAAAAATCCTATTCATTAAGTCCATGAATGTGGCCGGAGCATTAGTAAACCCAAATGGCATAACCAGGAATTCATAGTGACCATACCGAGTGCAAAAAGTGGTCTTTGGAATATCTTCCTCCCTAACTCGGATTTGGTGATAGCACGACCGTAAATCTATCTTGGAAAAACAACGAGAACCTTTAAGTTGGTCGAAGAGATCATCTATCCTGGGCAAGGGGTATTTATTCTTTACTGTGACTTGATTCAATTTACGATAATCTAAACACAGTCGTAAGGTCCTGTCATTCTTTTTCGCAAACAAGGCCGAGGCTCCCCAAGGTGAGGTACTAAGACGTATAAAGGCCTTATTGAGCAGATCTTGCAATTGTTCTTTCAAAACAACCAATTCAGCTGGGGAAAACCTATATGGTGATAAGGAGATAGATGTCGTACCTGGAAGTAAATCTATAGTGAACTCAACTTCCCTATGAGGAGGTAATTCTGTAAGATCATCAGGAAAGACATCGAGATATTCACATACTACCTTTAGAAATTCACCCTGGACTACGCCACTTCCGTTATCCAAAAAGGCTGCTAAAACAGAATTAAACTAGCTCCGACCACGTGGATACCATGAAGAGGGTAAGGATCTATCGTTCTTATCCTTTAAAAACGTGAAACAATCACCGCTTGAAGTGCACACTGTAACTCTCTGACAGTAACAATTAATCACAGCTTATGTGAATAACCAATCCATACCGAGGACAACATCAAAATGCGACATTTCCAACAGCACAAAGTTAAATGGAAGTTGTCGACCCGCAACCTCAATTACACACCCCTAACACCCCTGGGTCAAAACGACCTTACTCCCAACCGGTGCATCTACTGTAAGTGGAGATTTTAGTCGCCTACTTTCTAACCCCAACAATGATGCAAATGATGTGGTGATAAATGAATGTGATGCCCCAGTGTCAACCAACACATTAGCCCAAGTATTGAAAATGAGGAATGTACCTCTCACAACAAATGGCCCCGAAGTTTGCTCGAAAGCAGTGACAGTGCACACCCTTCCCTGGGACCTTTGCTCCCCTGCATCACCTCTCTGAACATAAGCTTGTCGTGCGGATTGAGCAGACGTGGCTCCCTGAACTTTCCTAGATGCTTGACCTGATTGAGCCGGCTAATAAGACTGCCTCTGTCCCTAACCTATATCTAAACCTCCAGACTACTGAGACCCTGCCACACTAGCAGCTCCGCCCTTTACGGCAAAACTTCTTCAAATGCCCTGGTTGACCACATTGATAACACAGCTGGCTCTAACTTCTATTCTGAGATTAACCTTGTGGATGAGTAGTTTGGGTTTGTGTTCCACCTTTTTGTCCACACACTTCGACCTTGCAGCCCATCTAGCCACACCTATAACACACAATGAACTCGGGCTACATTCCCCGAACTTCCACCCATCACAGAACTAAAGGATTTAGCTTATCGTGGAGGCGATTGGAAGGATGATGATGAATCCCTCAACCTCTTTGGAGAACCCGTGTCACCCCTAGCATCAGGATGTCCTACTCTCTTCAATATTTGCCTTGCCTCGCCTATTCGGTCTCTACAGTAATCTCCACTTGAGTGTAGCTCAACTTTTTCGCACCCCCTCTTGGGAGTCGAAATAAACCCTACAGTTCGAACTCCTGCGGTTCTGAATCTAATCTCACAAGTGCAATATGAAATTGATAAACACCAAAGAGTCCAAATCCGTCAAATCTTTTGAAAAATCGATTTTGAATCAAATTGCCAAAAATGGACTGCTTTGCCAGATATAGAGTTTGTACCTAAATATTTTGTTTTGGGGAAATTTAGGAAACCCATGACTCGTGCCAAAGGCCACGTGTCCGTCATCACCAAGATTGTCTCAGCCTTGGAACTTAGGTATCAGAGGAGAAGGTCATGAATTGAGCACCCCCGCTCGCCCGATCAAAGATTGGCTTCTACTAATCATGATATGAATCTTATTTACATTATATGCTCTTGTTCCGTTTATTAGGCAAGCATTACTATGTGATGCTCACACACACAAGTATAGACTAACTTTGCAAGAATTGGAACATTTTGATTCATGTTTGTTTTCAAAATTGTTTCGAATATGTACCACTTCAAAAAAGCGATCGCATATAAACATTACTCAAATTATTCCAATCCAAGAAACAAGCCTTTATCCACAGGCATTCAAACAATTATAGCACTTAAGCAATTAGCCTCATGGCAAGTATGCTAGACATGGCAACATCAACATTTATGCGATATGCTAAAACGAGTAAAGGCTCACCTAGTACTCCAAGCCAAAAAAGAAACTAGTTAGAAAAATGCATGATTCCAACTATGTGATATGACTAATGCAACACATGCAATGTGTAACTAAATAGGCTCGGCTACTTATCATGGCATATGAATCGATTAAATAGCATGTAGTCTATGCATGTATTCAAAGAAGTATTTAAATGACAATGCAGTTAGAATGATGCACCGAGTCTCGGTGCATGCAATACAAATGGATGCAAACATGGAGAATGCTAAAATAAACATGATGTCCCTAAACTAACCATCATAAGCTAGTAAATAAAATGGAGAAAGACGTGGGGTTGGAAGACATACACGTTATTACAACATTGCGCTCTCATGAAGGAGAGTCCGAATAAACAAACTAGCTAATAAGCTAACTAATTAAAGCTAAGCTACTTAAACTAATTATTACAAAAAAAAAATAAAATTAACTAAACTACTTAACTAATTATTACAACAAATGAATTAACTAACTAACTATTCTAGTAAATTAACGAATTACAAAATGAAATCGAATAACTAGTTAACTAACTAATTAATTACAATACCTTACAAAATCAATTAGCTACAACTAATTAATTACAACAATTTAAACTAAATATGCTCGGTATGCGAAGAATGCTCATGCACATGGCCCGGAAAGCCACCATTTTGCTTCCAGAGAGCCTATGCTGCACAATAGAACATACACACTGTTGCCCACTTCCAGAATAGCTCTGCTTGACCTTAGAAACATACTGCTGAAATTTGCATCAGTGGCTAGCCGGCCAGTGATGAGGCCTGCCGGCTACCAATGATAGCCAGCCGGCCATCAAAGGTGGCCTGCCAGCCATAGAAAGTGGCTTGCCGGCCACTGCTACCCAGTTCACCTTGCTGCAACAAAGAACAAACAGGGCAATGCACAGGGTATTTCAAGGGTGTGTTTGCACAACCCAACCCTTCTGTTCATGAACAAATCAAAGGAGTAGTGAGCTTGGTTCACAAACCATAAACTCAAACAATTTCATTGCATGATGGCATATGAAACCAAGTGTGCAAGTTCAATAAATGCAACAAAATGAGATTCTCAAAACCTCCTCCCTTTCATGGAAGATCAAGGGATGTGATGACCTCGGAGACTTGAGTCATTTCATCACTAGTAAGTATGAAATGGCCCAAGTTTCTATGTGTTCAATTAACGTCCGATTGAACACAAACAAATTATTATCTTACACCATTTTCGCCTCAATTTTAATTACATTTTAAATTACCAACCACTCTTTAATCAATTGAGTCAAAAAGGTGAGTTTAAGTCCTCTAATGGAGTGAAGTACCAAACCAAGAGTTAACTTAGGACATGACAGAGATGTCATGCCGTTGATAATGAACCCCTAAAAGGGATTAAACCATTAAGCATGGCAACCTCAATCTCATGCTTAAAAGAACAAGAGGCTTGAAACAACTCTCAAAGAAAAACAAAAGCCAAGAAAGGAGGGAGGTTGCAGAGATTATTAGTGCTAGAAATGAGTGAGAAAACCATGAATAAATGCTATCAACTCAAAGGAGATGGTGTCTAAGGCCTAGAAAACCAAACTCATGAGGACTGTTACACTCCAAGCATGCAAAATAAAGCTCAAATGCAGCCAACAGCTCAAAACAGTGCTAAAACAGTCTAAAACATGCTGGAATTAAGCTAACAATAGCAAGATTAATATGCTAAAACATGGCACAAACTAGGCTAGTAAACAAGACACACGGAGGGGAGGCTAACCCCTCCAAATTTGGACTTCAAAACATGATTTTGACCACTGAAAAATCTCTAAAAATCAGTGTTTAAAATCTTAGAAAAATATAGTAAAATGGTGGGAAACACAAGGGGAAACACCTTCAAAACAAGGTACAAAGAAGGGTAGAACACCCCTAAACCTTTAATGGCCTTAGAACCCAAGTTTCAACCCAAAAATATAGAAGTTTTACAGCCCAAAAATAGTTGAAAAATTGCAAGAAAAATAGTACAGAAAGCAAGCTAATAGACAAAGCCTTATACCTTTGAAGAGGAAAACCAATTCCAAGCAAAAAAACCAAGAAAACACACCTTCTAGAGCTCCAACAAGGCTCAAGAATACCTCAGCTCAAGGGTGAAGAGATTTGGTTAAGGGTGTATAGGCAAAGGTTAAGGATTTGTAGGCAAAAGTGTAGAAATTTGCTAGAGAGAGAGAAAATTGTAGAGAGAGAGGTTTTCTATATATAGAAAACATGAATTCTCCTCAAGAACGTCTAGCCCTACACGTGTGGGCAGATGCATGCATCTATGAAAACAGCTGGCACAAAACATCTACAAAAGAAACTGGTGGCCGACCGGCCATCACTGGTGGCCAGTAACCCAAAAGTGATGGCTGGCAGCCCAAAAAAGGTGGCCGGCAGGCCACCAGAAGTTGCAGGCTTGAAGAACCAAGGCTTGGTCCAAGAATAAGACAACAGGGGTATAGGATTTGAAGGGCTTAAAGCTGTAGCATTTCACTGAGGACTTCGAGCACTTGACAAGCTAATAAACTCATCGTCGGGTGTGCATGCAATGGCATCCAAGTCGTAAATCGAATTGTACAAGTGTGAACGAACAAGCGTGAACGAACAACCCCAACGAGTTTAAATCGAATTGTACACCTCCAAAACCAATATACAACAACTCCAAAGACTCCCAGAAAAGAAAATAAATGAATTAAATACATCTTCCAATAGATTAAAGCATCCAAGTGTTACAACCTCCCTACCTTAGGAAATTTTGCCCTCGAAATAATATCCATTCTCGCCAAGATAACAAGGTGTGGAAACAATATCATATTTATTCAATCCTTAATATCTCCCAATATGACACTACAATATGGCAACAACGATATACTTATCAATCCTCGGCAATGTCGTAATCAACCTATGCTGCACAATAGAACATACACACTGTTGCCCACTTCCAGAATATATATATATCAATTTGATTCCAAGAACAAAAGACAAGGAAACACTAGAAGGTTTTAGTTCATTTCCAATTCATCAAGTACAAGAAAGGAGCAACAAAACAAGTACTTCACAAGTTAGAAAATAAGTCTGGATACTTCTTGTGAATCTCAGCTTCATGCTCCCATGTAGCTTCCTCCACTTTGTGTTGGTGCCATAACACTTTAACTAAGGGAATTGTTTTACCCCTCAAAACTTGTTCTCTAGTATCTAAGGTTTAGGGTGGTTTTTCTGCATAAGACACATCTTTGTCTATCTCAATCTCCATACAATCTGATACATGAGTGGGATCGGGTTTGTATTTGTGAAGCGTAGACACGTGAAACACATTGTGGACTCTGGAGTGTTGTGGCCCTAATACAAGGCAATATACAACTTCTCCAATCCGTTCAATGATATCAAAGGGGCCGATGTATCTAGGTGATAGCCTTCAACTCTGGTCAAATCTCTTCAACCCTTTTCTAGGAGATATCTTCAAAAAGACATGGTCACCTACTTCAAAGGATAAAGGTCGTCTTCTTCTATCTGCATAGTTCTTTTGCTGGCTTTGAGCAGTGACTAACCTTTTCTAAATGAGAGCTATTTTCTCTATAGTTTCACAAACTAGATCCTAGCTCAGCAAGGGTGAATCTCCCACTTTAGTCCAACATACCGGTGATCTGCACGAACGCCCATACAATGCCTCGAAAGGTGCCATCGCAATACTTGCTTGGTAGCTATTGTTGTAAGCAAATTCAACTAAGGGTAGGTGCTTCTCCCAAGACCCTTTAAAATCTAGCACACAAGCCCTCAACATGTCTTCTAAAATCTAAATAGTACGTTCGGATTGTCCATCAGTCTAGAGGTGATAAGCCGTACTGAAGTTCAATTGAGTACCAAGGCACTTTGAAGACTCTGCCATAGCCTAGCTACAAAGCAAGGGTCTCTATCAGACACTATACTCACTGGAACCCCATAGAGGCGAACAATCTCACCGATGTAAAGTTCAGCCAAAAACTCTATGGAATCTCCCATGTTCATGGCGACGAAGTGAGCTAACTTAGTAAGTCTATCCACAATCACCCATATTGCATCATTGCTGTGCCATGCACTAAATCAATAGCGAACTCGATCGCATGGTGAGGAGGCAAACTAGTGAGATCCTTGGAAAAGATGTCTGGGCATTCACAAACTACTCACGACAATTCAACTTGAACCACATCACTCTCAACAACCAAGAGTGTAGCAAGAAGGAGACTAAGCTTGTCCCGACCATGCAGATCATACACTGACAACAAGGCTTTATCCACTCGATCCTCCAAGAAATAAAAGCAATCACTACTCAAGGTGCACACCGTAACTCTCTGATGGTAACAATCTATAACAGTCTGATACGATGACAACCAATCCATGCCCAAAATGACATTAAAACTCAACATATCGACCAACACAAAAAGCAAAAGGAAGTTGGCGACCGATAACCTCTACCTCACAACCCCAACATCCCTGGCATAAAACAACTTCACCACCAATAGGTGACTTCACCCTGAGTGGAGATGCTAACTAAGCCACTTCCAGCCCTAATGCCGATGCAAATGCAGACGAAATAAAAGATTGGGATGCACGCATATCAATAAACACATTGGTAATAGAATTACACAAAAAAAAGTTACCTCTCACTATCGAAGGTGCTGGCAACAAATCTGGCATGGTAACAACATACACACGCCCTGTGGATCCTTACTCTAGGCTCTTTGATTGGCCCTCGAGGCCTGTGCTAATAGTGTAGGCTGATGGCGCTGTGTCTGTCACGAACCAGACACACCAGATGTGCCACCTGCCTGAGGGTAAACCCTCCTCATATGCCCTAACTACCCACATTGATAACAGGTAGGCGGTTACTCTCTTCCCTGACTCTAGCTTTGAGGATGAGCCGTAGAAGGCGTAGACTATTGCCCTCCCCTTCTCTGTGGGCAAACTAAGGACTTGTGGCCCAACTGACCACACTTAAAACAAGTGATCCCTTACTAACTCATAACTCGGTATAGGAAAAGTGGACTTAGATTGTGCTCCCTAAGACTACCGTGGGGTGGAACCCCTCTGCCTCTTACTGTTCCTGAGTCTCCCCCTAAACCTCCTGACTCCTCTGATTGAACCACGGTCTCAAGATGAGTTGCCACCTCCACAAGGCGTCCGTAGTCCCTAATCATAAACCCAACCACTTTAAAAAGGACCCCAGTCCTCAACCTCTTCTCAAACTCAATGCAACAATATTCCTCCGTTGTCACAAGTTCCGATGCAAACCTAGAGAGGCTAGTAAAAGTAGCCTCAAACTCAGCTATTGGCATGTTAAGCTGCTTGAGCTTTAGAAACTGCTCCCTCAACTTCTTTCTAGCAATGGGAGGTAAGAACTTGTCCTGGAAGGCATTGACCAAGGCCTCCCAAGTCACTCCAATGTGCCCACGTGTATACTTCCATCACCGATCCGCATCTCTTTTCAGTTGGAAGGATGCCAAGGTCAATCTCAACCTATTGTCCTCAATGCCAAGCATCTCGAACGTCTTCACCATTTGTTCCAACCACTCATCCGCCTTCAATGGCTCCTTCAGATCTCCCAAAAACTCATCTAGATTCGATTGGAAGAACTCATTCTTAAAAAATGATGGCCCTATCTCAGCAACATGGGCTTGGACTTGATTCTCAGTTCTGAGAATGACCATGGATTCCCGCAAAGCTCCGACCACGTCATGGGCCAAAATGCCCATGGCCTGCTGATCAACTAGTTCGGCCACATTGGCCTGACTAACTCCCTCTTTCTATGCCGGAACATCATCCAGTAACAACATCTCCTACTGTCTAGGCCTGCCATGCCTATTGCTACTATATCCACGTCTTGACATTCTAATGAAGGTAACATAAGAGATTAGCACATTTACAAATGTGCCGAAGCTATCTCACTCGCGTCCTAATACAGGGGACAACAAATAATTCACTTCACATAAGCACATAATCACATAAACACATACGAATTTCCTTTCCAGATAAGGATCGTCCCGTGATGTTGCCAGAGTTCCAGTTAAATAGCAGTGATCGAGTGCTATTCTAACAGGACTTCTAGAAACTCATAGACTAGTCAATATCTTAGATATTAAATTGCATACCCATCTAGTCATAAAAACATGTTATCACATAGTATACTAGGTTATTTCTAATACTATCCAACAAGGTAACCCATTGTGGTAAAAACCACATCCCACGATCGCAAAGTATTCAAACCCAGTAGCTCTGATACCAAGTTGAACCACCTCGAAATAAATAACAATAAACCATCCATAATATTTAGTAAATGACAATGCATTCCAAAAATAATACTCTTCCATTCATATGATTTTGTTAGTACAAAAGATGACATTCATAAGCCCTAACCCTGAATCTATAGCATGTATCATAGGTAAAATATATGAATCAAAAGTTAAACAGATAATCAAATGCCCCAAGGCTACAACTTTCCAAGATGATGCTTGCTTACAACAAAAGTGAGTTTGAGCTCAATACAGTTAAATCCCAAGGCTTGTATAAAAATAAATACAATAAATAAGCAAAAAGAACCTTCAGCTCCAAGTTCCTCCCAAGTTATGTTCTTGGCGAAGGCATATCATCAATACTTGAAAATGGTTTTCTACACAAGGTGAGCCAAAGCCCAGCAGAGATACTCTAACACAGTATATAAATCTTAACAAAGCTATAAGGCGAATGCATATGCAATGCTCATGCCAAAATGTTTTATATTTCTTTCCAAAACCATGCCATGCCAAGTTTATATCACAATTTATGAAATCATTTCCTGTACAATAGAAAACAAGGCAGTGAGTACGAGTTTTGGAATCTGTAGGTACGTATTTGTAAGTAGTCTATACAAGCACTATCAGTTGTTATTTTTACCTATATTAACCGGAAGACTCGACATCTAACCATGTGGGTTTTTAGACTTTCACCAAGGACACACAAGCCAACATAATAACACAACCACACCCCTTACCCAGAGGTATTCACCATTTTTTCTCAAAACAATAAACATTTTCAATGCATTAATCATGCAACAAATGCTCAATGCAAGGGATGGAAAACTAGTTTCAATTCTCTTAATTCTCATGCAATTTCTACAACAATCATAGCTATCCTCCACCAATAGCCCAAAACAGATATTTCTAAATAGATAGATAATTTCAACAAAGATATACTTTTCAAAATTTCAAGATAGGAGTGATAATACATATCTAACTCCACCATCATCATCATCACCATTCCAATTTCACAAAACCCAACATGATTTCCATTTTCTCCATACAAAATTAAATATTCATATTTTAGGGGAAAAATTTCATTTTCTCCCAAAAATCAATTTCAAGTATCAAAACCAATCATTTTATCACAACTCAACCACATTTTCAATCCCGCAAACATTTTCAAGAATCCATTTGAAAACCTCTCCTTTGATTTTTAAATTGATACCCTAGATTTGTTCAAAAATCTCCAAACCAAAAAATATTGTTTTAGAAAAGCAAATAACTAAGTAAAAACCAAAAAAATTGTGCGAAGAAATCCCTACCTCAAAGACCAAGACAAGAGGGAACAAGAGTCGACGTTGAACGGCGCCAAAAATGGACTTTACTTCAATCAGAACAAAGCCCTCGTCGTGGTCTATCTTTTTCTCAAAAGGACACTAGTGTAGAAATCAACGAATCAAATTGTATATAAGGTTTAGAGATGGTTTGTAGAGAGAGAGAGAGAGTGTATAGATATGAGATTTTGAAATGTTTAGAGAGAGAGAGATCAAAAAGTGTCTTTTACGAACTGATATAGGCTCAGACCACTCGAGCGACCAAAACACTACTCGTGCAATCAGACATAATAAGTTAGATTACTTGAGCGAACAAAGTGACTGCTCGAGCGAAGAATATCATGCCCCTAGAAGTTTTGTAGACAAAGGCTAACCGTTCGAGCGCAAGAAAAACCGCTCGAGCCAGCACCGCTTGAGCACAGGAAACACCACTCGACCAAAAAACACCATCCTCCCAATATCTCTGCAGACTTGCAAAAGCACTGAGAGTTCTCAAAGACTGCTCAAGCGACCAAATGACCGCTCGAGCAAACAGGCCAAAATCTAGGCAGTGACATGTTTGAAAAACGGACTCTCAACCTAATCCAAACACAACCAAGACACTCCAATAACCAAACTCAATCAAGAATGATGTGAATAAGGACATGAACAACCATATGAAGCAAAGAATCCCAAATCCAAAACAATGAACATGTTGGGTCTAAACTGGAATCGTTATATCCCCAATCACAACCATAAACCATAAGCATCATTAGTAAGAATGACAATAAGAATGAGGTATGTACTTATAAACCATTGAAAAAAAATACCGAAAATAAAATAACGCAGTAAATAGACCAAAATGGAACCTATCATAGCCACATTATTTACTGGAACCTAACATAGCCACAGTAAATAGACCTAAATGACTACATGTGAGAATAACAATTTCTTCATCACTCATAATAGAATAACCACTTACAATAACGAAACGGATTAAATTTGTCGACGATGTAAAATCAATAGGACATTTTGTATTTGTAGATGTGTCTCTGCCTACTCATTCATAATTTCCTCCAAGAGGAATTTATATAGTTCTCTAAATTTTTGTATAATATTCTTTTCTTTACTATTATGAACTTGAATGGTTACTATGAGTATTTATTAATTATGTTTTCAAAAAAAAAATAAAAAAAAAACATTTAATGTGACCAGTATAAGGTTCACATGGGAAAAAGTATAAAAAAACGAATTAGTAAAACAAATTAATGAATAAGAGAAACAACAAAAATATTGTCTACAATATCAATTCCAGAAAACTAGAAACAAACAAGAGAGAAGAGAAAAACAAAACAAATAAAATCCCTAAATGTAGAAACACTAACGAAGTAGTGATGAAAAGCACGTAACAAGGGGCTAATCCAAGCCAAATCAATGGATAATCGGCCGAGCACAGCTGGGACAAGGGATTTTCCCTAGGGGAGAGAATAGGTGGAAGATATTTAGGGAAAATGGGCCTACAATGGACGGGTTCAGGTATTTGAACCTGCTCCCATCGCTCAAGCTAACACATTAGCGCTTGAGTGAACTTAGTTGTTATGCTAGCCTTTTACAATCGGTTGGCACTTCTGGCAGTAAAGAATTTTCGCTCAAGCCACCATTCCTTGACTCGAGCGAAGACTCCAAACAGTTTATCCATTTTGGTCTTTCATACATTTTTGTAATTCATGGTGACAATTCTCCGCTCGAGTCTTCTCGGTAGTTGTACACGAGGGACTTAACAGCTTGGAGACTATTTATATAGCCAATTATTTAATTTTTTTGATTTATTTTGATTTCTGTGGATTTGACTATAATAAAATCATCAACCATAACTTGGACTGATTATCTATTACAAGTAAAAAATTAAAAAATAGCTTTACATTGTATAATTTGGTTTGTTTGCAAGTCCAGTTCCATTGATGACAACATTCCATCACAAATTGCTATTGATTTACATATATAAAACAAAACAACTGTACAGATTTACAAGAGGCATAACCCAGGCACTAACACGAGCTATACATAATAGCCTAAACAAAAAAACCTATCCACCAACTATACTAGCAAGACCTAGGCTACAAAGTGAATAGACCTGTTCATAACCCCCATCCCAGATGGAGGGGGTGCATGAAGATATCCTACACAGCCTGGGATACCAAGAACATCTAACAAGAATATAGCAATATAAACTAGTAACACTTGGAGATTCAAATACAGCCAAGCCTGACCTTCCTTAATTAGCCACAACAACTATGTAATGTAACTCCTACACAGCCCATAGGAGAAGGAAACCAACAACTCAAAAGCAAAAATACAACAGATTTAGCCTAGTATTCAAGCATTTACAAGACCAAAATACATGCCAAGGTTCATCTCTCAATACATTTATACATTAAGAACTAGAAGGTAATCCAAAAGGAAGTAAAAAGATGAATAAGGACTGTCCACTATTTAGATATGTGCTGTAACTAAAGCATTTACAAGATGTTGCCTATTCACTGACAATCCACCCAACTCCATTATTGAACTATCAACAGCAAATCAACATACTTAAATTTGAGCACAACTCCAATCAGTACCAAGCAGATGCAATCCTCAAATGTAGTAGAGATGTCAATATAACCTGAGAACCAAACATCCTATACAAGAAAGAGAAAAAACAAAACAAGTGTGAGAGTGGAGACAATAACTCATATATAGCATCACAGACCTTGCCTATTAAAAATAAGTAAAAATTAAAACATGTTAATTATACAACTAACTGTAAGAAGGGATTGAATTTCAATGCAAAAGCCATATAAATAACCTAGTAAAAATGGCCAACATTAGAACATTACTTGCAAGACATGTGTGCCTGATTATTAAATAAACCAACAACATTATTAAACCACAAGCAGCACCAACAATGGTTACACTACCAGTACGTTCTGGCCCATTGAAACAAAATCAAACAAAAAATCAACGGATCCCATCCACCAATTGTCATAATATGCAGACCATTCTTTATGAACAAGGAAAACCAAAACAATAATATATGATATTCAATGAGATGATAACAATAACAACTGGAAACACCTTAAGTGCTCAGTGTGAAACACCAAAGCCTCACTAAGAAGCTTGGGATTCTTGTGCTCCTTCAACATTTTGAAAAGCTAGAACAAAGCAAACGCACACATATTACTGAAACCAACAAAGAATGGAAAAATTACCAAATTAATAGAAGAGCAGACCTTTCTTCCTCACTAGGGGAGTGCATCTTTAGAAAAAGTAGGAAGGCACTTCATGGCATGAGCACGAGTCTTCAACCTCCTTAAACCCGCTCAATTATACCTACCTATAAGACATATAATGTTAATATTACGAATCAGTCAATGGATAGACACTGCCATTATACAACTTTTGTACTTACATCACAAATGTTTATATTAGCTTCACATGTAATGTCAATATAATGGACACATGAACTATACATAAGATGGTTAACGAATATACTTAATATGTCAAGCTACTTACCAGTGTTGGGTGTCCCTAATGTGCTAATTTTACCCCAATTCCACAACACCTTCTGTGGGTCTCTCTCCTAAGTCTCTTACTATATACTCTTTGTATATCTTGTGTTGTTGCGCGTACGACTCGCCAGCTTGTGGAGAAGGTGGTTGCCCATCTTCAATGGGTGTAGTAGAAATATTTGATACCACATCCGACAAAGCTTGAGATACTGCACTGAGTTGTGAAACCCTTATCTGGTGCATTACTATCATGGTCTATACCTCGACCTATACTCACACCGCGACCTCATCCTCGATAGCCGCTATGACCTCTACTCCTACCTATCCCTCTGGTAGGGGCATGGACCTGGCCCTGACCCTCCCTCTCAATGTAGAAGTCCTAGGTAATGAGTGGATCATCATGGTAGCTCAAGGTTGTAAGTGAGATAGGAGATGATGCTGCCATAGTCTTAACAAAAGTGGATTGTAGTGGTGTGAAAAAGGGAGGTACTGTCAAATGGTCGGGTGCTGTCAATGTCGAAGCAGAGGGAATCATATTAAATAGATATTGTAACGACCCTAAAACGTGTATAAGGAATTATGTTTATTTACCTATGGGTTAATGTGCTTTAATGTGATTATATCTTTTGAATTGAAGTATTATCTGTTAAGCTACGAATTTAAAACTGGAATTAACGATCTTTATGGGTTCATAAATCAAAATTTAGTACTTGGATATGTTAATGGGAATTTTTGAGCTATTTGGGAAAGTTAATTGGAAAATTATTTTGTTTGATTCGTTAAGGTGTGTTTGGATGGTTAACTTTGTACTACAAATTGAAGGCCTTAGAGACTTCAAAAACCAGAATAGAGTACATATTTATGATCAGCATAATTTTTAGAGTCATCTGGGAAGTTTAATTGAAATTTGATTTCGTACGATTCGTAAGGGTACGTTTGGCTCTCCCTATTGTGATAAGCTTATGTGTGTAATATATATATATATATATATATATATATATATATGCCATATGAGTGGTTGAACTCATTGTAGACACCCCATTTTTGACCGCCCTTAAGACTTGGGCGTTACTGATGGTTTACTTGGTGGAGAAAGGTGTGCAGGGCAAAAGTACAGTTTCTTCGGCAAGGAGAGAGCCAAATCTCAACTTCACACCCCATTTTGGACCAAAGTTATTTTGGATGGTTTTTAGACCTTAAAACCCTCTCTTTCAAAACATTTTTGAAATAAAGTTTCTACAATGTTCCGAGGCTCACATTTTGTCAAATGATGCGCTTTTCGATAAACCGAGCAAGGAAAAAGTGGAAATTAATGAAAGAGAGATGAAATCTTTAAAAAATCTTTCAAAACACCTTACTTAGGGGTTTGAAGTTGAAGAAGAGAGGAAAGGAGAGGAGAAAACTAGTTTGGGAGAAGTTCCGCATGAATCCGGGTAGAAGCGAGTCGAGCAGCCCTCGCTGAATCGGGCTTATCTATCTGTACACTTGGATTTTAGCTATGGAAACACCACCGTCGGAAAGCTTACTTCCGGGGCTTCATTTTTCACTCAAGAATCTCTTAAAGCCATGTCCGGGTGGGGGAGATATGATCAGCTGAAGTTGGGCATCATCCCGGTTGGATCGAATCTGCGCGGCTTCACCAAAATGGGCATAACTTTTTTTCACAGGAGGAATTTCAATGCAAGGTTTGTGCCATTGGAAAGCTAACTTCCGGGGCTTCAATCTGGACATCCACCGGCACTTTTTGACCTCATCGGCCACCCATCGGCACTCTATTTAGCCGACCGGCCAGTATAAATTGCAGGTCGGCAATATATTGTGCCGACCGGCCATTTATTTTGCCGATGACCTCCTTTCATGGCCGATATGACCTTTTTTCACCCCTCAAGCATGGTGCATGCCAGCTGTGCCATCTATTCTCCATTCAAACCCTCTATCCGAGATTTTGCCTTTTAGGGGGAAACTTGATTTGTTTTCCCCCTCCCCCTTTTTTTCCCCCTCTTTTCCACCCCTCTTGCTTATATATACAGCCCCTCCCCTTCAGATTTTAGGGTTACAAAATTTGTTTTGAGAACCTTGCATCAATTCTCCATCTCTCTCTACTCTAAGCCTCAAAACACCAAGTCCTACACCCTTTTCTTCATCACCACCTAGCACCACACTACCACTTCCATTCCAGCAGCTTGGAGGTCTTCTCAGAGGCTAGGAGTCATCTTTTCTTGGTCCAAGAGGCAGCAAAGGATTGGTCTTCAAGGGTGAGTTGATTTCTCCATCTTTCTAGCTCATTTTTGCAAGTTTTCTTAGCCCCTTTTTCTTGCTGTTTTGAGCTCCGACCAAAACTGAAAGTGGAATTTTTTTGAGCTCTTTTTCATCTTTGATTAAGGGTCTTACCCTGTTTGGGACCCCCATTTTGCACTTGCTTCATTACCCCTTTGTATGCCATAATCTTGCATAGTATTTTTGGCCTATGTGTAATCTGTTTCGGAGCATGATGTAAACTGTAGATAGGCTTATTTTGAGCCCTTATTCAACATTGAAGAAGGTCTCATCACTGTTTGGGACCTCCATGTGCCACTTGTCATTATCCCCCTCTTTGGTCCCCATTTTTGCATGATTTATTAGCCTATTGAGCTTCTGTTTCTGGACCTTGGTCCGAACTGAAAATGGCCCTATTTTGACCCTCTCTTCATGTTTCATTAAGGGTCTATGGCTTTTTGGGACATCCTTTTTATACTTCATGTTATAGCTCTCTTGGTGCCATTATTGTGCATAGCATTTCGAGCATACTTGTATCTGTTTTGGGGGTTTGTCATAAACTATAATACATCATATTTTTGGCCCATCTTCAATATTTTATAGGGCCCCTTCTCTGTTTGGGGCCATAATTTGTGAGTTGCTTCATTGTCTCACATTTAGGGCCATTTTTGCATGCTAGCTTAGCCCCATTTGTGTTTGCTTTTTGGTCCTGCTTAAAACTTAAAACATGCTTGTTTTGGGGCTTCCTTGAATCTGTCTTCACATGTTATGATCAAATAATGCATGCTTTGTATAGCTGTAGGCCATTGCGTATGCCTAATTTTGCATTTCGGGTACCATTTCATGCATCGGGTGCTATGTTGTCATGATTCGGGGCTGTTTCGGGTCATATTTTAGCGCTGAAATTTGCATGTTTTCATATCATATTCCATGCCTTGCCATGTCTTGTTAGAGTGGCATTCGGTGCCTTAGGGCCGGTCCTCGGTTTGCGTGCACGTGTACACGCATTTCGAGTGTCTCATTTTCATCTAATGGCCACTGATGTGGGTGTGGCTGAGGTCCACTCACATTGGTGTAAGTCCATTTTGCATTGTGTATGCCATGTTTCAATGCGTTGTGCATGTTATGTTGTTAGCATTGTGTGTGCCATGTAGTTATATTGCATGTTTGTATGTTTGCTTGCATGCTTAGGTCGCATGTGCATTGTTGTGCATTGCCTCGCCTCTTGACCAACCATGATTGAGGTTGGGTCCCTTGTATGTTTTGTGTGCATTGCATTTGACATTGAAATGCATACTTGACTCTTTGGCCATCATGCATCGAAATGCGTGATTGGTGGCCCGAGGGTCAAGGGCCATGCTCCCTTGAGTCCATTACATGATAGGGAGTGTGTCCATGCATACATGTGCCTGAAATCCTATGCCATATGCT